>OZ020295.1:1915669-2011375 GCA_963971205.1 Aethes cnicana | reverse complement strand
GAGGGCCACGGCTCGCACGGCGGCGGCGGCTGGTCGTACATCGACGCGGCGCGCGCCGTGCGGGACTACAGCGACGTCGCCGTGGCGGCGCGGAGCAGCGCGGGCGAAGTGCTCGTCATACCGGCCATACATGTGAGGATGTCTGTAGCACTAACTATATCATGGCTGGTCGTACATCGACGCGGCGCGCGCCGTGCGGGACTACAGCGACGTCGCCGTGGCGGCGCGGAGCAGCGCGGGCGAAGTGCTCGTCATACCGGCCATACATGTGAGGATGTCTGTAGCACTAACTATATCATGGCTGGTCGTACATCGACGCGGCGCGCGCCGTGCGGGACTACAGCGACGTCGCCGTGGCGGCGCGGAGCAGCGCGGGCGAAGTGCTCGTCATACCGGCCATACATGTGAGGATGTCTGTAGCACTAACTATATCATGGCTGGTCGTACATCGACGCGGCGCGCGCCGTGCGGGACTACAGCGACGTCGCCGTGGCGGCGCGGAGCAGCGCGGGCGAAGTGCTCGTCATACCGGCCATACATGTGAGGATGTCTGTAGCACTAACTATATCATGGCTGGTCGTACATCGACGCGGCGCGCGCCGTGCGGGACTACAGCGACGTCGCCGTGGCGGCGCGGAGCAGCGCGGGCGAAGTGCTCGTCATACCGGCCATACATGTGAGGATGTCTGTAGCACTAACTATATCATGGCTGGTCGTACATCGACGCGGCGCGCGCCGTGCGGGACTACAGCGACGTCGCCGTGGCGGCGCGGAGCAGCGCGGGCGAAGTGCTCGTCATACCGGCCATACATGTGAGGATGTCTGTAGCACTAACTATATCATGGCTGGTCGTACATCGACGCGGCGCGCGCCGTGCGGGACTACAGCGACGTCGCCGTGGCGGCGCGGAGCAGCGCGGGCGAAGTGCTCGTCATACCGGCCATACATGTGAGGATGTCTGTAGCACTAACTATATCATGGCTGGTCGTACATCGACGCGGCGCGCGCCGTGCGGGACTACAGCGACGTCGCCGTGGCGGCGCGGAGCAGCGCGGGCGAAGTGCTCGTCATACCGGCCATACATGTGAGGATTATGTCTCATCATCATCCATCATCGTCATCATCATCATTTCAGCCTAAAGACATCCCCCAAGGCACTCAGGCCGGTCATGTGCCATTCGCATCCACCGCGTTCCCGCGACTTTTACAAGGTCGTCACTCTATCTTGTTGGAGGCTTACCGACAGCTCGTCTCCCGGTTCGCGGACGCCACTCTAGTACTTTCTGGCCCTATGCCATCAGTCCTGCGAGCAATGTGCCCCGCCCATTAAAGTTCGCAATTATTATGTCTCACCCAGGGGGAAACAAGCGCATATTAAGCTTCAAATCCAGGGGGAGTCCAGATCGTTTTTTTTTTGGATCTGATGATGGCTACTACTATTATTTTTGGATCACCAAGTTTGCATTCGTTGTCAGTAGGTAAATCAAAGCGAGTTACCTTTTCTTAACTACATTCTCAGATACATTACGTTCCAATGACCTGTTTTTGGTAGCTGCAGTAGTTATTTACTAGCTGCAATCCTTACTTTGAGGTCGATAGAGCTCAATAAAAAAAAAATCTTTACCAGGACTGTGGCTGCGCGTATCGTTGCGTGGCGTTGAACGAGTTCCGAAGCGAGGTGCGATGCTACTGCCCCGCCACCTGGACGACCGACGCGGGAGACCCTACCAAGTGCATACGTAAGTATTTTTACATCACCCTTGGCCGTAAAGTGGGATTTTCTGCCCGCTACGCGGAGAGAAAATCTCACTTTTTGACCAAGGCAAGACGTAAAACTTTTGACAAACCACGGGCGGTAATTCGTAAAGCCCCAGATCACATATTTATGGCCCTCACCTTCGGTTCGGGCCACAGAAACCTGCGATCTGGGACATTTACGAATTCACCACCCTAGGTCTGTAATGTACTATTACATCACCCTTGGCCGTAAAGTGGGATTTTCTGCCCGCTACGCGGAGAGAAAATCTCACTTTACGGCCAAGGCAAGACGTAAAACTTTTGACAAACCACGGGCGGTAATTCGTAAAGCCCCAGATCGCATATTTATGGCCCTCACCTTCGGTTCGGGCCACAGAAACCTGCGATCTGGGACATTTACGAATTCACCACCCTAGGTCTGTAATGTACTATTTTATGGTAAAATGCTTATTATTTAATACCTACGTAAGAGTGTGCAACAAAATGCAAGCGCAGCGTTTTGGGTTAGAGGCGAACAGACTTAAATCCACTTAAGAAAATTACAGTTCTATACATAAAATAAAAGCCGCCTTCAAACTCCGATAGACTGCGATGTCAATTTTAAGTTCACTGTATGATTATCATTTCTTTGGGCTTATATATATATATTTTTTTTCGGCTACAGTTTCCAAACATTACTATAGGAATACATAAGTAACTCTATAGTCTTCTAAATTCACACCAAAATCATCTAAGTGCTAGCAAATTTCGAGGAGCGGCCTCATTTTCTCATGGATCCCATCATCAGAACTGAACCAAATTAATATGGGACAATTTTGAAGCACTACCTTTCGAACAAAAAAAGAATCATCGAAATCGGTTCACGTTTACTATTTATTTTTGGTGAACATACAAAAATAATGAATTTCATTATTCATTATTTTTTATGTAATAATGAATAATTTATTGTCTGAATGTGAGTAGCATAAAAAGGTCGTTCACATAACTTTGTCCTTCACAATCAGCCGATGTCCGGCATACAATATTAAACTTAACCTAGAAGATTCTATTTAACATGCAAAATTTAAATAAGTAAAAAGTAAATAATTTAAATAAAAAATAAATAAAAAAAAGATTCCGACGAATTGAGAACCTCCCCCTTTTTTGAAGACGGTTAAAAAGTATCATTGTTTGATGTGGGTAATGTTAAGGAAATCACAACTTGTGGAGAAACAAAAATCACTATTCAAATTTTAGGGGGGTATTGTAACATATTTTGAACTACTTCTCTTGATTGAATAAATAGCATTTCATTTTGTAACTAGATGTAAGCTGTTGGGAATTACCTATCAGCATTATTGTGTTTTATTTTGACGATGGAATATCTATAATATATATCAATATAATATCAATATTGTGGTTAACAATATAATATCAATATTGTGTTTTATTTCGCAGTGGAGGAAGCGTGGCCGCGCGTGTCATGGGCGCTGGTGTGGGTGCTCTGTGTGTTCGTCGTCGTGTTCGCACTCACCGTCTTGTGTGCGTGCCTGTACTTGTGTGAGTATTCCTGTTTTACACACACGGCGGACACGGCCTATAAAGACACGATTTCGAACACAATTCGAATGAAGTGTCAATGACGTGCGAGGACGTCTGTACACTTGTAAATGTGTGTGTACCAACCAGTACGCGGCCCAATCATTCACTCTCCATCTCTGGATGAAACAAATGACGGTAAAGGCGAGTTGGGCGCGAGAGAGAAATGTCGTGGAGAAAAAACAAACGTTACTCGAAAACGAAACAACTTCTAAGGCGCGTGGATTAAGCAATAATAGACTCAGCTTCAAGGGCTGAAGTGATTCGCGGCGCGCCTTCTAAGTTGCGTCGTGCCCTGTTTTTAGGTTTGCAGCGAAATGGTTAATCTACAATGTTAAGTTTAAATCCAACCTTTGGTCAATCGTCAATAACAAAAATGTAATTTTACTTCTGATCTGAAACATGTCCTTAGATATTCTTTGAAATCCGGTACCAATACTGAGCATCCGATAATGTTACTGCTGTCACCTTACCTTAAGTCCAGCTCTAACTCATGTTAAGTTTTCTCTGATTTTAGCACTTGAATTTATATTAATGCTCTCAGAATTATAGCTACACCAACACCACAACATCCTATATTTACGTCCCACTGCTGGGCATAGGCCTCCTCTCATGACGAGAGGGTTTGGCCTATATAACAGTAAGTAAATAGGGATGACGACAACTTTTTTTTTCCTTAGTCTATCAGGAAGATTATTGAAAAGTATTGGACACGTATTTTTTCTTTTTTAACGTAATCAAACTTATACGGAGTTTATATTGAGTTGAAATGTCGCGTGACGTCACGGTTAGGTACGATTTATACCTAACGGTGACGTAGTTGGCCCCCACTCTCCAACTTCAATGCGTTTTAACTTAGTCATTCTTTGTTAATTTGATAAAACAAAAAATACGTGTCTAATATTTTTTTATTACCTGACTGACGGACTAATTAGAAGTTTGATTTCTTCACCCTGTCGTCATGCCTATTATGTTCAGACTAGCTTCTGCCCGCGACTTCGTCCGCGTGGAATTCGGTTATACCGTTCCCGCGGGAATTGAGCGTTAAACTATAACAAATTATACACGGTGGGTCAGAAAATATGTATCAGCTATCGATTCTAAGTATATTGTATAGGTCTTTATTTTTTTTTTTATTTGGTAAAAAAAATGTATATGGGATTGGTTGTGTGAGCGACGCCTGAATCCTATACAAAATATTTTTTTTTTACAAACTCAAAAAAAAATAAAGACCTATACAATATACTTAGAATCGATAGCCGATACTGTGAGTTAATTATTTGCCATATACGAAACCCTCTCTTGAATCACTCTATCTATTAAAAAAAACGCTTCAAAATCCGTTGCGTAGTTTTAAAGATCTAAGCATACATAAGGGACTAACAGCAGGAAGCGACTTTGTTTTATACTATGTAGTGATACTTATAGGTAGACCGCTTAAATGAGTCCTCGCCCGCGCGGTACAGGGGCGCGGGGGCAGGCGACAAAGGGGATCGAGAGGGGAGCGGGCGGCAGTCTTTTCTTCTCCTTTGTCGCGTTACCCCCGCGCCCCTGTACCGCGCGGGCGAGGACTCATTTAAGCGGTCTTGTTATAAATATAATCTTCTCCCCAGACAACTCGTACCAGCGTAAAAAAGAAGCAGAGCTCCGCCAAAAGCGCCTCCTAGAGCAAGAGGTCCAGCTACATCGTCTCCGAAACGCCCCGGGAGGCAACGAGAACCCTCTCAGTATGGCTTTTAACCCCCATTATGGGAGCGAGAGCATACTGCCGCAAGGAATCGATGTGAGGGGACTGCCGCAGGTGTCGAGAGAAAGTCTTAAACTGGTCAAGTAAGTGGATTGTTAATAAAAAATCTGGATTTTGTTTAGCACCGCCTCTAACCATTTTCTGCTTTTTCCTAAAGGTTGACTGGGAGAGAATGCCTCAAGGCATTATGTCCGCCTTTTGTACACTAAGTTTTCTTTATGTGTAGTAAAGTTTAAATAAATAACATTGATAACTGAGGCCTAAGATTTCCTCCAGTCTCTTTATGTTTTTCTATGGTCTGATCATAATAACGTTACAACATCCCCCAGGGAACTAGGTCTTGAGATTTTCCTTATGTATTTATAATTGTCTATGACTTTTCCAAAATGGTTAAGTTACAACACCTCCAGGACACTACGCCTCAGTTGTCCACTTTTTCTATGTTTGTCTAAGTCTGATCATAATAACGTTACGACACCCCCCCGGGTAATAGGTCTAAGATTTCCACTTGTCTCTTTTTTGTGTTTGTCTATGATCTCATCAGAATAACGTTACAACACCCCCAGGGCACTAGGTCTAAGATTTCCACTTCTATTTTATGTTTGTCTATGGTCTCACCATAATAACGTTACAATCTGTCAAGGCAATCTAATATTTCGACTTCTCTATTCTATGATGTAAGTACAATACCTCCCCAGGCAAACCCGAGATTCGACTTTCCATTTCTTCTGTGATCTCGTCAATATCTCCACGTTAACGTTACAACACCCCCACAGTTTCACGTCTAAGATTTCCAGATTTCAACTTTCAACCATAATGGTAACATTTTATTTTCAATTGTACCCAGGGCGCTAGGCCAAGGAGCGTTCGGCGAAGTCTACCAAGGCCTGTACAAACACCGCAGCGGAAACGCAGTGGAAATGCCCGTCGCCGTCAAAACGTTGCCTGAATTGTCAACTGGACAGGCGGAGAGCGATTTCCTTATGGAAGCTGCTATCATGGCGAAATTCAACCATCCCAATGTGGTGCATCTCATTGGAGTGTGTTTTGATAGTCATCCCAGGTACGTGAACACTCTTTTAATTTATACTCACACTAGCTTTTGCCCGCGACTTCGCCCGCGTGGAATTCGGTTATCGCGTTCCCGCGGGAACTATGCGTTTTTCCGGGATGAAAAGTATGCCTATGACCTTTCTCGGGTCCCCAACTACCTCCATGCCAATTTTCATCTCAATCGGTCCAGCGGTTGAAGCGTGAAGAGGTAACAGACAGACAGACAGACAGAGAGAGTTACTTTTCCATTTATAATATTAATAATATGGATTTCAACAGTGTAAGACAACCTATACACACAACAGACAATCGAATAAATTGCAATCTTGTGGACGTAGATGGCGACGTCTATTGGACAATTAAAGAACTATGGTCACCAAATCTTTAACACTGTCACGGCCATTCTGACAGGTTCATAGTCCTCGAGCTCCTAGCGGGCGGGGACCTCAAGAATTTCCTCCGCGAGTCGCGGCCGAAGCCAGAGCGGGCTTCAGCCTTGACTATGAAGGACCTGCTGCTTTGCTCGCTCGATGTCTGCAAGGGCTGCCGGTATCTGGAGGGCAAGCGGTTCATACACAGGTAAGATACACTGATTGCTTTAATTTTTCATCTTTGTAAAAAAAAAAACTACCTTTGAGAAAAGTGATGAGTTGAAACTTTACGCACCAAAATCTCTGGCTACATGGGTAAATTGTCAAAATATCTGAAACACGTAAACTTTTACATAAAAAAACGACCAAAAAATCTTGATATTTGGGCTATAGTCATCATCTATCCTATTTTAATTTTTCTTAAATCACATACTTGACTTGATATCGGTATAACACATTACTTTATTCTGTTATTTTATGATTCACACTCTCTTAAACATCCTCCTTCACTAATAATTTCATAATAGTACATTACAGACCTAGGGTGGTGAATTCGTAAATGTCCCAGATCGCAGGTTTCTGTGGCCCGAACCGAAGGTGAGGGCCATAAATATGCGAGCTGGGGCTTTACGAATTACCGCCCGTGGTTTGTCAAAAGTTTTACGTCTTACCTTGGCCAAGAAGTGAGATTTTCTCTCCGCGTAGCGGGCAGAAAATCCCACTTTACGGCCAAGGGTGATGTAAGCATTGTTTTCCGTTTCTCAGGGACATAGCGGCTCGCAACTGCTTGCTGACCTCCCGCGGGCCAGGACGCGTCGTCAAAATCGCCGACTTTGGCATGGCGCGAGACATTTACCGCGCGGACTATTACAAAAAGGGCGGCAAAGCCATGCTGCCTATCAAGTGGATGCCGCCGGAGGCTTACATCGACGGGGTGTTCACCATCAAAACTGATGTTTGGTGAGTTATCTTTCATTTGGAACCTCTTTGATCATCTTCATACTCAGTTTCATCATCAGACGTTCACTGATGAATGTAGGCCTTCCTCAAGGTGCACCGCTTATATTGGACTTTAGATACACAAATTCCTGTGATCTTTGATTTGATTTAATAATGATTGATTACTAGCAGTAGTTCGTGACTTGATTTGATCCCTTCTTGTGTCGATCTTTTACTCTGAGTAAAACAAAACTGAAGTTATCACAGCTATCAGACCACAGTTAAATCACTCTATATTCTATGCAGATTCATAATCTACCTATCTGTACCAAATTTACTTCAGATCCGAGTGTGGCGTAGTCGTTATGGCATGATTCAATATGGCATTACTTATAAAGCGATCATTAAAACATCCAGATCTATAAGTGTCCCAATTAGTAACACAAAATCTTTAGTAACTTAAAATATTTATATCTCTGTTTTGACGACTGTTCTTATGTCCAGGTCGTTCGGAGTTCTCCTATGGGAGGTTTTCTCCCTCGGGGTGATGCCGTACACAGGCTGTGCCAATCGCGAAGTCATGGAAATGGTTTCCGGCGGAGGTCGACTCGAGAAACCCTACGGTCAGTGTCCTAGCTTATTCAGGTCGTTTGATGTTATAGAAAGATGATAAGAATGCAATCATGTAAATGTTTTTTCATTATTTTATGTAATAATCTCGTACTTACGTAATGTTTGGTTGGCGATCGTTGCAATGGTCACCAAGGATCGATGTCATTGAATATATTTCTATGTATTTTAAAATAATATATTTTCGTTTCAAGAGTCGACCGAAAGATCCTTTCGTTTCTGGACTTCCTCGGCTTGTTCTATTAAGTACGTTAACTCTACAATAATTTCTCCATTACATTGATCTTTAAAATTCATTTTATTTGTTGCAGGTTGCCCGCAAGAGATCTACCGGCTAATGTGCGAATGTTGGAATCCGACGCCGGGTGAACGACCGTCCTTCGCACACATGTTCGACAGGCTTCAACGGTTTTTACAGGTGAAATTCTTATTTTTTTTACAATAGCGTTAATGAGGGCCACCGTATTCCTGCTCACTAGTTGACGCCACTATCTAGAAGGTGTTGGCTGTTAATTTGTCTTTTCATACAATAGTGTCAATGTCACTGTGAAATTTGACGTTTCGGAGACTTCACTGTTGCCAATTTAGCGTGTGATATGGCACATAACGTGCTAAATTGGCAACATTACACCTCGTAGGACTGCAAGCGCTTCTAGCAGCGAATTCACTCGCGGTGACCCTGATTATGCTAGTTGCGTCCAAATCTCGGCAATCGTTGGTAATACACTGTATATCTTATTCTACTACATTTACCCCCACCAGGACCCAGAGATAGTAGGCGCCCCCCTGCCAGTGGTCCGGTCGCTATTACCACCAACCTGCGTTCAAGTGAACGCCAATGGACCCCAGGTATGTTTGTCCGCAAAGAGCGATTCAGACTGTACTTTCGAATTATGATAGATGTCGCTAGTGCGTGGGGCCGATTTTTTGAAAATCTAAATATATAAAACTCAAAGGTGACTGACATAGTGATCTATCAACGCACAGCCCAAACCACCAGACGGATCGGGCTGAAATTTGGCATGCAGGTAGATGTTATGACGTAGGCATCCGCTAAGAAAGGATTTCCCGAAATTCCCACGGGAACGGGAAAAAACGGGATTTTTCATTTTAATATTTGAATAATATTTTAACGAAGTTGCGGGGAAAAGCTAGTAAAAAATAAAGCATTTTATAGATTATGTAAAGTGTTCCAAGTGTAAAAGAATTGCTAAGGAAAATCATGACCCGCGTTGTACTTTTTTGAGATTTGAAGAAAAAGAAACATTTATTCAAATATAAATTTATAACCACTTTAATATCGTTTTATGGACATTAATATACCGAACTTTTATTTTAAATTGGAGTAAAAACATGGTAATAATCGATACTTAATATTTCCATTCAATTAATATCTTTATTAAAGATAGATTAAGTTTTTGAACGAATATTTTAGTTCTTATTTTGGCCACCTGGCGCCTCTGTCTTCGTCTGTGGTTGGAAGTGTCTTATTTACCTTGTGTAATTCGAAATAAAAGTTTTCTCAAGAATTCTCGCAGTTTATTAATAAATAAAAGATAATCCCAATTGGTTATGGGCCCAGAAACGCTATTGTGTGGAGTAAACTGTGAAGAGCAAGTATTTACATCAACTCAACAAGTGTTCCGCGTGTATAACCTCACACTTGTCAATGGAGGTCGCAAATGCAATGAGAGTTGAAAAGTTTGATGGGAGAAACTTTCGACAATGGAAATTTCAAGTGAATTGTGCCTTGAAAGCAAAGGGTTTAGACATAAAACAGGCGAAACCTGAAGGAAGTGCAACACAATGGTTAAAAGAAGATGGCATGGCGATGTTCATCATAACCTCGTCAATGGAATTGAATCAAATCTCATTGATTGAGAACTGTGAAATTGCATTGGAGATCATGAACAAATTGGAATCCATCTACGAACAGAAATCCGAATTTAATAAAATGATGGTTCACGAGAAATTCTACCAATATAAAATGTCACCGATGGATAGCATTGCTCAGCATATCTCAAAGGTTGAAAATTTGGCAAAACAATTAAGTGAAAGTGGAGAAAAGATAAGTGAAATGGCAATAATGACTAAAATACTATCAACTCTGCCAGCGAGTTACCGATCTCTCCGCCAAGCCTGGTTATCTTTAGATTCAAGCAAACAGACAATACAAAATTTAACTTCAAGATTATTAGATGAGGAGGCGAGTTTAACAACCGAAGAAGAAAGTGAAACTGCATTGTTTGTTGCGAAGAAGCCAATGTCACAATATAACCAAGGTAACAACAGTAACAAAGGTTCAACTAGTAACACGCAGCATAGATTTATTTGTTATAATTGCAACAAACGGGGGCACTTCGCAAGGGATTGCCGGGCCCCAAAGAAATCTGGGAAGAAACCCCAAGAGCAGAAGAATATGTTAGCGTTTAGTGCAGAACATTGTTTACAATCAGATACTGATACAGATGTATGGATCCTTGACAGCGGGGCATCTGTTCATATGTCATATAGGCGTGACTTCTTTCACGAGTTGCAAGATTATACAACTGAGCCTAGGAATGACAGAAAAGTGCGGCTAGGTAATCAAAAGGAGATTGAGGTACATGGAAAAGGATCTGTGATGATCAAGAAATATTTAAACGGGCAGTGGGAGGAATCTATACTGACTGAAGTGCTATATGTGCCTGATTTGCGTCGAAATCTATTTTCTGAGGGAGCGGCCACAAGAAAAGGCTATGTTATTATAAAAAGAAATAGTGATGCATTGATATTAAAAGATAACACAGTGGTACTGGTGGCAAGTTTAAAACAAAACAACCTTTATGAACTAAATATCAAAACTATTTGTCAAGAGAGCTGTAATTTGGTGCATACAAGTTTGAAATTATGGCATGAGCGCCTAGGACATTTGAACATAAAAGAAGTGCAAAATATGGCTAAAAATGGTGCAATTACAATCTCAACAAGTGATGAGAATGAAGAATTTGTTTGTGAAGCTTGCCAATATGGCAAACAAAGCCGCTTGCCGTTCCAAAAGTCAAGCAGAAAACCTAGTGAGCCAGGGGATATTGTATATAGCGATGTGTGTGGACCTCTAGAACATACATCCGTATCAGGTGCCAGATATTTTGTCCTGTTCAAAGATGGAGCGACTAGTTACAGGCACATTTACATTATTAAGAATAAGAGTGATGTGATCAGCTGTTTTAAGAAATATAACATGATTGTAGAAAATATGTTTCATCATGGAATAAAGATATTGCACACAGACAATGGACGTGAATATGTAAATCAAGATTTCAGAGCTTACCTTGATGAAAAAGGAATAGTTCATGAATGTACAGCACCCTATACCCCGGAACAAAATGGTAGAGCTGAAAGGGAAATGCGCACTATCATGGAGAGTTCACGATCCATGCTACATGCAAAAGATATGCCGCTAGATCTGTGGGCTGAAGCTGTGTGTTGTTCAGTGTACTTGCTTAATCGAAGCTCATCAAGCCAGACAAAGAATGTATCACCATATGAACTGTGGTATGGTGAAACACCACGTCTTGATCACATTAAAGTATTTGGGTCTGAAGGATATGTTCATGTTCCTGACGTGAAGAGAAAGAAACTGGATAAAAAGAGCAGAAAAATGATCTTAGTGGGGTATGATAATTATAATTATAGAATGTTTGATATAGAAACAAAGAAGATAACAGTATCAAGAAATGTACGCTTCAATGAAAATAATGCTGCTGTATCTAAAAATAATAAGAATAATCAAATAACTATTATTGAAGAACAGGAAAATGAAATACAAACAGAAGAGCCCATGATATCAGAACAGCAGACTTCAGCAGATCCGTCAACATCAAGGAGATCAGAAGAATTTCAAAGTGAGGATAGCTTGGAAAGCTGTTTAGATGAAAATGATGAAACTTATGAGCCAAGTAGAATATTGAGGGATATTGAAGAACACAACATTACAATGAGACCAAGGCGTAATAGAATTAACGAGGCAAACTTGGTAGAGTTCAATATACCAACTTCATTTGAAGAAGCCATGCAGTGTGATGATAGTAATAAATGGAAAGAAGCTATTAAGGAAGAGCTCCAGTCACATGATGCCAACAATACTTGGTCTATAATAGAACATACAGATCAGAAAACAATTACCTCTAAATGGGTATTTTGTATAAAAAGGAATGTAGATGGAAGCATAGATAGATATAAAGCTCGTCTATGTGCTCGTGGATTTGCTCAGGTGAAAGACATTGATTATAAGGAGACTTTCTCACCAACAGTAAGGTATGACTCTATTAGAGTTTTATTAAGCATTGCAGCTAAAGAAGAATATGAGATAGAGCAGTTTGATGTAAAAACTGCCTTTTTGTATGGAGAGCTCACTGAGGACGTCTACATGGAAGTCCCGGAGGGTGTCAAGGCAAGACCAGGAAGCATATGTAAGTTGAACAAATCATTATATGGTTTAAAGCAATCATCACGTTGCTGGAATAAGAAATTTACATCATTTTTGCTAACTTATGGTTTTAAAATGTGTCATTCAGATAACTGCATTTTTGTAGGCGATTTTCATGATTATAAAGTGATCTTGATACTTTATGTTGATGATGCTTTATTGTTTTCAAAGAGCAAAGATGTATTGTCTGCCATAATAGATGATCTGAAAAATGTGTTTAATATAAAAGTGTTGAAATTGTATTCATTTGTTGGCATGGAAATAAATAGATTGCCTGATTCCATCAGTATTCATCAGAAACAGTATACAGAGCAAATAATAGAAAGATTTGGTATGTTGCAGGCAAATCCATGTAGCACTCCTACTGACAATAATGTTATACTCACTAAAAATGAAAATAATGACTTTGTCCCAGATTTCCCTTATAGAGAGGCAGTGGGAGCATTGTTGTTTTTGACATCTGTCAGTAGACCAGATATAGCTTATGCTGTGAATTTAGTGAGTAGGTATATAAATAATCCCGGTAAAGACCATGTAAATGCTGTAAAAAGAATAATTCGTTACCTGATCAAAAGTAAAGATATATGTATAACTTATAATTGTAGTACTGAACTGATTGGTTTTTGCGATTCTGATTTCGCAGCGGATTTGGACTCGAGAAGGTCAAATACAGGGTATGTGTTCATGTTGAATGGTGGGCCTGTTACTTGGGCCAGTCGTAAACAAAATACTGTAGCATTATCTACTACGGAATCAGAATACATGGCAGCCGGTGAAGCTGCCAAAGAAATTTTGTGGCTGAGGCAACTTTTGTGTGATATAGAACAACCACAAAATTCGATTACTTTGTTCATAGATAACCAAAGTGCTATAAAACTTATACACAATCCTGTATATCACAAAAGATCTAAACATATTGATGTAAGATACAATTTCATAAGAGAGAAAGTTGAAGAAAAAATATTTGAAATAAAATATGTAAAAAGTGTATGTCAACTTGCTGACTTTCTCACAAAATCATTGCCTGCAAGTAAGTTTGAAAATAATAGAGATAGGATGTTAAATAAGATAGAAAATGTCTAAGTTGTGTAAATATTTATAGACTAAGTACTATAAAATTTAAGTGGGAGTATTAAAGATAGATTAAGTTTTTGAACGAATATTTTAGTTCTTATTTTGGCCACCTGGCGCCTCTGTCTTCGTCTGTGGTTGGAAGTGTCTTATTTACCTTGTGTAATTCGAAATAAAAGTTTTCTCAAGAATTCTCGCAGTTTATTAATAAATAAAAGATAATCCCAATTTTTTCTTATTTACTTTACCACAGTCGATTGTTACTTCCTACGTTACTAGTGACATCTATTTGTAAAGGCGCATATTGCAATATTTTCTTTTAATATTCTCCCCGAAAATAATCGTAAAAGAAATTGATAAATTTTGCTCAACAGTAACGACTTTCCCATAGTTTTGGAACAAATTTTAAAATTCCCATCACATATTTTCCAAGTTATTTGCCGCGATGCGTGTACACTCATGAGATAAAGGAAGTACATATTTTGAAATTGATGTTTCTCGGGTGTGATTATTTTAAAACTCATGAATGTATGTGCAAGAGAATTTGATTGTCCCGAATAAAAATTGAAATATAATTAAAAGACTAATTTGTAACGTTTCTCCCCCCCCATGTTTTCGCTCTGGCTACTAGATGCAAGTAACTGGACAGTTTTTTATGTCGCATATCGATGTTAGAACGGCGCCCGAAGCTTGTGGCATGTTCCATAAACTGTGGTTCATCTTTTTGTTTTTTTTTCTCCCTTGAATGGACCCTAGAAACCTAGACCCTTGTAGTTAGCTCGAGATTCATTGGAATGTATCATCACGCATGTTCATAAAAAAATTAATTATTTTATGTCTTTCAAATACGATTTTACGACGAGTAAACTGACATTTGTTTCTTTTTTCATTCTGTGCAATGTACTTTTTAGACCATTCCATACAAAATATCTACTTAAATTATTTAAATTGCAAATGGTCAAAAAATACCTATACATTTTTCAGTCGACACGAATGAGCTATAAATACGTTTTTGTCAAATTCTCATCAATTCATTTAGCGATTTAGGTCGATTATTACAAAATATTGTAGGTTTATTCGCAATAGCAATATTTTTTGACCATTTGCGATTTAAGTGGGTTTATTCCGAAAGTTGACAACGTCGCATATAGCTGTCAAATATTTCTGTTTTTATTAATTTCTCAATATTACTGAATTAAAAAGGAAGTAATAATAATAATTATATGGTTGAATGACGCGTCTCGTTTTATATTTGTTGGTTAGGTATTCAAATGATAAGATTACATTAAACTGCATGGAAAGTTCGATGGAAAGTTTTCAAATGATATTATTTCCATAATACTAAAATTTTCGTGTTGTTACGATAATCGTTGCAATCCATACTTAATGTTTTATTCGACCATAGAGCGATTATTCATGTTTTCCTTCAGTTATATTCAAAAATTAATGAAAACAGCGAAATATTTGACAGCCATTTGCGACGTTGCCAACTTTTGGAATAAACCCTCATAGGCTCGATCGAAATGTTCATTTCATGGAATGAAAAAAAAACGAATATCACACTCATCAAAAGGATTATACCTAATAATCAACTATATATCATATTTTGTTTGAGTATCATGCTTTTGCAGACATTTCAAAGAATCTCCCTTTGATACGATACTTCAATACCTAAGTGTTTACTTGCCTAGTAGCTATAGCGGGAATCTACCTATATTTCTTGTCTTTATTTACCTATTTCCCCTTTGCACTGGGTTTTGTGAAACGTAATGTTCGCTTTAAAATTTTACGATTAACGGTCAATTTGATATCGTTCAAAATTTGAACAAAAATGTCATATTCGATTAGTCCTTTTAATAGCCACTTTCATTAAATTTAACCAAATTTTAATACAGTTGCTTTCCAATTACAGTGACAATCGTTTTCGATCGAATGTCCTCCAAAAACTAAGAACTCATTTTAATAATTTTAACCGCGTCCTACGCAACGTTTTCTTATGACGTTATCACGTAAAATTATCGTCCATAAACCGACTATAGACAACCGATTTTTTATTTTACTGAAATAATTTAAAGTTTTTCAAAGCCCAGTGCTGTCTGCACGAGTAGATTTGAAGTGTATGAGATGTGAGGAGACAGATAATCCTTTTATTTATGCATTAAAAGGAACTTCCATGGTCTTACGTCATTTTTAGTAGTTTTGGGGGCAACTTTTTTTTTTATGAAACATTGACAACTTTGCAACCCAATCCGACGCAATTTAATCCTTTTCAAATGAATTATATAAAAAAAAGCAAGCTTACGAATAAACTCGCTTTGTATAGAACACTGATGACTTGTTGAAAAAAATCTCATTGTCAGTTTCCATTTAAAAAATGGGTCTTTAATCTTTGATGATTATATATAAATCTTTGGGAACTAAGTACCTACGTAATTTTCAAAATTTTAAATCATTTCTCCGTTTGAACGTTACTTACCTTAGAAGAGTGCAAGCCTTATTTTTTAAAAGTCCGATACGCTTGCACTTAAAGCATTCCGGAAAAAAATAGTCTATTGAATTCGGTTGCATTTACGAGTCTTGCCAAAACTAATGAGACATGAGGCTCGGGGGTTGCCTGTATAGTGTAGAATAAGGGCGTGGTGTCCGTAAGAGCATGGAAGGGTGACCCCACTGACCTGTGTGCAGTGCGAGTACCTCGAGCCCGCGACGCCGGAGTCACAAGCCAGGTAACGACATGTGTTCACCGCTAGCCGGGGCTGCCAGGGGTGCCAGTGCCATAGGCTGCCATAGACACTTGCTTAGGTTTATAGACACTTCTTGTCAGAGGCGAGACATACAATGCAATAGGTTGCCAGACACACTTTTACATAGGATGCCAGACACACTTGACATGGGTGGTCAAACACACTTGCTATAGGCTACCAGACACACTTCCCTTTGACTGCGAGGCACACTTGCTATAGACTACCAGACACACTTACCTTTGACTGCGAGACACACTTGCTATAGACTACCAGACACACTTACCTTTGACTGCGAGACACACTTGCTATAGACTACCAGACACACTTACCTTTGACTGCGAGACACACTTGCTATAGACTACCAGACACACTTACCTTTGACTGCGAGACACACTTGCTATAGACTACCAGACACACTTACCTTTGACTGCGAGACACACTTGCTATAGACTACCAGACACACTTACCTTTGACTGCGGGACACACTTGCTATAGACTACCAGACACACTTACCTTTGACTGCGAGACACACTTGCTATAGACTACCAGACACACTTACCTTTGACTGCGAGACACACTTGCTATAGACTACCAGACACACTTACCTTTGACTGCGAGACACACTTGCTATAGACTACCAGACACACTTACCTTTGACTGCGAGACACACTTGCTATAGACTACCAGACACACTTACCTTTGACTGTGAGACACACTTGCTATAGACTACCAGACACACTTACCTTTGACTGCGAGACACACTTGCTATAGACTACCAGACACACTTACCTTTGACTGCGAGACACACTTGCTATAGACTACCAGACACACTTACCTTTGACTGTGAGACACACTTGCTATAGACTACCAGACACACTTACCTTTGACTGCGAGACACACTTGCTATAGACTACCAGACACACTTACCTTTGACTGCGAGACACACTTGCTATAGACTACCAGACACACTTGCTATTGCTAAGAACACTTCCCATGGGTTGCCAGACACACTTGCCAGAGGCTGCCAAGCCAGACACACTTGCCACATGCTGCCATAGGCACTTTCCATACCATACACACTTAATTCCTTTCCTATTGGTGTCCAGACACACCTGCCATAGATTATCAAAGACACTTTCCAGAGGTTGCTAAAGTCATTTATCGTAGAAATCCAAACACACTTGCCATAACTTGCCAGGTACGCTTGTTATAAACTATAATTTTATATGACAGTAAAAAAAATGTTTTTTCTTTACATACACGAATAGATTATAAAAAGGACCCCTCAGCCCCGTATCAGCCAGCTCAAGTCAAATGAGTATTAAGTACCAGTTAAGTTTAAATTCTTGGTAGTTACCAAGAATTTAAACTTAATCAATGTGGCATTTACAATAACTCAATGTTGTCTAGTAATAAAAAAAAATGCCAACTGTCTAAACTTCAATGGTCCAAATAATTAATTAAATAAACAAACAGGAATTTAGAAATATTTTTTCCATTGTATTTAGATGACATACTGGAGAAGTTTAAACAGTGAAAGCATCTGAACATCCCAAAATGACGAGGGTAAAGCATGAATTAGAGTTTAGCTGACCCCAAAGATTGCCCCCCGATAGTTTCAGTTACCCCGTTAAATAGTAAATTAAAAGCCCCTTAACATAGCAATTTTTTTTAAACAAAAGAGCCAAGCTTAAATTTTGAGTAACTTGTATCTATGCCTTTAAAATCAGAAATAATCAATTCTTTCTTTGCTTCAAAGCTATTTTTAACATATATTTTTATATGTAATTTAAGAGTAGAACAATGACTTGGAGTATGTTATAGCTCAACGGATCAGCTAGTGCCTCATAGCAGATCGCCAACGGCGATGCCGGCCCTTCCAGAAATGGAGGATTCACAATATCCACCTCTACTGAAAGGTATGTCACTATTGTAGATGAATCTCAAGTGTTTTACAGGCGTCGGCACGGAACTTCAGTGGTGGCCTTCGATGCGCAGAAGCACACGGCGGACACGGCCAATAAAAGCACGATTTAGAACACAATTCGAATGAATAAGTGTCAATTGTTTTCGTGCGAGGACGTCTGTACACTTGTAAATGTGTGGGTACCACTACGCGGGCCAACGATTCACTCTCCGGATGAAACAAATGACAGTAAGGCGAGTTTGGGCGCGAGTTGCGCGCCGGCTAGATTCAGGCGGGTGATTCCGTGGCCATTCTGTATGTAGTACTATTAAATATTCTGTGGGAAAAGTCAAAAATAAGGTCTCATCGACAGAGGGGCGCGGGACGCAGCGGCCGCTGTGTCGTGCGCGCACGCTTATTGTCCCTTCAGTCGTAAACATGCGCAGAAATCCTCTCTACTTTCGCTCACCGCTCAAGATCCATGTTCATGCCTAGGGTCGGCGATTCGTAAAATGCGGCTAAGAATAGTAAGAATCCACAGCTAGCCCCTGCTACCACCCCTGTCCTAAATCGTACTTAGCAAAGCAATGCAAGCCACCGGTAAGAATTCTCGAATCGCCATTAGAGTCCGATAGGACGCTCTCTACTTCTATATGTACTGTTTCGAATAGAACTCCAAAAACTACCGATTGCCTTTGGGATCACAAACTAAACGGCATTCACAATGATAAATTACATTCCGGCGTACACCGCAAAAGCTCTAAATGTGAGCAATATGGCCAGTACGAGTATGTCATGTTTTGATAGTGGCAGGGCCTGGTCCTAGGTTCGTCCGGGAGGGTACCATCGTCTTTCCCGGCTGTTATGTTTCGGTAGGGTGTTAAGACGGCCAGTGATATTTCTGGCACAGAGGCATTCCATCTAAGGCCTCAGGGTAGGCAACGCACTCGAGATCTTATGGTTTCATAATGGGGGTTCATAGGATTTTGGTGTGCATGGGCCGCAGTAACCACTTACAATCAGGTGGGCTGTGCGCTCGTTTGCCTATACCATTGATATAAAAAAAATATACCCAGAGGGCTCTAGAAAATTTCAAACAGCCTGCGTAGGCAGCGACATCTATTACCGTATTTAACACTTATTTCGGGCGTACGCTGATTTGTTTGAATTTTGTCATTTCTTTTTGTATGCCTAAATGCGTGTTGGTTTCGCTCAGCATCACAAGACTATGGCAACATTCCAATGGCGTCGCGGCGCGGCAGCGGCGGCGCAAGGCGCGAGGCTGCTACTCCCGGCGCCGAGACGCCCACCAAAACAAAGTTTCTGCCGTCTAACTCCACCGACAGGTAACGCGACCACAAACCTTTTCTTTTGTTCTGTGTAAATGTTGCTCTTTTTGTCTTTTTCTCGTTAGTGGTAGGGCCTGGGTGCTAGGTCCGTCCGCGGGGTGATACCACCGTCTTTCCCCGCTAACCTGCCGCCAAATAGCAGTGCTCGCACTGTTGTGTTCCGGTAGGGGGTTAAGGCAGCCGGTGAAGTTTCTGGCACAGAGGCATTCCATCTTAGGACTTAGGGTAAGCAAGACATTCGAGATCCCATGAGCCGCAGTGACCACTTACCATCAGATGGGCTGTGCGCTCGTTTGCCTATACCATTGATATAAAAATAAAATGGGTAAATTGTGCTTCTTGGAATTACAGTGTAAGAGTGATTTTGCTCTCTAGCAAAAATTGGGAGACTGCCTATCCTTATTTGGGAAATGGGAAATCCTATATCCATATGTATGGACTCGAATAAGGCGCCAGTACATCCACTGCTACTTAGCTGTTCCACGATATGATGGGTTTTTCATTTGAACAACCCAGAATGTTGCTTTTTCATTTCTACAATATTGTTTCTGGTCTATTCTTAGATTATTCTCAGCCTCTACTTACCATTAAATTGTTAACAGTTACAACAATTAGATTTGATATTTATGTAAATCTACGCACTGATTTTATGAACTCTATATTGGCCACCATTTTTTTTTCTGGCGGAAGAGCTTTCCGAATTCCCTTTTTTTAGCACTCTTTTTAGACATATACTGAAATGTTTGTCTGTCTGTCGCAGGCTGCTGAGCTCGGTGGAGGGCACGTCAATGGACTCTGACTCGGAAGAAACGCCAGCAGAGTGGGAGACCTCATTCTGCGAGCCGCCGCCTGACACCGGACCCGCGGTAATATAAGCTCCTCGAGGAGATTAACATCATCGTCGGCATCCACTAACATTATAACTAATTGGCCCGGTGAACTTCGTATCACTAAAGTTAAGGCCGTTCTCTGACCCAGCATCGTCAAATTGCTCATGTAAGATCATACTTTTCTAAGAAATGTTAAAAGTTAAAAATATGAAAAAAACATATGTTATATTTGATTATATAATCCTTACATTGACAGCTTTCGTTACGCGTTTCACGAAATTTCGCTCGATACAATTTAATTCAAAAGTAACCTCTAACTAAATATATAACTAAACAACAACATAACAAACATAACATAACATTTAATCCAACTTTACTCCAGTTTATAATATCATAGTGTAAAACTAAATATAACAGAAAAATTATCCATATTATATGCATACATTGACAGCTTTATAAATGCCATGTTTTTAGACGGTATTTTTATAGAAATTAAAACGCGTTAAATACTAACTAAATCGGGCGTTCTGTGCGTAGCGCTTTCGCTTTCACTCGTTGCACGAGAGACAGTGACGGCTGAGCTGGGTGTAGGAACGGCCTTAATTGTCCTTTTTTTAGCTGTGCCTTTAAATTTTCCTGATTTTTTTCTTTCTAAACCTTCCCTGAATCACGGGGAATAAAACAAAAAAGAATCAGCCAAATCCGTCTAGCAGTTCTCGAGCTTTAGCCAGACTAACACACGGCAATTAATTTTTATTATACCTATGTATAGAAATGAGAAAGTACAGACAGGGAAAGGACAGATCTTACCACATTGAGATGAAATTTGGCATGGAGGTAGTTGGAGTCCCGGAAAAGTAGCGAATATAACTAGCCAAGTCAGATCTTGATCTTGAAATACATCCCAAGTGACTCGCATAGTCAGAGATCATAGATCTTTTGGGAATCTTCGAGTAGGCAGGGTTTCCTTTCTTGATGGAGAATAAAACCACCGCAGCTTCTATTAATCACTTGTTATTACATAAAAGATGGTCACTTCAGTACAAGGTTTACACAACTCAATACTATTAACTATGCAACTTGATGGCGTCCTCCGTCCTCCCTACTTGACATGACAGCTCTCCTCTACTCTCATTCGCCTCCCACTCTAGCCAACATAACAAACTATCTATCGAATCTAGCGAATTCGCCACAATCTCAATTCTTTTATTAGTGAAATCGACAACGACGCATAATATTGAATTTGGCTCTTGTTTTATACATTTATCTTTTGATGGGATACATACGTACTCCACAATAGATACAATCTTTTGCGTCAAAAACGGGTTTGAATAGGTACTCGTACATATACCTGCCTATTGTTTCCACTTTTCAACCAACGAAAAAAAGGAGAAGGTTCTCAAGTCGTGTATATTTTTTAATATTTTTATTTTATTTATTTATGACCACGCATAATTTCGTCAATTATAAACTGATTTCAATGATTATTTTTTTAATCGAACGTGGTACCTCCAAATTGGTCCCATTTTAATTTTTAGTTCTGTTGATGGGATCCATGAAAAAATGAGGGAACTCCTCGAAATTTGTTAGCGTGTGATTTTGGAATCAATTTCAAAGACTACAGTGAGACTTACGTTCCATGGTACACATGTTTGGAAAGTATAGGCGAAAAAAAATTTTTAAATAAAAAAATAGAACCGACTTCAAACTCCGACAGCCTGTGAAGTCGGTGTCAAGTGAACCGACCCAAAGCTATGACAATCTTATAGTGAACTTGACACCGACTTCACAGGCTGTCGGAGTTTGAAGGCGGTTCTATTTTTTTATTAAATTTTATTTCCATTCACAAATTGAGTATCTCAATACATTCACACGAGGTAAGTAGTATGGCGGTATTCGAGAATAGCCTTCCGAAAATAACTCCGTCGTTTATCCGTCTGCACTTCAGTCTAGATGAAATTGAGGACAGTGGAAAAATAATCTAATATATTAAATTCTCATGTCACAGTGTTTGTAACCAAACTCCTCCGAAGCGGCTCGACCGATTCTTATAAATTTGGTGTCTGAGAATAGGACGTAAGCTATTTTTCATAACCACCGAAAAAAAAAAAACAAGGCGGTACGAAGTCCACTGGGTCAGATAGTATTATATAAAATCATATTGAACTAAAATAAACATAAGTAAATATTGCTGTTCATTGAATTCATTATAGTCGTGATGTGTTGACTGATTTTTGTGGATTTCTCTCTGAACTTTTATATACTACATATGTGTATATAATGGTTTAATGGATTTTTTTCATCCCAAATGTTTTCAGCACAGAGGGATAAAATAGTAATAATATTGCACTATATTACTTTTTTTTGTTGTTAAGTAGAAATATACTCATACGATAGCCCAACATTCCCAGTATGCTTAAAAGAACCAATTTGGCTCAACTCTGTACCTTTAGTTTCATGTGACTACAATAACGTATCATATTCATTACTTTTGCCTATAACAGCTAGGTACTTACACTCATTTTCAAGAAGAGAATCTAATAGAACAATGCTTTGCAGGTCGATAAACTAATCAGCATAACACCAACATCGCCAAAACCGCCCGAGAACGCTCTCTCCAAAGCCATAGAGGCAAATGTGAACGTCATAGACAAAACTAACAGCAAAAACCTCATGCCTGAGTGGAAGACTGCCCCTATCGCTTCCCCGGACCCTCCCAGGATCAATGCTTGGACGAATAAAGAGCCACCAAAACTTAAACCTAAACCTTTATGTCTCGACGCTGCTCAACTAGAACAGAACTTGAACGCTCTTAAAAAGAACAGCGGCTCTGTTAATCTGACTACAATGAATATACTACCTCCGTACATAAATGTAGTAACGCCTAATAAATTATCAGAGGCGAAAACGATTCAGATTGATCCAAAGAAAGCAGTCATACACGACTTGCAGAGTCCTAAAGAGGAACCGAAAGATGAAAAACCAAAGTTGAAACAATCGAATTCGGCGGCGAGTCTTCTGAATGGCCCGATGACGGATGTTCCTTACGCTGATAGCGACAACGCTTCCTCCAGCTCGGGCGGGAACCAGAATCAAATAAACAATCAGAAAAACAAGAATTATGCTGACATAGTTGTGGGGGAGAAGAAAGTGATCAAACAGGGTAGCAACGGCGAGTTCGCCGAGTCGGAGATTAGTTGTTAGTTGCAATGAGGTGAGGCATCGCCGTGGACCTTTAAAAAACTAAAAATTAAATTTTCAACTGTACATACTAACGTAAGTAGAATTAACGATGGTTTCTAATTACTCGTCGATGTACAAATTTTGTTTTGTAAAACGTTTATTTGGACGAAATGGCTTCCCGGATCGCTTATACATAGTCGAATAGTTTGTTGTTGCTCAATTTGCTCAATATTTTGCCAGTGGTAGGCCAAAATAATATAAAAGTTAGGTTTTGTAGGGATCCTACCTATATGTTAAAGTTTTATAAATTTATGTACATTTTGAGCTTGGTAGCGTTTAATTTTTGGACAAGTTGAACAATGTTTGAAGTTTTTCTCGCATTGTTAAACATGTTCTTGTAATTTGGAGAGAATTAGTAATTTTCCTACCTACAATAAGTTTCTTTGAGAATAATAAAAAATACATATTTGGAAAAGCAAACGCACACTGCACGGTTACAGTTAGTCACTTAAGTCATTATATTTAAGGTATTCCGAACGAATTATACCTATATTTCTATACGATACAATAACATTCGGTGTGAATATTCAAATGTCAGTTAGATTTTGGTTGCGTTTCCTATTCACTAGATGCCGCTGTACCTATCGGTGTCAAAATTTCATTCCTATTAAGCCACAACTTTCTGACAACAAATCAAATCGTTATATATAATTTATTAAAGTTCTAGTTTTAAATAAAATTTTGATTGTTATTCTATGTACCTATACCAAAGTTAACTTTATTTAAAACTCATCGTTTTATGACTTCCTTACTCAAGGACAATCATTTATTTTGAAGAAGCCTATCATTTGATGGAACAAAAACGATTGTTATAATAAATTGTTAAAGAATGAAAATTTTAAGGCTACTTACTAAATAATTTGTTTTTAATTAGGTACCTCCCGAAGTTTTTCCTGTGGTCCTAGTTAATTAGATTAAAAGTAGAGAAGCTTAAAATGTTTGTAAATAATATAAAAAGTAGTGAATTATCGTATATTCGTCCTAATATACAGTCAAATACTTATAAAAACGTTATTAAACGTAGTTATAGCGTATGCATCTGTTTCGTTGTTATAGTTCTAAATCCGTTGAGGGTATAACTGTCTCCAAGTCATACACAACTACAAGATATATTTTAAATCGCCGTGTTAGAAATAGGTCTCACGACGAAAAAGGACGGTTATTTCATTAGTAAAAATAGTATTATATCTATTTATACGGGAAAATAAAATGTGTGTAAATCACATAAGTTGAATGCTTTAACTAAAGATTAAGGTAGGGTAAGGAGGGGTATAGCGATTTCGGTTTTCTTATTTTACAACAGAGTAGTGCCATTTTCTATTTTTTTTTTCAGCCCCTTTGAGTTCGCATTTAAGTTTTATGTTTACGAGGCATGAAATGGCAGGGTATCGTGGTATGTTTATTTGTATTCTAAAAACAATGTTTCCTCTTTAGGCAAGGATCTCATTTCGCCCTGCGAGTCGCTTGATCATTTGTTGTTCCTTGGATTGTGAACGAATTTTGTAAAGTTTGATTATATCGCGGTTTGTGAATTGAAATATTTCAGAATCTGCAGGGTAGTTTTGAATCGAGGTTCCAATGGATAACCATAATGGCTACATAATGAGACCTTGGGTCTGGCACCTGAAAGTTGTATTGGATCTTTTATACAAAGTTTAACAACCTGAGTGAAACTTCTGAAGTATATTTAATAAATAAATTTACACTTAGGAATATTACAAAGGCCTCGGGCATAGTATTAACATAATTTGGATGGTTTTTAACTATAAGGATTGCATATTGAACTTTTGATTAAAAATGTGCGATTGTCAAGATGTGTAATTTTTTTGGTTACTTATAAGTTGAGGTTACTTCGACATATACTTACTATAGGGGGAGAAATATGTACCTATATGTATACAGTATATAAGTAAGTATTGCCGTCTCTCTTACTCATACGCAGTTGGCTCAAAGGGTGCGAATGAGTATATCTGAGTATATGAGTATTAAGTCACCTCACCTCAACTCTAAATACCTATACATACTTGAATCAAATGCAAAATTATTATATATTGTTGTTTATAATCTCATTTAGGTTAGTCTTGTATTAGTATTTTGAAATACGGCATTTTTTCAAGTAATAAGGTTCTAATCTAGAAAGGGCTTACCTGGATTATAATCTTATTTTATATGTTGAAAAAAGGCCCTTATTTCGAAACTTTAAAATATTTTTTTCGTCATCATTGATATATTTTTGTATATTTCCACCTACAATCCTATCAGGAGAGTGCATTTAGGTAACGGTTATTATATGTTTAAATATAAAAATTCCACCTGCCCATTTTAAAGGAACAAACAATTTTGCATTTGATTTATTTTTAAAGCTTTTTCACCTTTCGTTCGACGAATAACGTTTTACTGTCACTTCGGCAACGTTGCTCAATTTAGAATTATTGTTTTATTTGAGAAGAAAATATGAAATATTTTAGCAAATTCGGATATCGTGGTTGTGAAGTATGTAAGACGGCCAACACCTGAGTTCCTTTTGAAGCGAGTGACTTTGAAATGTTATTCTGTTTCGTTTTGGATGTTTACAGTGTTACACTGTATACAGTATTTATACTGGTCGGAGCAACGAAACAATCCCATGCAGTTCAATGCCTAAACTTGAATTATTTGTCAATACACGAAAATCACGAAAACACGTTTGTTAGACTAAGATTATTTATAACGATTTTTAAAGATTAAAACGTCGTGATTTTAGTGCATTGAAAATCGAATTGTATTCTGGTTTAGGATGGCACATTTCCGCCAGCGGTGTATAGTCCACTACCACTTATATCAACGTTTACATTTAAGATATATAAATTAAATATGCTACATAGGAGGAAGTTATCTACGGTGGTAATATTAACTCGGAAAATACGAAGTTACTTATTACATGTAAATTTATAAAATAACGACAAAACCAACAAAGTGTAATTGATATTCAAGAATAAATCATTAATAATAAATGTAATTTGTTGTTTCATTTCCCTCTACTCTGTGTGCGGTATAGCAGAATATTCATGTACCAACTTTTTAACCTGAAAAACCACTGTCTACCAAAGCCGGCAATAGTTACAGAGTACCTAAACTACAGAATTATTCTGGAAACGTCGAAACGAACCCTATTCGACTCTGTGAAAAATGTATACCTGTTTCATATTTATACAGTACTCAGGGGCGATTATAATGTATACAATACAGATTTATAGTAGGGTTGCTTCCGATCACATCTTTTGAATCACCCTGATAACATTTTAAGTCTTGCGCATACCTAGTACAAATTGGCGCTGCATTTTCAATTGGCATGGAGGTCCGAGGGTTCCTAATGAAAAGATTATTCGTCTATTTGTTAGATTTAGACTTAATAATTTTGAGTAAGTATTTATACCGTTGTCTAGCACCCATAGTACAAGCTTTGCTTAGTTTGGGGCTAGGTCAATATGTGTGAAATGTCCCAAGATATTTATTTATTTTATTTGATGTGGTAGGATCTGGTGCTAGGTCCGTCCGGGTTGGTACCACCGCCTTAACCGCTACCCTGCCGCCAAACAGCAGTGTTCACACCGTTGTGTTCCGGTAAGGGGGTAATGCAGCCGATGAAATTACTAGCACAGTGGCATTCCATCTTAGGCCTCATGGTAGGCATTTTAGTAGGTTTCTTAGTAAGAAATCAGAAGATTTCGGTGTCCACGGGCCGCAGTAGCCACTTGCCTTCAGGTGACCTGTGTGCTAGTTTGCCTACTATTTTACAAAAAAAAAACTTGGGTGTAAAAGTTTGCTTTGAAGAAATGTGTTTATACGAATGAAAGATTATAATTACTTTCATGTTTTTTATTAATTTCCTGTTAAATATTATTTTTATGAAATGCTAAACATCAAATCATTACAAATAATCGCCGAAGCGCACGATATGATACATTTATGAAGACAACCTAAGCCATGTGTTCTAACATTATCAGATACTACTCAAAATTCAGAAAACTTGATTACTGGCAGAGGTCAATGGACAGCACATATGAAAACATAAAAATACTAAATATTACATAGAGATCCATACTAATACATAATTTTACATAAATTATGACATATCCATCAAAGATTTCCCAATTTCAAGTAGTTCATTTACATAAAGTTTTAATTGGAAAATAGCAAAATAATCTCATTGAGTACATTTTGCTTGTAAATAACCTTATAAATACAACTACAATTACATATTGCAACATAATTATATTTATCTTAAGCCGAAAACTATTTTATACATTAACTTCAATCTTTAATAACCTGAGTATTAACGCATAAAATATTAAATAGCAACATACAAAAATAGCAACCTCGATAAAATTTTGTCACTATTTGTTCTATTTTTATTTCAATTATTGTTCGAGAAAATAATGTGATGTAATATTGCACTTACACAAAAAAAAACTAAAATCTACGTTTCACTACAGAAATAATAATACATATTTAATACTAGCGAATAACATCGATGTATGTGATGTGAGCAAAAAGGGACAAATTACTCTGTTCATAAATACTATAAACATTAAAAATATGCATATACAAGATGAATTCTCATTTTGGAATGGTTTCAGCCAAAGTAAGGAAATACTGGTAAGCATTCAAAAATATCTGAAAAGAACAAAAAGGATGATGCTCGCATATACAAGGTACATAAGAATACAGCATTGATAAACAGAGAAAAAATAAACACCCATCTAAATACTTTTGGATATAATGTAAGTATATAAAATCTCTTAGTTCTACACTCTCAATCTGGCGGCGCTAATTTAAAAAGTAATCGTTTCGTTTTTAATTGCATTCAACTATATTATCAATTTCATATTTTTAACAACACAACTGTGGCACTACACTACTAAAAAAATAGTAAAATAAATCCACTTCATATTTTATATTACCATCCATTCCATCTGATTTTTATATTCGTTCAGATATTTTAAATACATAGGCGAGATGAATGTATTAAACTTAAAAAATATAGTGTAGTGCCAAAATGGCCAAAAATTGCATTTTTTTCATCATAAATAACATCAAAACATTTGTAAATAAAAATTTCGTGCAAAATGAATGGGTAAATATTCAATAAACAAAAAATTGCCTCAGTCCCTAGCTTAAACATAAAAATCATTCGTCAATATAATAAAAAAATGACTTTTATTTATAATTTTTCACAATAATTAAAATGTTACTTTATCTGACCCTGCGCAGAATGAAAAATTAGAAAAAAAAGTTCATAGCGACTTCATTTAGTTTTTTCCGCCAGGTCAGATAAGAAAATAAAAAAAATCTCACAAAAATCACATTTCATCTGGCGCTCAAAATAATCAAAATTATGCCTTCAATTAATGATTTTGAGTTTCATTAAAATAATATACTAATTTTAATTTTGATCTGTAGGTACTATCGGAATAAAACATGATTTTTTGCCATAGTTCATAGACATTAAAAAAAAGAAACCTATATGATTTTATTCAGATTTTCTTAGTGGAACAAATATATAATAATAATAAGACATTGTAAAATCTCTGCAAAGTTACCTCAAGCGATATTTCAAATGATATCGAATCATTCTTCATTTTTTTTTTTATCCATTTAATTTATCATACTCAAAAACATTTGACGTCTATTAGACTTGACATTTTTTACAACTGGCAACTATTATTTCTACGACCTGTAAATGAAAAAAAAGCGCGCCAAACATGTTCGAAATTTCCATTCACACTATCACATTGCACCGTCGGAAGTTGCACTTTACGGGGTGCAGTTAGAAGTCGTTGTCGCTTGACGCGTCGAGGCCCTCCGCGATGTGCGGCGGCGGTTGGTACCGAGTTGGCGCCAGAACCGGCCCGTGAAAGGATTGGGACCTTAGGACGCTACTGCAAACGAATTGTATAGGTATAGTGGAATAGTAATAGTACATTACAGACCCTGGGGCGGTGAATTCGTTAATGTCCCAGATCGCAGGTGTTTGTGGCCCGAACTGAAGGTGAGGCTTTGCGTGAGGGCTTTACGAATTACCGCCCGTGGTTTGTATAAAGTTTTACGTTTTGCCTTGGCCAGGAAGTGAGATTTTCTTCCCGCGTAGCCCGCGTTGCGGGCAGAAAATCCCACTTTACGGCCAAAGTTGACGTAAATAATATCAAAATTCCGTTTAGAACTTGAGATCTTATGTTGTGAACAATACCATTGTTCTAATGAGGGTCACCGCGAGTGAATCCGCCGCTAGAGACGCTTGCTGTCCTGCGAGGTGCAATATTGCCAGTTTAGCACATTATGTGCCATATTACACGCTAAACTGGCAACACTGAGGTCTCCGAAACGTCAAATGTCACAGTGACATTCACACTATTGCATGAAATGACAAACCGTTGACAATGACAGCCACCACCTTGCAGATAGTGGCGCCAACTAAGCAGGTACTCGGTGGTCCTCATTATTTAGACTGACCGCTATTACTTGGTTCAATATGAGAAGAAGTAACAAAATAATGCCCAGAAGTAGCTACCATTTTCACCAAGCCAAGGTTGAAATTACAATAGCATAGCCCATTTGGTTATGATATTTTGATGTTAAAAGACACCTTACAAAAATAGCGGCTTACCTGAGTAAGGCTTTCAAATCTTTCAAGATCCAAATAAATATCATTACAGCATGGGCTATGCTGTAATTTCAACCTTGTAACTTGGTGAAGATGGTAGTTACTTACTTGTGTTGTGTGGATTATTTTGTTACTTATTTCTTTTAATTTTGAGCACACGATTAGTGGTCAGCATAAACAAAAGAGAGCAATGCACTAGATCTCAAGTGCTAAACGGTCGACTTAAATAATTAAAACTATATTATTATATCAATGGTCATAACAGTAATCCCTACTTAGGCTTCAAGCTTGAAAAGACGGACTATTCAATATAAATAAAACTCTTCTGTTACTGACTGATAGCTGAAATTTGGTATGTAGGTTCCTTGAAGAGTGTAGGGAGCACTACTTTTCAACGATATAAATACATATAGAGAAATACATACATATATAAATACTAAACATCCATGACTTAAGAGAGAATTACTAAAAATTTCCACGGGAACGAGAAGAAATGGGAGTTTATACGTCAATGTTTATGCGCATACGAAGTCGCGCGCAAAAGCTAGTTTTGTACAAAAATCGGAGCCTCTTCAGTGCTTAATAATTGTGCTGATATGTAAAGGGCACACGGATGTTTATTTTTGAACGAAATTTAAAAAAACCTTGCTGTAGTGCAAACTGGATGTTTTTGAAATAAACTTATGTTGTATTTTGATTAAAATAGTGAAGAGAATGATAAAATACAACAATATTTGAAACCAGTCAAACCACCAATAGAAGAAACAGACAAAAATACTCACACTACCAAAAAAAGTAGATCAATTGTTGAACACAAATCGTTCCAATACAAAAGCCAGGTCCTTTGTGAAACTAGATTAATTTGAATATATCTTTGTCACTGCAATAACCTATTTAATCAAATAGGTATAGATTAATACTAAAAAGAGAACAACCTCAGTGACAAAAAAAAAAACCCAGACTGTTAATACGGGTTAATACTTGTTAGTTTTATACAAGCTTAAGTGAAGCGTTATTGAGCTTTAGTGGGTTGAAATTGGGGTTAGAATTGCATTTTGTATCAGAATTCGCTCGCAGAAGGAATCAAGATCGTCAATTTCATGGGCAAAAAGCCAGCATCGTTAATTTTTATTATAAGTATTCATAGTCATGGTACGGGCTCTTGAAAAATGGACTTTAACGTCCATTGGACAACCGGAAAAGAAATATGTCCAGATTCTTGAAACTGACGCCCTGTGGCTAGATGGAGCGATGACTTACGCAGGGTTGGTGGCAGAAACTGGACGCTAATAGCTGAAGACCGAGCTAAGTGGCGATCAATGGGAGAGGTCTATGTCCAGCAATGGACTGATGCAGGCTGATGATGATGATGATGCAAAGAAATATTGCATTTATGTGAAAGGTTCAAACTAAAGCTTAGTGCTTTGGTAATATTGAAGGCATCTACAACAGTGTATTTTATATTTACAATACGCATCAGTGGGTTTACATTTATTTTGCTGTGTCGATAAGTACATTATTGTAAGCAAATCTACACACATTTGAATCTTACTCCGTTGTAATAAGGTCAAATTATTGTAAGCTTTCAAACATTTGCATGTCTACTATTTATAAGACACTGGCATTTTGATAGACATACTCCTGCCTTGTACATCTAAACTAACACACAATGTTAAGCAAATAAATTATTTCATTTCATTTCATTTCAAAAAGTGTATACATATTAATGAACTCGTCTGTACATATAGTGCAATAAAGACTGTTTATTTACATGTGTCATATAGAGCTTTGCAGTTAAAATAAGGCCCATTAGACTAACTTGATTTAGCCACTAACATACATACATATATGAGTTAGAATCTAACTCGATCGCATATTCTGCTACAATAGGGCGTTAAGTTAGTAAGCTAGGTAAGCGGTTTAAAGCCAAATCACCAATGTGTTATAGGTGCAAGAATTTGACAGTGTCAGTTTCAAACCTGTCAAACATAACTAACCTTCCGGACACGTCTTCATTTCAGCATGCATTCGTATGTCACGCTCTAAAATACGTAATGAAATGACATTAATTACACCTACCCTCTGAATTAAAAATAAAAAGTGAAATGTCAAAAAATGTTTTCTAAACTCAAATTTTAATGGGAAGACATTTTTTTTTAATTAAACAAGATTTTTATTACGGCGTTAAATTGTTAAAATAGAAACTTAATTGCAATAGAAGATTGAAAGAGGAAATTAAATGAAAAGTTAAAACACATACACCAATATTATTTCCAATGAGATGTTGTTTCAAGACTGTATACTGTGGCGAATGTACAGTGTATACTGACGCATATTATCAAACTATGGCGAATGTACAGTGTATTATACTGTGACGCAATGCTACATTGAATTTGTTGTATTGAATTTGCATTCGCAACTCCCAACAGTGAAAGATTGTAGACTTTATGTACTGATCAAGTGGGTAAATCACAGAATTAATTTTGAACTAGAAACTAGCCCCATTCAGTAGTATGAAAACCGGGCGTGCCGATTTCTTTGACACCTACTAGACGTCAAAAGACAATTGACAACATTTAATTTTTTCAACATGTCTATTTTACTAGCTAATTAGAAAGTTTTAAAAATTTAAAAGGAAACGTATTTTTATTTATTTTCGTAAGTCATAAATTTCATACAAGTGAAATTTAAAAAACCCGTCATTCTAAATGGGCATAAGTCAGAAATGACGTAATTAACTCTTCTGCGCATACAATTTGTTCTGCGCGTAGCGATCATCCGTACAGCGCTTGAGCCATATGACTTGGTCGTCTGTCTCACACCCAGTTATAGCAGAACACAAACTAAGAAGGCGCACGGCGAAGCACGCAGAGTCTGTTATTGCTTAATCCGCGCGCCTTCTAAGTTGCTCCTATAATACGATTTTCTCTTGAAGTAATAAACAAAAAAATCTGCAACTTTCTTATTGAATCCTTCAGACTGAGATACCGATTTCGTTAACAATCCAGAGAGGTAACGCCGCCAGCGTTATGGGCACCATGCCGCAAAATGAACTTTTGGAAGGGGTGTTTAATCTATAGTTTTCTTTAATTTAAATTGTTTACATTTCATATGTCTTATCATGGTTGGTTTATTTATTATTATGATTATTAATTAATTGTTTTTAAATAGGTAGTTAGTTTTAATTGTTTTTTTTTTTAGTTTCACACTGTTTGATTTAATAAATCATTTGCATAAGTTTTTTCAAAAATTGATACCGAAATGATTTTCGAATTACGGCTTACTAAACATTTTAAATGTTGTCAATTGTGATGGGAAACCGTTGGACCGATTCAAAGAGGCCTAAGTTGTGTCCTGCTATAAATCACTGAAGCCTGCTTCGTGGGCAGCGATGGCCCAGCAGTGGGGTCGCGAGGGTACTAACCTGGCCGTCTTGGGGACCGGTTTGGGGCCCTTGCCCAGCGCGGCCGCTTTCCGCGGGTCGTACGAGGTCCTTCGTTTCCACTTCTCTAACTCTTGCTTCTTTTGCTCTGGAATATAAACAAATCAACCCATGTTTAATATTATAAATGCGAAAGTAACTCTGTCTGTCTGTCTGTTACCTCTTCACGCTTCAACCGCTGGACAGATTGAGATGAAATTTGGCATGAAGATAGTTGGGGTCCCGGGAAAGGACATAGGGTACTTTTCATCCCGGGAAAAAAGCCTAGTTCCCGCGGGAACGCGATAACAGAATTCCACGTGGGCGGAGTGGCGGGCAGAAGATAGTGTATTATATACATTGATCTATTATAAGTAAGGATTCACAATCAGCCGAATAAAAATGGTTGGTCGGGCACCCGTTTCGCGCTCAGTAAATTTGACACTTAAGTCTTATAGTGTTAGATTTACTTTTGTATAAAATATTTATCTTGACACATATTATAAAGAGGCGTTATTACATTGATCTATTATAAGTAAGGATTCACAATTAGCCGGAGAAAAATGGCCCGTTTAAACGGGTGCCCGAACAGCTCGGGCACCCGTTTGGCCTTCGTTATAAAGAGGCGTTATTAGCATATTGGAACGTAATTTCTAATGTCAGTTTGCTCCATATATTTTGACATATTCTGGTAGGCACTGTTCGTCCATATGTTATTACTTATTATATTTAGTCTGTTAGGCACTGTTCGTCCATATGTTATTACTTATTATATTTAGTCTGTTAGGCATAGTTCGTCCATATGTTATTATAGGTCAATGATTATATACAACTCACCCATCTCATAGTGCTGCGCGCTGCCTTTACTCGGAGCTTTAATATCCCCCAACACAGCCACGTAAGTCTTGCTGGGATCGCGTCTCAGGAAGTTCTTGGGCGAGCTCTCGGGCTTGTACTTGGAGATGTCGAGGTACCGAGGCTGTACGGGAGCTTTCTTTAGGGACGTCGTGGACGATGACATCGAATAGTCCCCGCTGTATCTGGAATGGAAAAAGTGGATCTTGTTAATTTAATTGTTAATACAGTTGCTCAAGAACTAAGCATTTCGATAGCGTGCCAAAAGTTTGTAATTTCCGAACGAGCGTTTTTTTGTTTTTTTGACAGCTAGTGCGCGTGTTCAAGGTTGTTTTTTACGTAAAGTTTTTTGAGCTTCATCCTGTTCGTTTATTTCTTTAAATAAAACAAAACACGACCAAGACAGAAATTTGTATGATACAAAGGCGAACTTATCCCTTTATCTAGCTATCTATCTATCTATCAGAGATTTCTTCCAGTTGACCTTAGAATAAAAGTGAGAATACAGTATTTAGTTACACTAAAAAAAAAACTTTATATAAACTGTAACTTGTTATTGAGAATGAGAATGAGATCTTTATTTGCGCTTCGTACATATGATACATGCAAATATATTGTTAAGTACAAAGTTATTATTAGGATTATAAAATTGTTATAAGTGTCTATAAGTAATAAAATAAAATATAAATTAAATGTCCATTTATTTAAAACTATATTTAAAAAAAAAAGGACTTTACTGAACATTGTGATATAGGCATACCAGCACCAGATTGCTGCTCGCCTATTATTCGAATAATAATAATAATAATAATCTTAATTTACATGCTACATACATTATAAATTCCCATAAATTATAAAAATTATTATGTGCTCTGTTGGTGTCCCATATAAATAAATAAATACTATTTATTTATTTATACGGGATTGTATTTACTAACCTCTGCTTAGGCTGAACAGGCTTTTTCCCTTGCCTTAACACAACGGGTGCACTTTCTGGTCCACTCTCCCCTTCCGTATCACTGGTGCCAGTTGTCATAGACTTCTCGTGGCTGAATATGGAACTATTCCGAGGACTGCTTCCGTTGGTTGTGGATGTATCGCTGTCGAGAATGAAGGTTTTGCGCTTGTCTATGGCCTCGGCTTTCGTGAGGAAGTCTATGTTCTCTTTGGTCGGCGTAATGTCGTCTATTATGAACGTTTTCCGCTTGTCTGTGTGAAGACTGCGCTTGAGTTTCTCTTGTGGTTGGTTTACCTGAAAATTTATACAACGCATTTGAGTAAAATACACATATTTAACCGACTTCAAAAAAGGAGGAGGTTCTCAATTCGTCGGAATCTTTTTTTTTAATGTATGTTCACCAAAAATAAATAGTTAACGTGAACCGATTTCGATGATTCTTTTTTGTTCGAAAGGTGGTACTTCCAAGTTGGTCCCATAATAATTTGGTTCAGTTCTGATGATGGGATCCATGAGAAAATGAGGGAACTCCTCCAAATTTGCTAGCACGCAGATGATTTTGGTGTCAATTTCGAGGACTTCAGAGTTACTTATGTACTTCTATAGTAATGTTTGGAAACTGTAGCCGAAAAAAAATTTTTAAATCAAAAATAAAAACCGCCTTCAAACTCCGTCAGACTGCGAAGTCGGTGTCAAGTGAACCGACCCAAAGAAATGATAATCATATAGTGAACTTGACATTGGATTGGTCAATTATGACAAATAACCCAACAGTGTGGGATAGGTTACTTTAAAATAAGGTTTTATAATTTAATTTTGTGTGCCCCCAGGAGTCTCGGGTGCGAGGTGTCGCCGCTCACCATCGGCCCGCCACAGGCCGCCCTGCGCTGACTGACTGCACCGGTGGTACAACACCAGGTGGGCGATGGGGTCGTCACATCCCTACGCCGTTATTATTATTATTATTATTGACATCGCAGTCTGTGGGAGTTTGAAGGCGGTTTTTATTTTTTTATTGAATTTTTTTTTGATGTGCCTAACATTCAATGAAATTCAAGGAAAGTCAAATACAAGTGTCCAACTAACTAAATAAAGTTGGATTTGGTAAACATTTTTATGAGGAGCAATATTAACTCAGCAATAATCTTCGTGTAAAAAAAACACAAGGTCAAAAAAAAACTGTAAAATGAATCTTGTTTTTTTTTCAGAAAGATTGTTGAGTTAATATTGCTTGACAATCCATACTTACATTATAAATAAAAAGAAAGGAATTACTTTCTCTGTCTGTCTGTAACCACTTCACGCTTAATCCGCTGGACCGATTCAGATGAAATTTTGTATGGACATAGATGGAGTCCCGGGAAAGAACGCACGCAATAACATTTCCACGGGCAACAGAAGCTAGTAAATACATAAAAACCTAAAAAAACACATTATTTACCTGGAAATTAGTAACATAGTCCCTGGTTACCACCACCTCGTTGTTCAAGGCTTGACGTCGCAGGTTTCCCCGGAAGTTGGGCCTGAGGTCCAAAATATCCGAATGTGTTGATGTGATCATTGGGTCTATGGGTAGAGTGGGCATAGGGTCTTCTTCTGAAGAGTAGTCCAAGGTCTCTAAGTCAGCTATGTTGGTTGTATGGAAGGATTGCGAACGGTGTACTGGTGATGAGTGGCTGAAAAAGAAAATAAACATGGTGAGGATAGACGAGATACTGCTACTACTACAGCCTATTTGCGTCCCACTGCTGGGCACATGCCTCCTCTCATCACGAGAGGGTTTGGGCTATAGTCCCCACGCGGGCCCAGTGCGGATTGGGGACTTCACACACATCTTTCAATTACTTCGCAGGTTTTCTCACGATGTTTTCCTTCACCGAAAAGCTCAGTGGTAAATTCAAATTGAATTTCGCACATAAAGTGCGAGCCGGAATCGAACCCCCCGACCCTCTGTAATTCAAAGATGTGTGTAATCCGCACTGGGCCCGCGTTGGGACTATAGCCCAAACCCTCTCATGATGAGAGGAGGCCTGTGCCCAGCTGTGGGACGCAAATAGGCTGTACTAGTAATGGCACATAATGTGCTAAATTGTCAACATTGCACCTCGTAGGACTCAAGCGCCTCTAACGCACAAGCGCGGTGATACGACGCTTTAAAAATTAAATTTAAATTCATTTATATTTAAAATTCACGATTTCGGGATAATTCTTCTTAAAACAGACTTAAACCCTTCGAACCTGGGAGAACTAAGGTCGTCCTTATTGCACTCCTGTCGTTTCGCCATCTGCTTTCTCCTTCCCTCCTGCGCGGCTTTCATCGGGTCGTAGGACGATCTCTTCTTCCAATTGCTGAACTCAACTTCTTTGGTGGCTAGGGCCGACGCCGATCGGTACTGGCTGGGTTTCTTTTGAACTGAAAAAAAAAGAAAAAAGTGAGCAACCATAGACAAAGAGTGAGAAGTATCAACTGCATTTGATGGGCCACTTAGTGTTAAATATGGCCACTGCTGTAGGAAAGCGTGAAATCATTATTTGAAAACCTACGAAAAATATGTAGCTACATAAGTAATATTGATGCATTATTGATGTTATTCATTCAGTACAACTTTTAAGTATAATCAGGCAAATAATCCTGTTTTTTTTCTCGTACTTCGAACGTTCCCTTCTCTGATGCTCTGTTGTACTTACAACAGAACATCTACTTAGGTAACTGTAATGTTTTCGTGAGTTGTTACTTATTATAAAAAAAAAAAAAATTTTTATTGCCACCGATTTTAGATACAATAATGGATTCGCTATTTTAGCCGTGCTCTGTTTCTGTTACATTTCTATTTTGATCAAATAAATTGGTAATCGCTTTATGATGTTTTAATCGTTTTAATAATTAGTTATGCCATGGCTGTTGCCAAACTCGAATGATCGTCCAATACCCGTGAGACATGGCGTGGCGCAAGCAAGACGAATCTTTGGCACACAGCATTTTTTGGCGTTGCGCAAAGATAAGATAAGATAATATTTATTTGCTGAAAAAGGGTTAATTTACAGGTCTTAAATTAAATGTCAGTTCGCCTTAATCAGCTGTTTCAAACAGCATGCAAATATTTAGCTAAAGATTGAATTATTTTAATTTTTATACATTAATAGCAATCATTATATTATATATTAATTATGATGAAAATATTTAGAAAAGAAAAAGTTCATTACAATATTATAACATTAAAAAGATTAATTTAATTATGATCCATGAATTCTTTAACAGTATAAAAACAATTATATACAAAGTAATAGAAGTCATTGAAACTAGTCAGTAAACACGAGTTTAAAGCGACTCTGTCACAGTATGTCATGCATGGCGTAGTATTTGTCTTAAAGTTACAAGTTTACACAACTTAGAAGGCGCGTGGGTTAAGCATAATTCTCTGCATCAACAGCTTAAGAGGGTTTACATTATTTAAGATGTCAACGTCGCAAATAGCTGTCAAATATTTCGCTGATTTCATTAATTTCTGAATATTACTGAATGAAAACATGAATATCTGCGGTGCGGCTCTGTGGTTGAATGGATTGCAACAATTATCTGAATTATCATAGCAACACGGATTTTTTGTATTATGGAAGGAATATCTTTTGAAAACTTTCCATCGCATTTTCCATGTATTATAATGTAATCTTATCATTTGAATGCCTAACCAACAAATATAAAACGAGACGCGTCATTCAACCATAGAATGATTACTTATTTTTAATTCAGTAATATTGAGATATTAATAAAAACATCGAAACATTTGACACCTATATGCGACGTTGCGAACTTTTGGAATAAACCCTCTTAAAGTGCTTCGCCGCGCGCCTTCTAAGAGCAGCCGCACATTATAAGAAATTTCTGACAGAAAAATTCTGAAACTCGCCGAAAGGCAAAGCCCTCGGTGCATACCGATATGTGTTGCATACATTTTGTTTGTATTTTAGATCCCGCACACTGTTAGAAAATCAATCTATTATATTTTTCTAACGTTGTGGGGTGGGGCCTAATAAGAGATTATTTTGAGAGAAAATGACGTAAGTTGACGTAACCATATGTATGTCCGGCCGGCTTTAACTAGAGAACTACTGTTCGGATTGGCACATTTAGTTAGGGGGTAGATAATAACTTGGGTCAACATATATCTACTTTTAATATGATAAAAACCATAGACATAAATAATACTTCGTATGGACCCGGCCTAACGTAGATACATGTCATGTTTCCCCACTTCATTGGTGTCCAATCCAAAGTTAAACTTATATCGTGACACTAAAGCTGGGTCACATTTTTTCAACAACGAGACGAGTTTTTAGATACTGAGAAACAGTTTCGAAAAAAGTTTTTTAAAAACGCTTATTGTCACGCACGCTCGGTGAAAGAACTTTGGATTGGACACCGTGGAAGTGGGGACATATTACGTGTACGTTAGACCGGGTCTATATTATTTACGTCTATGATAAAAACGCAGAGTTCCCGCGGGAATGCTCTGTCTAATAACCGAATGCAGGCATGCCGAAGGCAGAATGAAGTATTGTTAATTAATCATTATTTTCACACAGTATACCCTTTGCTGAAGACATTGAAATATGTAGGTACCTACATTGTTTTGATGATATTTGAAGTCAGTATATGTTACGTAACGAGACAGCGTTTGTTTGGTCACGGTGTACTATCTCTTGTAATCCGTTAAACATGGCTTACTTTGGAAGATGGGATATTTGTAAAGTTATATGATGTAACCTAATAAGGTTAGTTAACCATCTACTTATTAACAAAAAATACACTAGGTGTTGCGAACCTTCTGTATGATCAACGAAACCTACTAATAAATACTTATTATACGCACGTGATTTTTTTTCTCTCACACCAACTACTGAACTGATTTTGGTGAAATTTGTTAAAAAAGTTGACGACTGTGGGTACCGTATCTTTTCTCACGAGCAACTCGAATACTTCATTAACGTTCTCTTATCTACTACTACTACTACTACAGCCTATTTGCGTCCCACTGCTGGGCACAGGCCTCCTCTAGTCACGAGAGGGCTTGGGCTATAGTCCCCACGCGGGCCCAGTGCGGATTGGGAACTTCACACACATCTTTGAATTACTTCGCAGATGCGTGCAGGTTTCCTCACGATGTTTTCCTTCACCGAAAAGCTCAGTGGTGAATTCAATGAATCTGTTTATGTTCTCTTATCTATTTCTTTGCAATTAGTTACATATTTATTTAGCTCCGGTAATCAATCATATAATATGTTGCGTCGAACTTTCCTATTTGTCTGATGGTAAGTGTGGCTACTATTTGTTTCAAGTTGCGTAATTTAAGTTCAAGTACCTGTTCGACCGAGCTTTGCTCGGGTGAAAATAGGTAAAACCGAGTTTTCTCCGATATGATACCTATAGATCGATTTGTCACCCCCGAAAACCCCTATATTCCAAATTTCGTCCAAACCGCTTCGTTTCTGAGATCGCTTGTATAAATAAATTAATAGAGAAATATACAAGTTTAGCGCGTTTGAAGTATAAGATACTATCCTTTTCCCTCAGACTTCGTCCCGCGTAGACTCAGAATCTGCGTACCCGATGATACTATACATATATATGGTTGTATTTATAGAACTATTGAAAAAACTGGTTTGACTCGTAGAAAACCCGTTCCCGTAGAAATATCCTGATAACAAGTATCCTATGTTATTCCCAGGGTTTCAAACTATCTCCATACCAAGTTTCATCCAAATCGGTCCAGTCGTTGCGACGTGAAGGAAGGACAAACAAACACACTTTTACATTTATAATATTAGTAAGGATCCCATCCACAACAGCCTTTTTACGGCCCACTGCTGGGTGCAGGCCTCCTCTCATCACGAGAGGTTTTGGGCCATAGTCCCCACGCGGGCCAAGTACGGATTGGGGAATTAGTAAGGATATCACGTATAATAAATACCTTTCTCTTGATTTTTCGGCTGGAACTCCCTCGTAGAACTCCTAGACTTGGTGAGCCTGTTCAGCACAGCCTGCCGCGTGGGTTCCGATATCCTCCTACTCTGATGACCTGCCGGTTTCTCCCTCACCACCGGTTCTCTTGGCTCAGACATCCTCAACCCTCGCTCTTTGCTCGTCACCCGCACTGAATTCCTGACCAACCCAGGCCCGAACTTCCTCGATAACTCAGGAGTGTTGGGGCACTTTGGAGAATTCGCCGGAGCGACAGATTTCAAGTCGGGTGAATCGATTCTGCCCCTATGGACTCGCTTGTAGCGTAACTCTTGTGACTTCTCGAAGGATCCGTTTTCAGAGTCATCGGAAAGGTAATCTTTATCTTCTGCACTCGACCGACGCGAGGTTATCCTTGGATCTAAGTAGTTATTATTTCTGTTGACAGTGTTGAAGGAGCTAGAACGCTTAATCGAGGAGCTTGTGTAAGTCTGTGGTTTCCTACCGTCACTGGATACCCTCTGGTGTTTTCTGTCGCCCTGGTAACGCGTATCGATTCTCGGATATGCCTCAGCATTGTTCTTTAGCACCGTCTTGAGGCAGACAGTTTGATTCGCGTTATTGACATCGCTGTGGAAATAATCTATTGGACCATCGAAAGACTTGTTTCTAATGTGAGTTTTCCTATGTGGTGATAATATTGCGTTGACATCGTACTGTGGCCTGTTCGAGATGGTCTTGTCATCGGAACTGTTACTTAACAAGCCTCGTTCCGAACAAGGACTGTTCATGTTCGAATCGCGTTTTCTCCTATCCGTGTCTAGAGATCTGGAAGCGCTGTTCAATAGGATTTTTGTGCTTTCCGGGATTTTTGTTGAGCCTGTGATAACGTAGTTACCCGGGCTTCGTAATGGACTATTGTCAGCGGGATTGTCTTTTCTTCTGAGACGGTAATTCAAAGAATTCGACCGACTTAGCTGGGATACTGGTAGACGGGAAATGGCAGTTTTCTCGCTGATCAGACTGGAGGTAAGTTGAGGCGGGAATGCTGGGCGAGAGCTGAGCTTGGCTTGGAGGTTTGTGATCGCATTTTGCGTCTTCAGCAGGTACGCTTCCGTGTCTTGAACGGGAATCAGGTCCTGTAACAAGGAAAATAATCATATTAGAATCGAATTCGAATTTCTATGATATACATCTACTGTGTAAATAGAGCGTAAATGTTTAACCGAAAAGTCACTGAACATTTTAGTTCCATGTCACACGAATTCAAATCGTTTTCATTGGTATGTGGATACGAAGGCGCGTCACTGAGACAAAGTTCTAAAGTGTTCAGTGACTTTGAGTTCGACTCTAGGAACAAATATTTATTTTTTTATTTTATTTTATTAACCAACAAACATTGAAAGCGTTACATATAATAGTAGGTGGGTAAAATTAAATCATAAGACGTGCGTGTTGCTTATATGTATAGGTATACATGAATCACATAAACTCTAAATTAAAGAGTTACCTAACTTTACTTAACATTTCGAATAGGTACAAAACGTTTTCGGTTTAACACAATGACTATATTTTAACGCATTCGCATTACTATTGCCTTCATAACATAAACTCGCATCATAATACTCAACCCAATGAATTACCATATTAAAATGTAAATAGCCTTTTGTTCACAGAATAGCAGTCAATCCGTGAGAAACGACTTTAGTACAGGCACAGCCAAAAACATGTTTAGGCAAAACGGAGTCAGAAATATCTCATGTCATGCCTTTATTATTATAGACTAAGATTTAGTTGGTCTGACATTTCTAAAATGTTTTTTTAGTACAGTAGCTCAAAAAGTAAACATTTCGTGAGAAAAGTTCGTCATTCCATGCGTGCGTAAAGTTTTTTGCACACTAGTGTGTAAAGGTTTTGGAACTTCATCCTGTTCGTTTTTTACTTTATTCTATTTTTTTCGCAAATGTATTAAAAAATGTTCTTTGATACACGTGCGAAATTGTCATTTTCACTCGTATATGTTAACGCTCGCTCTCGCTCGCACCAACATAACTAGGGACTCGTGATAAAATGACGAACTTGTCGCACTTGCATAAAAATGTACTATTTTTTCATTGGACGATTTGGGAGGTGGCTGCACAATATCAAAACCACATTGTACGAATAATCTTTAGGTGTTTTTGTTTTTCAATTTAAATGCTTTCCTCATTGTTTATTGTTTAATTTTAGTAGCTTTTCAAAATAATTGGACAATGGAAGCAAGTCATTTATCATTATTGATAACGATGAACGTGTTTATTTCGATGTTTTTATCCATTGTTCAAATCCGTGTAGACGTAAATTATTATACTTGACACTTTAAGGAGTTGGAACAAAAAATAATATAATACGAGTAGGTACTTCTTTGGTACTTAATATATTCCTCAGAAAACTTGTGGCTTTGATTCATAATTGGACACTGGCTGAAAATTATTTTTAGGCAAGCGAGAATAATCTTTCAAATAATAACCCGTTAATATTTCGAGGAAATAGAGGACTCGATCGAGGTCATTGTAACTTGTGAACCAAAATACAAAGGTACAAGGAGCAAAAGTATTGTATTTGTATTTATGACCTCGACTGTATCAAATGAATTGTATGAAAGTGTTAAAAATGCTATATGCCTATAAGGAAGAAAGACATCTCTTGGTGTAGTTGGTGTTGTTTAATATAAATGCCATAGCATTACTTTCACTTAACTAATGAATCGCATTTGTGATTCAAAATACAATAATTATTAAGTTGGTATAACGTACATATAATTATCGCTAAGCGGCCGTTCGTGCGTTCAACCTTGCCTTTAAAAGACAAAAACCAGAGACAATCACCCGGAAGCCGTTTAGTTCACGCTTATTGGATTAAGTTTTAAGGTAATTATAGTAAACTGAACAATAGAGCGGCCAATATTTTTGGCACTGCTCAGCACAATTAGGTAATTAATAAGTATTTAGCAAGATTTTTTTTATCAATGACGAACCACCATCAATTACACTTATTTTTATAGATAAAACTAGGCTCTGCTCGCAACTTCGTCTGCGTGTAATTTCATTTACGTCACCCATGGCCGTAAAGTGTGATTTTCTGCCCGCTACACGGAGAGAAAATCTCACTTTTTGGCCAAGGCAAGACGTAAAACTTTTGACAAACCACGGGCGGTAATTCGTAAAGCCCCAGATCGCATATTTATGGCCCTCACCTTCGGTTCGGGTCACAAACATCTGCGATCTGGGACATTAACGAATTCACTGCCCTAGGTCTGTAATGTACTATTACTTATACCAAACTTTCATCCACCCTTTTACCCCTTAAGGAATTATATCCGAGGTGAAAACTATCCTGTTGTTGTTTCCAGGATCTGAAACTACTTACTTACTTCGTAACACATTTCATCTAAATCGGTTCAACGATTTAAAAGCGTTAAAAACTTAAAATGTAGGTAGGTAACATAGTTTTTATACACATTCATTTACTCGAAATTTTAATTTAATGTTGGATCGGACGGAGAAAGCAAATACGTGATGGAATGTGCGGTGCCAGTATTAGAACGGTCGAATGTTGCCATTTTGGCTATTGTTGATATTCAGTCGTAAATTCCAGGCTATTTAATAGGTTATGTGTTAATTTATGACATATATTATTTCCTCATAGGTATATCTCTTTATGTATGTGGTCGAAATGTAGCCATGTCCTCTGGTAAAAAATAGGATAATTTCGTTTTTTACTTGCAGAATCCAAGCTTATATAAATTTACCCAAATATGTAAAGTGGTCACTACGAAATGTTCACTTTTCTGTATAGTATAGTGTAGAAGTGTATTACAATAGTAATTAATTTCTCAAATAAATTGAACTTTAAAATGAGATGCCACAACAGTTATAAACAAAGAAAATAAAATTGAGTAAAAAAAAACCGCAACGACCAAAATCTCGTTAACGAAATTGATTCGATTCAGTTCAGTTCTGAAACCGATTCTTTCGGACCGCTTGGCGCCATTACCACAGATACACATACTCATTACATCACCACAGACTAGACAATAGGCGCAACTTACATTTCCGCATATTTATGAAGACGTCAGCCTCGGTGGGTGACATTTGCATCAGCCAGTGCAAATAGAACTGAAGCTGGGAACCGAGTCTATGGTGCGGTTTTTTTTTTCTTTTTTATCGCAAAAGTGCATTGTGCCAGTAACCGAATTTAAATCAAGATTAACATTCCAAATCTGGTTTGAAAATATGACTCACGATTCTATGACCTACCTATTTATACCACGGACGGATGGTATAGGTACCGTATTCTTCGAAGTTTTTAATACACTTACACCATACCTATACCATATAAGAAATAAAAAAAATATAGCATGTATATATCAATACACACAGCCATGGGGCGGACATATCTGCTCTTCTAAAATTCACAAATTTTCATTCATAATGAATCATTTTGAAGAAACAATTAAATTTTTTACAGCATATTACATATAATTTTTGGGTGCCATCTATTTGGCATAATTCTTTTTGTCCGAAACTGTTTACGCATATCAGGCTTCGCATAATTTATATACGCCGAATCTTGACTTGCCGAATGTTTATTAAGCATAATTCTTAATTGGCCGAATGGGTGTTTACCCGAATATTGTGTTGGCATAATGTTGACTTGGCCGAATTTTACTATGCATAATATTGTTTGGCATACTAGTAATTTAGCAGAATTTTGATAGGCCGAAATATTGTCCGAAACAACAATTAATGAGGAGCGCCAAAGTTCATATAAAATTGCTAGTCCGAAAACTGGAATTCCGAAAATGTATGACATAAACGATTTTAGCTAAATATAAAATTTTATATAATATAATTTGTTCAACATACTTATCTTTATTAGATAGAGTTCGGCAGTTCACGGTGTGCGGTAACACCAAAGTTTGGAGCAAAGTCGACTCGCATAGGTTAGGTTAGGTTATTTTTTATATCCCCGGTCTGGATCGACGCCCTCGGGGCAAAAAATATGGCCCTCCTGCGGAGATCGCAGAGGGTCATAGCCTCGAGGGCACGCAGGGCGTATCACACGGTCTCGTACACGGCCGCGACCCTCCTTGCATGCGACCCCCCGTTGTCGCTGCAAGCTGAGGTACTTGCGGAGGTGTACGACTACCGTGCTGCCCTGCGAGGGAGGGGGGAGTTCCCCAGTTTCAGGGAGGTGGAGGGCTTGCGAGAGGCGGCGAAAGCTGCCATCCTCCCGCGGTGGAGGGACGAGCTCGAGTCCGCCACGGCTGGCTCGGCGACCGTTGGGGCAATATTGCCCCACCTGGATCGCTGGGTTGCCCGGCTGTGGGGACCCTTGTCCTTCCACCTGGTGCAGGTGCTCACCGGACACGGAGTCTTCGGCGAGTACCTGCACCGCGTGGCGGGCCGGGAAGAAACTCCGGCCTGCCATGAGTGTGGCGCACAGGTGGACACTGTGCGCCACACCGTGGAGGACTGTGCGGCCTGGGCGAGCGAGCGATGCGCCCTGGCCGCCGTCGTGGGGGGGGACCTATCGCTGTCGACCATCGTTGGGAGGATGCTCGACAGCGAGAGGTGCTGGGAGGCAATGGCCTCCTTCTGCGACGCCGTACTGTCGCGGAAGGAGGCCGCGGAGAGAGAGCGTGAGGACGATCCCCTTGCGGCTCCTCTACGCCGGAGGAGGGTGGGGCGCGCGCGGAGGCGCTACGCGCACCTTAACGCTCCACCCTAGTGGACCGAGCGGCGGGGTCGGGGGGCCCCAACGCCCAACAGAAGTCCACGGAGTTTGAGCGCCCCGTAATTCTCCCGGGGCGCTCACTCGGAGGAGGGCCCAAGTAACAGGCCCGCTGATAGGGCTGCGGTAGAATGCGACAACGCGATCCCGCAGCCCTCGCTAAGTCAGCGTGGAGGAGAATCGCTGGGGTTTTAGTGGGTATTCCGGCCACTCTGGCCGGCGAGTCCCACATAACCACCTGCCCCCCCTCTTCGGGCGGGTGGTATGCGTAAATGCATTTCCCCAGCGTAAAAAAAAAGGTTATTTTTATATAAGTAAACGAAATTATCATTTAGTCATTTTCACATAGGTACGTGACATTGCTTCTTAAAATTCGAACCCATAATCCGCTTCCATATCCTTGTGAGGCATAGACAAGTGCTGTTATTAATTAAATCGTTTCGCGACCTGGCAACCCAGTCCCCTGACACTATTCACTATGGCCACTATGGCCCTATTTTAGCGGGCGTCACGCATGTCAACGCAAGGTCAAGTGAAAGTTGACAGTGCGGGTCATATTGAATTAAATTAGTGTAGGCCGTTGATAAACTGATCGATAAGCGTTATTGTTTGCGCTTTAGTGTAGAGAAACTGCTTTGAAAATAAAGGATGTTTCACTTACTAATCATGAAATGTACATGCAAAATACACATTTTAACGTGCTTTCTCTGTCACTCTTTCATTAAAAAGTTCTGTTCAGAAACGATATTTAAAACGTCTATATTAACGCAAGCGTAGCCGACGGCAAAACTAGTTTTAATTTAAAAAAGCAAACAGTAGAATTTATAAAGCAAACGTCACAAAATTACGTTAATGTAATTTCTCGTAATATCAGTATGGTTAAATTATTAGGCATACCTAGTACAAAGAAACAAATACAAGTGGCAAACACTACCCGAAAAACCTTTTGGTTTCAGTTAATACATATATCGAGCCTTGCAGACAGTCAACAACCTTTAGAAAGGCTGCACTTTATTTTAGGCTGTCTAGATGTCTGAATTGTTTCAGCCCTTTTAAAATATAGCAACTGAGACAGGTTGCCTTTGCCTTCAGCGACACAGGTGATTTATAAATTCCCACGGCTTAATAAATGGAATAAGTAAACACCGAAATCAGTTTTGGCTCTATGTTAAGCTGTCTTTATGGTTTGGAAATCGACGAACACTTTTGACAGATGACAAGGATGACAACATAAACACAATCAACACACTTTGTTAGTTTCATTTCAACCCCTTACGCTAGTTAGAGTCTCTGTTAGTTTAACCATTTCAAGTAATCAAGTGTTTATATAGGTTCTCTAACGTGAGAATCTAACCTAACAGTTCTATTTATATCTAACCATAGATTAGTGATGAAGTAACAAACAGTGACACCATGACTGATGTCATCCCGATGAATCATGGCCACCGAGATTTGAGATGACCATAAATAACAATCTTTGTTTTTTTTAAGTTTAGCGAATGATTCATTGGGGGAAATCTTTGTGTTATTTAAAAACATCCATGTAACCCCTGTTGCCTATACTCGACGAAATAGTGCGAATAACGAATGTGTGTTTTCCTGATTTCAATTTAAGTCAAAATAATACAACAAAAACAAAACAAGACCGAGCAAACGGTAAACAAAAATACGGAACCCTAAAAAACAAAAGGAAGTGACCATTGATGCTCTTATCTATGAATAGTGGGTTACATATGATCCAAAACTGTAAGGCAGTCTTTACTTTCAGTTTTGAACAACACAAATGAAAATGCAAATCAAAGTCATAAAAAAACAAATCACTACTGTTAAAACACTTTCAACGATTTACAGCACAAAACAACTAATATATCGTCGTGCCACTCGTGCCATATAAAAGACCAATTCCCATACAAACACGAATGCCTTAAAAAGATTTGATCGCAAAATGATTCACTCCAAAGTGACTATTCCGCCCACTAGAACCTAATAAGTATATTATAGTAGCTCTTTCCAAATTGAGACGTAATAATCGTTGTTTCTGTAGAACAAAATGGCAGCCACATGCGTCCTTGCCATATGCGGCCACTATGCAGCACCTTGCCATACATACACATGACAATAGGTGCACGATGAGGTAGAAACAAGGTTAAAGGTTCAATAACAATTAAAAATAAACACGATTGTCTCGTCAAAGAGAAACATTTATATATCAAATGTAATATATGTATTATGTATGCCATTGCCATATTTTAAAGTCACCTATTTTCCTACTTATGCTTAAAGGATAAGTAGTATTAAGATAATGTGAAATACCATGGCATTGAATAACCAAAGAAAAATTGAATTCTTCAAGTTTGCCAGGGAAATTAAAATTTTAAAATCAGAATTTAATCTTCACATAACATCTGAAGCATGAACGCAAACGGACGTGACATCATAGACAATGCAAACAAAGTATAAGATACGACGAAACTGGTAGGGTAGCAGGCTTGAAATGATAACCTAGAGATTATAAAGAAAATTCACTTCTCAATTTGATGAGAGTTGCTCAACGATCGTCATCTAAGAATTGTTGAATCATTATATTATTTTATTTTCTTTCACAATCCATAGCAAAGAATGGCTTGAGCTAAACCTTAATTAATCTATAAGATTAGGTATCCTACATTAGCGTTACATTACATCCTCCTCATTCAAGTTTTGAATTGAGGTTAACCATAGCCAATTGGCCACGGTTTGCCAATATGGCGTCCTTTCATTGCGCTAAACACTTGAACCAACACAGTTCTGAGTTAGGTCATTAGTTCATTAACGAATTTGAGCGCTAATGTGATTTGCAAATTTCGAAGGCGAAAAGAACAGTATACTCGTAGGTATTTACGTATTGTAGGCTTCAAAAACGAACACAACCGGCATGATGTCCAGTTCTCATCACTACGGTGCTCAAACCAACCACAAAAATTCATAAAAGTATAGAGGAGAGAGGAGTAGAGTTTCCAGCGAGCCATGGAGCGTAGCATTTTTGTTGTGAAATTGGTCGACCGTGTCCAGAACACCACCTTACGTACCACAACCCAAATAAATGACAGATGTTTCTCAGAAAGCGGCCAAGCTGATGTGGGACTGGGCTGTTTATGTCTGCCGTATGCCGAGCTAGTTGTGTGCCAAAGCGACCACAGTGTGGGAGCCCAGCAACTCCAGGTGGAGACGACGCAGACGAGTTGAGGCAGGGAGATGTGTTGGACTCATTTTTGACGAAACGAACAGACGCTGTAGGAAATACAGAGTGGAAATATGAGGGAATGCCTTTGCAAAGGCTGAGCAAGGCTCCTTATAATAATAAAATGGTTTTTTAGACTTCAATTCACAAAAAAACCTAAACAGAAATTATATCGACTAAATAGACACCCTTCAAAGTTTCAAACCCCTCTACAAAACCGGAAATGACGTCACAACACAACAGGTGTCCGTGCACCTTACCGCGCGTCACAAGGCGGATGCAGGGAAGCGGCGAATTAAAATAATAAACAGGTAGCTCTATGGTTTTGCCATTTGATGCTGGCTGCTTATAAATGCGTCGACAGGTGACATGTGGCTTGGAAAATAATTAAAATTACACGTGCGGTCGAAACTTTCGAAATAAGAAATAACTTATATTTTTTTAATTGCAGGATTTGCAGTAAGCAAGAACGAACACACTGTATACACCTTATTTAGGCATTGATGTGAGCTAATGTGTTTATTTTATGTGTGTGTGTTTTTATTATAATTACTCTACATCGACATTCTCTGACGGCGTGGTACTTCAAATTTGCACAATTATCAAAGGTTATTGACATACTTATTAAAAACAATACCAAAGAGAAAGATCACTAGCGACCTCCCCGATAATTTGAGGTTTTATCGAACCTTCACGCTGGCCTAGTGGCCTGTGTCTCGCAGGATGCGGTCGCTCGAGCGTGGATCCGCTACGGCCCTTACTACTAAGGTTAAGTAACAATAGATGTTAACCAAGCCGTTCACTGTTTCCAATGGTTTTATGGTTTTACCGGCTCAGTTTTGACATAAGCGTCAACGATCAAGGCGTTTGCTTAGTTTCAAAATATGACTTCAACTATGTCATGTAAAACTTCAACTATGAAACATTTTTCTAATCATCGTTGTGATAGATAGCCGATTTTTTCGTCTTTCTTTCAAATTCAATCATTTATTCAGCAAATTGGCCACCTAGGGGCACTTTTACACGTCAGAAAAAGAATTTACCAGCGCTTCCTAGACCCATTGCTTGAGAACAAGCGCCGCAACAAACTCAAGCACAAGTCTTTTTTTCAAAATTTCCACATAGTTACAGAATGACAGTGACAGTACTTCAATTGCTTTTTTTTTTCAATATAAGATCAAGGCGGGGGGTTGCTCAATGGCTGTCGTCCAAGATGGTACGTTTGTTGAGCTTCCTCCATTTTTACTTGATTTAGCTTTTATACCGTACACTGTTCGACCTGTAGGCCAATCACTTGACATTGGCGATGTCTTGCGTATAACACAGAAGCCATATTTAAAAGAGAGACTAGCCTTTCCCGCTTCCTCTCTAACCTTCGGCACCTGTCGTTTCGTAAAGGAATCCTGCGAGGTGAAGGCCCTTAAGACAATGTGTGCACTGTACAGGAGTCACGCTTGTACGGTCACGGCGACGGCAAGTGCATCCTGTGTCACGCCTGTGACAATAAGAACGACAAATACTTTCGAGACAGAGTCATATATTTTTGCTATTCTAACGTGGAATCTTGAGCTTAGCGAGGGATTCCAGTTCCAGATATGTCACCCAAGGTATAAATAATTTTGCTAACGTGTTGTATACTCTACTTTTCACTCCTCCTATGAGAAAACTAGTAGCAGCAGGGATCAAAATCTTACTTTGCTCCCTGTTGGTGGGGCAGAAACGGAGAAGCAAAATCGCATTTTGCTCCCTCTAAACGGGGAACAAAATCCTCTTCGAATAGGAGGAGAGTGGAAAGAATATTTTGACCAACCTTATCTAAGTATTGAACAGACATAAAGAACGTTATAATAAAGCATTATTTCAGCACGCCATCACTAAATAACAGCATATTTAATACTATGCTGGCACACGATATCTGGGCCGGGCCGACCTTTGGGGGTGGGATGGTTTAAATTTAATACATTACCGTAAAACTCAAGGCTGAACCCATTATGGTGACCTCTAAGTACTTGCTATCGTATGGGCAGAATGTACGATTTAAGATTTTGTTGTCACATTTGAACTTTTAAAGCTGTTGCATAAATACCACGACCACAGTGGATAAGTGGTCAAGCATTTATTGGTTACGTGTTCATAGTAGTAAGTTGTTTTATACGTATGTATGCCTACTGAGCTGTCGGTAGGCCTCCAAAAAAGATGGAGTGACGACCTTGTAAAGGTCCCGAGAACGCGATGGATGCGAGTGGCACAAAACCGACTGGTCTGACTAGCGAGCCTTGGGGAGGCCTATGTCCAACAATGGACGTCTTTCGGCTGAAATGATGATGATGATGACCTACTGTATGTCAATTAACTCTTAAACCTGGACACATCTGCTAAGTTATTCAAAGATTTGTGTGAAGTCCAAATTCCACTGGGCCCGCGTGGGGACTATACCCCGAACCCTCTCGTGATGAGAGGAAGCCTGTGCCCAGCAGTAGGACGTTAATAGGCTTTTAGGCAGCTGTGGCGGTGGTGTGGCATGAAAATCCGATCAGTACTTTTTGAGATTATCGGGAACTGACAGTTAGACGCTTGTGTTACATGCATTGAAGTTATGTTATAACATCCATCAACTATGTGATAATAATAATAGTATGTAAGTATGCATATATAATGTGCAATCCCAGAGAGACGCACTAACTTATCAACCTACATAAATATATTAAAATAACTAACGTAACTGCTAAATAATATAAAATCCCACGACCCTAATCTATGATGCTGGCTGGCAACAAAAAATAAGAGCACCGTTCATAATTTCAAGGTAGAAACACTAAGGAGAATCCTTTTGAAGCAGAAAATACCTCATAAAAGCTCACATACAGTTCAAAATGCTTTGAAAGCATTTCGCCATAATTACAGGTTACATCCGGGTGACAATGACTTTAGCGCGGGAAAGAGCTCATTTTCCCGCGTTTCTTTGACATGTTTTTTTTTAATTGCTCGCGTTGAATCATAGAGCATTTCGCTATAATTTCAAAGCTAGAACAACAGAGATTTAGGAAATGCGTATTCATTCGCACAATATCAGAGTTCCTTTGCGATGAGCATCAACTTTTCAGACCGTAACTAAAGCACCCGCCCGACATAGCAAAACGTTGGAAAGTGACAGTAACGTAAATGCGACGTAAGCTCTTCAAAACAAACCCTTATTTTGTGTGTCATAGGCTCCAGTGTCACTTGTGGCTATACACTCAATACTGGCATAATATAAACCAAGCTCTCGTCCTCGTGAGGTTCTAAAATCAAACTTGAAATTTCAAATGCGAAATTCCATTCTATTTTCAAATCGCACAATTTGCAAACAGCCAGCGAGCGAACACACCTTTGTCTGGTCATTGATACGAGGTAATTTGCACTTTATTATATTAATAGGTGGGTTTCTTTTTTACACGATAGTATGATGTCAGGTTTTTAAAATTGCCACTCCTATTCACCTGCCAGATACTTGAATAAATTTACGTGTAAAACGGTCGGTTGTTTTTGTAGGTTTTGAGTCTACCCGTTATTTGAAGAGTGTGTATTTGATTAATTCAAACGCCTACACTAATGCCAATTTAATGATAAAAACAAACGTATGATATATCAGGGTCAGCCACTTCATTAATTTCGAAAGTAAGTACAGATATACTTACTCAATACACTTTAAATCATAATTAGATATGTCCATTTACTTACACATCGCAGGAATGTCACATATCTTTTGAATTATTCTTTTGAATCATTTTCTAAAAGAACATTCGTCCATCTATTTCCGATGCTCAGCTTGATCCATTTATCCAAGGCCTTGGCAATCGTTTAAATTTAGAACGAATTAATCGACTGTTGCGATTACGGACGGCGTTCCTTTTCATCTCTAGTCTATGGCTCATTGTCTATGTGCTAGGTCACGAACTCTTTAAAAGAGGTTGAGAAAGGTGATTGATTGTCTATGCTCAGTGAATACCATTTCAGACGGACGGGTGCAATGTTATTGTATTGTAATTGTAACTAATGTAATAGTTACAATTACAAGGTATTACATTTTATCGTGACATACTTTGTATAGTTTGATTCGCAAATGATAATTCCACCATTTCCATCACACACATTCTCCGTTTCGCAAATGCATTAAGTATTCTGCAGCTTCATTGGAAATCTGTAGGTAATGTTAATTCAAGATACGACGACGAAAATGCCCTGAAAACTTTCAATTGCATTTTTGTCATCTTATCTTGAATGTCGCATCTGCGAAGTAATTCGAAGATGTGTGTGAAGTCCCCAATCCGCACTGGGCCTGCGTGGGGATTATAGCCCAAACCCTCTCGTGATGAGAGGAGGCCTGTGCCCAGCAGTGGGACTCAAATAGGCTGTAGTAGTAGTAGTCTTATATGAACCTTAGACCTACATGAAAATTATCCCTGGCATTAAAAAGGTGGTAGCAGACTAGCAGTTCAGTGCAAAAATTCACTCATACAAAAGTAGCGGGCTAAAGCTATTTTCAGCTAATTTTAAAACTGACAACTACGTAAAAACTACGAGAATGAGACTGGGATGTTCCAGTTCCACCCACCACCTAAAAAGACCAAATAAAATCTATATACATACGTTCGCAGTCCAGGCAACTTGGTTCTCTGACGTAACAACGGCGTGCTGCGTTGGAGCAGATCCAATATTATCCCAGTTCAGAAACAAACTGACCTATAATCTTCGTAAATCTTTACAGTATTCTTGTCGATAGGATACTGTAAATAAGTTCTTTAATAGAATGTCAAGGTAATGAGAATTGGGACGTTCTTGGAATAATGTGGTGGGCACTTTTTGGTACAGTGACACGTAAACTTCCTTAAAAGTATATTCACTAAAACACTAAAATTTTGTCTATGGTTCAACCATAACGGATCTTTTCCTAACTAAAGGACCAAAACTAAATGGCAGACGTGGCCGTTCATTTGGTTGTTTCCATAAAGTCAGTGATCGTTGGCTCGTCTTGTCAGGGGCACTGTCGTGCCGCCACGCCAGATACAAAATGTTGCGAAAAACAGGCCTATGGTCAACAAGATTTTCTTAACTTTGATATTTCCTGTCCTGGTGAGAGTCTCCTCCGTGCCCAGCTGTGGGGCGTAACGTAACATGACAGGCTGTTGAAGTGATGTTTAGCCTGATATACTTTACCTAATGATTTACTGTTGGGCAGAACTTTAATACCTACTAGCTGGTGCCCGCGACTCCGTCTGCGCAGGATTAGTATTTCGAGTAGCTTATATACACAATATCTTTATAAATTGTAGCATATGTGTTATTCTGATATATACGTTATATTACTGTAAAGTTTCATTAAAATCCATTCAGAAGTTTTACGTGAAAGAGTAATAAACATCCATCCTACTATCCTACTAATATATTAGTAACTAGCTTCTGCCCGCGACTTCGTACGCGTGGAATATAAAATGGCCGATAACTTTTCTTTCCGACATCCGATTTTAATCAAACATAGCTTATATGTTGCTCCAAATGATGCTCTATCTACACTGCATTCAAATCGGTTCAGTAGTTTCGGAGATTAACTCTAACAAACAGACAGACAGACAGAAAAGATTTCTAAAAATCGCTGTTTTGTGGTCTACCATACATCTTTATACCGTACACGCCGGGTTCTGCTCTTTTATTATAGTATAGATAGAAGATAGATAGATAGATCGTAGTAGGATTTAATGTCTGTGAGGATAAATAGTTAGTATAGCTATAGTTAGTTGGCACGAGACGGAACTTCGGAAAGTAAGTCGAGGCCACTAGACTAGTGCAGTTTCATTTAAACTTAGAACTTCATGAGATCGGTTGAGATTGCACACAAACATACAGACGATTAGCTTGAAATTTCATACTGTATTCCACCACCTTATTCACTGCTTTATATTTCCGAGATAAAACACCATACTTATGTTACTCGCTGATAATGTAGCTTTTTATAGGTGAAAGAATTTTCAAAATCGGCCAAGTATTTCTTAAGTTTATCCACAACACTTAATTTTTTTCAAGTCAAATCAAAAATCAAAAGTGCTTTATTCATTTTCCAACAAGATAAGATACAGTTTCTGGGTCTTAAGTAAATCTTTTATTTTTATAATATTGGTGTAGTGTAGTTAAAGTTATTCTTATTTGTATTACATTACAAATGCTTCAAGATAATTGGCAGCATTCCAACAAGCCTTTTCCAATACATATTTCAACAAGGTCCCGTTTCCTAAAAACACTTATCCCACTTGCAAGTACTTTGAATTTAATATTCTCATTCCCAGAAACTCGCCTGAATATTTATATTTTCTCCTGTTTTCTCCTCAATACAAAATGAAACCTTAACCCTAAACAATAAAGCTCAAATCCGTATCAAAACTATTCAGGAACATCCATGACAAATTCTGGAAACTTGTAAAATAAAATTGGACTTTACAGCCATTGAAATAGGGTTGTTACGTGTGTGAGATGCAGCAAAGGAGTAGATTTGTCAATTCAACTTTGGTTTCCATGTTAATCGCTACGTTCCACTGCATCTGTTATAATCAGGGTTGCCAGTTTAGAAAATAATAACATCATCAGTTTAGATTCAGTCGTATTTTGAACGAATGGCACGCAACCATTACACATTATGAAACAAAGTTGCCCGCTGTTTCCTCGGGATGAATTCAATAAGTAGACACTGAACCGATTTTCATGAGGTTTTCACAATTAGGTAGGGTGAGTCATGAGTAAGTTTAGGTGTATAATTCGTTGCGATACTACCCGCTAGTTTCAATTAAAACGTCAATTTTCACACTGGCAGCACATTTTTGTCATAGACAAGTTGACTACATTTTTAAAGGCTGGTACATACTGGGAATAGCAGTAGTACTAGACCATGGAGCTAGTATTAGGTCCTTACATATGAAATTGGCGTTTCATATGGCAGAAATGAAAACGATTTTTTTTTATGAAACTATTTTTTTATTTAGTCAAAGTATGTACCATGGCTATCTATGCACTTTTGCCATCTTGAAGGTAGTTCATTGATTCCTTTACTAAAAAAAGTGTGTGAGCGAGAATCAATAAAATCTTTGAAGGCCGTTTGGACAGCCTCGTGAGAATTGAATTTTTTTCCTTGCATGAAGTTGTCCAAATTCCGAAAAAAATGGTAATCAGTTGGAGCAAGGTCCGGGGAGTATGGTGGGTGTCGAAGACATTCCAGTCGCAGCTCCCGTAGTTTTGCGGCCGTCAAACGTGCCGTATGTGGTCGAGCGTTGTCCTGAAGCAGCAGTGGGCTAGATCGATTGACCAGTCTGGGTTGTTTAATGGCTAGCTTTTCCATCATCGTTTGCAATTGTTGACAATACACATCAGCCGTGATTGTTTGCCCAGATCTTAAGAAACTGTAATGGATGACACCGGCACTAGTCCACCAGACACTTACCAGTACCTTTTTCTGAGTCAACTTTCGTTTCGGGCAGAATTTGGCTGGTTCACCTGGGTTCAACCATTGTGAAGAACGTTTCCGGTTGTCGTACAAGATCCATTTTTCATCACAAGTAACGATACGATTCAAAATGCCTTCATTATTGTGCCGGTTGAGAAGTGAAACGCAACACTCGACGCGTGTTTCTTTGTTTGCGTCGCTCAATTCATGCGGTACCCATTTTTCAAGTTTTTTCACTTTTCCAATTTGTTTCAAGTGAATCAAAATGGTTTTATCACTCACACCGAAGCCTGCCGCTAACTCTGACGTGGTTTGCGATGGATCTGCTTCCACAATTGCTTTTAATTCTTCGTTATCAACTTGTGTCTCCGGCCGTCCACGAGGCTTGTTCTGTAGGTCAAAATTTCCAGAACGGAAACGTTGGAACCAATAACGTACCGTATTTTCTTTTGCAGTAGCTTCCCCATACGCATTGTTAATCCTACGAGCCGTTTCTGCAGCACTAGTGCCGAGGTGAAACTCATATTCGTAAATATAGCGATATTTTAAGTTCTCCATATTGTGAACAGAACGATGTGAAAGAAAAAAAAATGACGCGATAACAAATAAATTTCGTAATTCGAACACAGAAATACATGGTCTTAAATTTGAAATAAATTTGAATTTGGAATTCCTAGCCGAACGCCACATATTTTGAATCAAAGTTGCCAGTTCGCCAAACGCCAATTTCATATGTAAGGACCTAATATATAGTGCCTTTTACTACTTCCATGTAGCAGACCAATAGTTTTAAACGATTTTTAAAATGTTTATCATTGACACAGGAAACAGGAATCATCAACCCTACGAGTACAGGGATCGAATGCCAATGAGATTCTGATAGGTAATGGAACTGCACAATGATTTTCCACACGCCGCGCTACTTGAGAATTGAGAATCATCTGAATCTATTTGAATACTTCACGGCGAGACATTGACGTTAGAAGTTAGAACATACTAGCTGTTGTCCGCGACTTCGTGTTTACTTTCATAACTATCACTTCTTCTTTTCGGGGGTGTTTTTCAATAATAATAATCATGACGCTTTTTTTATTTAGCTTGCAAGATTTGACAAATTTATGGTGTGTTAGTTACACGACAACTTAATAAAATAAGTAAAAACATCGTCGCAATAATATTACAGACAGCCCCCTGTGCAGAGCCTGCATGGAGGCAGAGGAATCAGCCACTTACGTCCTCTTGGAATGTTCCGGAGTGGCAACGTACCGGGCAACACACCTCGGAAATCCGAGGTCGCTCCAGGAAGTCGTCGGCAACATTAAGGGTCTGCTAGGCTTTCTTCAGGAGCTGGGCTGGCAGGAGTAGCCCCGCCAGCCAAAAACCACGCAAAATAGGCGCAATCATGACGTCGAGTTGCGGAAAACCAGCCCGCGCAAACCTATACCTATACCTATATCGTCGCAATAATTATATCTTTCTCCAGTACTCCAACTATTTTTAACTCTAACTACTTATTAACTCATATTAACTTCCTTCGCTAACTCTAGACTCTATATTCTGGGTTACAGCTGTTAAGAAGAAATAGTGATACAGATAGACAAAATGAAAATAAAAACAAACCAGAATCCACCAGATCTCATTCAAAAGTCTACCATTTTCGATTAAGTATAAAATTTCACATCATCGACGAATCGTTTCGACGCGGCGCAGAAATAAATGAAGTACCAGTACCATTTACATTGTAATTAAGAGACCGTTAAATGTAGCGTTAAATTTCTATGATAGTTTTGTATGTTGTAACTTATTTTTAGGGATACGCTACGCACCAAATATATGTATAATGTTTCTATCATTCATTATTCATAATAGCCACATACGCAATAACATGCCACGGCTGGGTACGATATAAGCCTCCTTTCATCGTCTCACGTAATTCTAATGAGAGGAGACTAGTACAAATTTCATACAAAATGACAAACTGACGGATATGATAAGACAATTACAAAAAATACTGTGCATACGGCAGACATTTGTGTAGTTCCAAAACTTCCGAAGTTACACTAAACTCTGTAGACGTCTAGCGAGGTAGTCTTTCGTACAGAAGAAGTGTGTTTAAGTTTTCACTTAGGTCATGAAAATGTGAACACCATGTGCTACCATGGGCAAAATAGAATCGCTTGCAAGAGTCACTTGGCCAAAGGTAAACGGGCGTAGACTGCCTCGATGCACGTACAAGCGATATATTATTTACTGTTCGACCGGCAATACAGGTGACTAACTACGTTTGCAACGTTATGAAAATCCGTCAAAATCGTTAAATCACATAACTAAACGTTTTCTTCCTTCATGTCCTATACTGGAAGCACGGAACCCTTGTGGAATGACATTACTTTTACCGCGTCGTCATCGACAATGACTCATGGTTGGATCGTTGACCGGTCGACTCCCGCGCAGCGTTGGCTATGGTCTACGTGTGAATTACGCCGCAGACTGAACTTGACTTGATTTACGCCTTTTTTATTAAGCGAAATATTTAATTGCTTCGTTATATTGTCATGAACACGGAAGGGTAAATAAATGTGTTTGGTACAAATGAACTTTTTTATGTCATTATAGTTGCCATGGTTACGGTCCCCTGGGTCACTTTTTAAAACTGCGATTTTGTGGGTTTATATTACAGCCCACCAAATGTGGGGTTTCTTTGCCATTTTCAACCCTTCCCGTATGGCATTTTCTAAGCATCTTAGAGAGTCACTTTTTAAAACTGCGATTTTGTGCGTTTAAATCCACCAAGTGTGGGGTTTCTTCGCCATTTTGAATCCCTTCTCGCATCGCATTTTCTAAGCATCTGGGAAGTCTATGTTGTAACAGTTTTTTCTAAGAAACTTCTCTCATTTTACCCCTGGGCAACGGGACAGAACAATGACAAGTAATACACTCAACAGCAATGAATTTGGGTCACTTTGTATAGCATTTTCCATAAAAAGTGTCCCAAATCCATTGCTGTTGAGTGTAGTTGATTGACCCAAATATAAAGGAATTCTGAGTGCTGGCTGTCCTATACTTTTTTGCAAACCTGTACAATTTTCTATTTTTACAGATCTGTTCTTACATTTATGATAGGTAATAGTCACTTCAATTTGTCGATAACTCGATATAAATAAACTAAGTACACATGTTATAAGTTGTATATTCTCACTCCATACACAACTCCTCTGTAACATTGGTCGTAACTTCAAATCAAAATATCGTCAATTGAATAATAACAATGAACTGTCGACTTTACGAGTTTAGATATAATCTGATGGCTTTGGGGAAGTGATTATAAGTGTTGTTGGCTTGGAAATGTGTCGTAGCAAGCAATACTATGATTCAAGGAACAGAATAAGTTTAAAACAAAGTAAGTATATGATTGTTTCGTCAAATTTGAATCTAATAGCGCTTGTATTTAGCTCAGTATCTTCAGACTTTTGTAATTTTTCATTTACCACACTAGAAAGTAGAAGTAACACGACACATTAGTCGAAGTTTCAAATCCCTTGGGAATGAAGCGTATGAACTTGTTTAACTTTGCACCTAGGTTCAGGAGAACAAACCTGCTAATGGATTGCTTTGCGTCGATGCAAAATATGACGCTCCTTTTAAATATGTAATGTACCTATGTAAAGAGTAGATTTAAGCCGTCGGGGCAATAACGCTCAGTGTATTGCCCCATCGGCACGTTGTTTTTGACCAGATAATAGCAGCAGTTGTTCTTGGGGTTGAGCTGACTGTTTATGATGCAGTTAAAAGTTTTTCTCATCGATGAATTCCTCTTACTCGATGAACTATGTGCATATTGTATTAATAGTACCAGACCGGAAGCCGGAAGACCAGAAGATAGCCATAGCGAAGCCGTTGCTTCATTCTCTTAACTCTTCTAGTCTCCGTGTAGTAATAGTCATTCCATTGCAATTAGGCTTTAGGATCGTTTCGTGAGTCACAGACTGATGCAATACAGAACAATGCCGCGGTAAATCTGACAGTCCGCAACCGATTTGCATTTACATTTAAAATATAAATATGATCATAAATATTAATGCAGAACTGTTATACCTGTGGCTCGAGCGGAATACCTAAAGAGAGACGATTTGATCAGCAGTAATAAAACTCGCAAGAGTAACCTCTAGTATGTTGGTTTTGTAAGGAATTTTGACTATTTTGGCTATTTTAGCTGGTCGATTTCTACAACTTTTATCGTTTTAGTCTAAAGCTCGCTTTAGGAATAAGTCTTATGTCTCTAATGACCACAAAGCTCAATAAACTCAGTCATATAGGTTTGAATTGGAAGAGTTAAACAGGTTATTAATCCTGCTCACTGTCAGAGTATTTCGTTGATGTAGATACATGTGTATTATGTGTTAGGGTGGTATCAGTTTGTGAACAGATAGATCTAGTGCGGAGGTCACTCATGAATCGCATGATTGACTAGTATAGGTAAATATGTAGAATCAATAAATTTTAAAGAAGGAAGTTATATTTAAGGATCGACCTTTAATAGTAATTCAGAAATCAGAACTCGGATGGCTTAAAAATTTTTTTTGGAACTTTCGATTATTATATCATAATTCAGATCAGTTATATCAATTTCGTAACGTTTTTCACTTGATTGGTTTAAAATGGACCGTGAAATGATCTCTGGTAGGACGATAATCGGCATTCTTTCAGTGAAAGTAACTACATAGAACCAAAAATCATTTTTCATTGTAGAACTTTCGCTCTGAAAGAACTTTCAGCTTTATGAAACACATTGTAATCGGCAAAAAGAGTGCGCAAAAACAAGTCTAAAAAGCGATTACCATCGAGGAAGATGTCAGAAATGTTATTACATTACAGCAGATATGCCATATTGTTTTACAATAACAAGTCACTCTCTCTATCGTCTACTGGGGTTGCCTTAATTAATTCTTACACACCATGCGGGCAAATAAATCACTTATTACAACTAATTCTACATTATCACTCCCCTGGTTTTCGATACCATTATGATGTCCTTACGATCACTTGATGACTTTGGTTCAACGGCATCACCACGAATTGTGGGTCTTTGGGATAATCCGATTTCCGAAATTAAGATCAATTTGTTCTGTAGTTTGTCTCTTTTGCGCTGGCTGGTTTTAAAAGCAATTTGGGCAAAAAATATAGTTTTATTCAATTCAAAGTCAATTGACTTTATGAACATTGTAAAACTGTGGTTTAGATTTTATGATAAAGTAGGTCAGTTTTTGCATTAAATCAAAAAGTTCAGTGACCCAGTGGAAAAGAACGAATTCTCCAGTTCCAAACTGATTGTATTAAAAAAAAAACGAAAACAACCTCACACGACCAATGATTCACCGATTCGCGGTGCACCGTTCCGCCATTTTGGTTCACCGCCATTTTTTACCGCGAAAGTTTGACAGGTGAATCACGCTTCGGAATTCGTACTTGATCTTATTTTATTTTTTGTAATCGGCCTGTGGCATCGCGCGTTCAGCCATTGTTTGATGGTATCTTGTACATTGTTTTAGTGGTCTATGACTATGATGCTAATTTATTTTATATGGCCAGCAACAAGTGAATCAACCGGATTTTTATATAATAAATCACAAAACAATTTCGTCTGTGAAAATTTTGGTAGTTAAAGATTTAGTTTTGATATCAGTTTTTTTTTGCTATTTCTCTATAGTTCAACTTCATGATCAATTGACTATTCATTATCAATGAGAGGATAGACATACATCAAAACAATAAAGAAGAACTCTTCGTCTCACTCAACCACCGCGAGTGAGAAATCCGCTAAGGGCGCGTAAGTGGCGTTCGGTGGTGTCGGTAATGGCAGCCATCCATTGGCCATTTTGCGCGTTTTAACATTGACAGCTATACATTACATCCCTCCAACCACCTCGAAGTCCTCGAACGCAGTCTCCACAGCCAGTGGAATCCGCTGGTGACCAAAAATGCGTTAGCCCTTATTGAAATCTTACTAATATAATAAAGCTGAAAGCTTGTTTGGACGTTTGTTACTCAATCGCGCTAAAACGGCTCGATCAACTTGCATGAAATTTGGCATACAGATAGTTTGTAACCTGACATAATTATCATATCCTGACATAATAGACAATATTATCCCGGAAAGGAAATCCCGAAAAAATCCCGGAAACTCATTAGAGGGACCCCGGAAGAGGACTTCGGATAGAAATCCCGGGAATCACACAAATCTCGTAATCTCGGGAATCGCGGCAAAGGTTTTAAAAGTATCCTGGGAAAAGGGCTTTGGAAATATAGTGTTAAATTCCCTGCAGAGGCTGCAGACGATGTCGCGGGTAAAAGTTCGTAACAAATAAAATAGGTAGGTAGGTACTCAGTCGCCTGACAAATTGGTGTGACTGTCTGTTGTCTATGGATTTTATATGTAAATATAACCTATTTTAACCATTGTGACACAGAGCAATAAATAAATGCAAAAGACTTCCTTGTCTTTGGTTTTATTGAGAGGCCGCGAAACGTTTAACACTTACCAAAATAGCGTCACAACTCAGCAGATGCTATATCCTTATTTACATACAGCGAGGATTGATAATCGCCTGTCGTGTCTGTATTACGGCTGTGTGTTAAACACATGTGTTAAATATTTGGTGAATGTACACTGCTTGTCTACTGAAGAGTTATGGGCGTTATTTGTAGATATAAGCAATATACATCGTCCAAATTGATTTCTGGACCAATAACAAAGATTTTTGGCATTTTCGTACCCTTTCAGGAAATAAGTAAAGAAAGGGTGCCATTTCTTTAAAAAATGTGAGGAAGACAGACTCTGACTGAGTAACGGAAAAATAATGCTTTTTCCTGCTGTCTGGGCGCCAAGTTGTAGGTACAGTCGAGTTCGCCAATATATACACACTTTTGCGCCTTACCACGTTGTAATAAGGTCCAAAAGTGTACACATATTAATGAACTCGACTGTACCTAAATAGCTTTTAAAATCCACAGTCTCCTACTGACAGTGACAGTCCATTTTTGCATAGCTTAAACCAGATTTTTATACATGGTGGGTCAGAAAATATGGCAAATAATTAACCCACAGTATCGGCTATCGATTCTAAGTACATATATTGTATAGGTCTTTAATTTTTTTTTTGTTGGTAAAAAAAAAATGTATAGGATTCAGGCGTCGCTCACACAACCAATCCCATATACAATTATTTTTTTTACCAACTCAAAAAAAATTAAAGACCTATACAATATACTTAGAATCGATAGCCGATACGGTGGGTTAATTATTTGCCATATTTTCTGACCCACCGTGTATATTGAACCCCATAGCGCCGCAATTTTTAAAAACGTCCAAAAACTGAATCGACGAAAAAAATTTGGAATCTGGTCACGAAATTTCACGAGGACGAAAGCATTTTTCGGTCATCATCATCATCATCATCATCATCATCATCATCATCATCATCATCATCATCATCATCATCATCATCATCATCATCACCATCACCATCATCATCTTTTCAGCCGAAAGACGTCCACTGCTGGACATAGGCCTCTCCCAAGAAGCTTCGCTCACTCGGTCAAAACTACCCTATCAAAACCTATTCAAAAGAGAAACTAAACCTCTCTGTTCCACTCCACATACGCCTTGCATAATTAACACTTTAACCGGAGAAACTAAAGTTTAATCGTATTAAGTAATCGCGCAATTATGAACGACAGTACTGCACCTGTCACTTCCATCTGCCGTCTCTTTCTGACGTATGACGGAAGACAGTGATAGCAACACATGCGCGTGCGTGTATGGATCGTCAATCAGCGAGTGGTATTTTATTATAGAGCGGTACAATAAAGTCTAAAATATAATTGAGATGAAAACACAATTGTTTAGAAATGTTATGGATGAAGTTAAACAATACTATTGTCCTCCTATGATTAGTTTTAAATTATAGATATTAAATGAAATGAAAATGTATCAACTACGGATCTTGATTCTTGTCCAAACCAGTAGATCCAAAAAAACGTTTAAACAATTATAGTTTACTAGCTTCTGCCCGCGACGTCGCCCGTGTGGAATTCGGTTATCGCGCTCCCGCGGGAACTATGTCCTTTCCCGGGACCCCAGCTATCTCCATGCCAAATTGCATGTCAATCGGTCCAGCGGTTGAAGCGTGAAGAGAGGTAACAGACAGACAGACAGAATCACTTCCGCATTAAATTAAATAAATAAATAAATAATCCATATTAATATTATAAATATTAATATGGATTATTTATTTATTTATTTAATTTTAGACAGGCAGCAGTTCGCTGATGCGTCTAAATCACATTTTCACTGTTAGAGTTCATATTACCTACCTGAAGACCTTTTCCTGAAGGAAGGATTTTTTTTAATAACCGTCGGTGACTGGCTACCATGCATATACGGCCCTCCTGATGGTAAGGGGTTACCATGTCGTCTAAGGACGCTAGTAACACCAGCCAGAGGCATAAATCACGTGTTGCTATTTTAAAAAAACTTAGTTTTATACCAAAATTTCAATTTTGTTCATCAATGTAAAATACTACACATAAAAAAATCTATCTACAGAAAAATTTCTTTGTAACTTTAAAGTTTTATTAAACGTAAGTATAACATTAGCAATAAAATTAGGTACAAATTACGTTGCTCGATTCAGTCTCGCCTGCTGATAGGCATTGTAAATATGTTCACACTTTTCGGCGAATTCGCCTCCTAGAAGTATTTAGAAGATATTTTAGTTAATATTTATGTGTCTATCTTATAAAACTACTCTACCTACTTATCTACATATGGAATCCTACAATAAACTACAGCCCCCGTACTGTACTCTACTTTGTAGGTACTGTAGAGCAGAGGGCCTACAGATTTAATTTGAAATTTATTTTTTATCGTGGTGTCTTTTAGGCAAACAAAACATCTTTTAGACTAGAACCTTCGTGCAATTTAGATTTTTTTATGCTTATATCAAAACCAAATATTCAACATATGGGTGAATCGACTTCATGTCACTAGTTGCCGGGTCGTAACCATGGCAACTAGTCCCCTGAGTCACTTTTTAAAACTGCAATTTTGTGGGTTTTAAATCTACCAAATGTGGAGTTTCTTTGCCATTTTCAACCCTTTTCCCAATGGGGTATTCTCTAAGCATCTTAGAAGTCTAATTTGTATCTGTTTTTCTACGAAACTCCTCTCATTTTGTCCCTTTTTTTTCATTGTCCCCTGGACAACGGGACAGTATAACAACAAGTAATAGTTTGATTGACCCATATGTATAATCTATCTTACTGCTAATACGGCATGGTGTATTTTTTTTTCATCGAAAATATGTGTACAGCTTTACAACACTTAGAAGGCGCGTGGATTAAGCAATATTAGTCTCTGCATCAACGGCTTAAGTGCTTCGCCATGCGCCTTCTAAGTTGTATCGTGCTACACTGTTCTACCATGAGATAATCATATAAGTTCTAAGAACGCCATAGTGTACTCTAAATAGCAATAAGACTCACCGGTGTCTGTCGGTGCAGGAGTGTCCCAACAGGGCTTGGTATCTTAGTGGCACTGCCATGAGGGCTCCGAGCTGAAGAAAAGAAAAAAAAAACGTCAATTTTTAGGGTTCCGAAGTCCACAAGGAACCCTTATAGTTTCGCCATGTCCGTCCGTCTGTCCGCACTATTGCTCGGAGATGCTTAGGTCTAGAGAGCTGTAATTTGGCATGAATATGCATATTAGTTACGCTGACAAAGTGGTACAATAAAATTTTGAAATATATTTTTTTATAGGGTACCTCCCCTACTCGTAAAGTGGGGATGTAATTTTTTTTTCTTGCGTACCCCATAGTGCGGCATATCGTTGAATAGGTCTTAAAAAAATATTGTGGGTTTGTTAAAACCATTTTTTGATTAAATGATGCGTTTGTGAAATATTAAGCTTTAAAGTGCTATTTTTTGTTAGAGTCACGTGTCCCCCCCCCCCCCCCTGCCAGCTAAATGGTGGTATTTGGATGGCTGAAAAAAATCACGGTTGTGGCATATATAACGTAGTTGAAAGGAAAACTATCAGAGCTAAGTAGGCTGTACAAACTTACGAGTAATAGTCGGCCAACTTATAATGATGATTTTTCTCGAGCGGCAGGGGCGTCGGGCGGGCACGTCATACCACAGGCTAGCTAGATGCTAATAAGTCTTAGAAAGGTACTGTGGGCATCCTCAACTTCGGAACCCTATAATTTGCGCGTGGCCCGACACGCACTTGGCCGGTTTTTATTATGAATATTGTTTTCATCTAATTTTATATCAATCTCTTAAAAGGTCTCATGGACATAACTGACAAATCTAACAGCCCACTCGCAATAATTTATTAGTAAGGAGACATCATTTCCATATCGTAAATTCTTAACTGTTAATGTTAAGTTTAATTGTAACAACGTGAAATTATCACTTGAAATCATTTTCTAAGGTCAAAATATACGCAATTTATACGCAAGTTACCATCGTAACTAAATAATATTAAAATCATTCAAAGCTATGGCCGTGAAATATTGCGTTCACTAGTAATATGATATGGTGTTACAAATTATTGCAAAAAGCGAAACAAAGCGTACATGTTTGCTCATAATCGTTAGATTTACGGTCTTACATTACTAACTTTGAATAAAAGATCATCCACTTAATAGATATGTTAATTCATACACCGTTTTCAGTTACCTTAGGTGTTAACATACCTTTAATTTAAAGATAATGAATAGGTTCGCATTTTAACATTTTTGTATTTCACATAAATAGTGAGCAAAAACAAATATATTTTCTCAAACATGCTCGGAAATGTTCCTAAATTTATTTCGACCCTATGCCTTGTAAACAGCCAACTACTACTTGAGTAATATTTATAGGTTTCGATATATTTATGTTAGGCGCACTTACCCTATCCTGGCGCACTTGCCCCGACTGACCTTACGTATTTCCTCGCTGTTTGAGAAAAGCATTATATATACCTTGGCCGCAATTGCGATTGCCGGACTCGTACTAATAGAAGGCTTCGCTTCGCTCAGCCTTCTAACTGACTCGTCCGGCAATGCGCTACTTGGCGGCCTCTGCAATAATGTACTATTTCTTTACTACTACAACTACAGCCTATTTGCGTCCCACCCACTACTGGGCACAGGCCTCCTCTCATCACGAGAGGGTTTGGGCTCTAATCCCCACGCGGGCCTAGTGCGGATTGGGGACCTCACACACATCTTTGAATTAATTCGCAGATGCGTACAGGTTTCCTCACGATGTTTTCCTTCACCGAAAAGCACAGTGGTTAATTCAAATTGAATTTCGCACATAAGTAAACTTAGAGGTGCGAGCCGGAGTCGAACCCCCGACCCTCTGCATGAGAGGCGGTAGGTCGAACCACTAGGCCACCACGGCTTCATATAGTTTCTTTAATTCTCGCCAAAATTGTCCATATGAAATGAACGGCAATTTTCTTCCGTTTAGCCAATTTAACATACTTTGCATACCTCTATGATTGCGGCACTTGTATCGTACAAAGGAGAAAGCACGATTTCAGACTGGGTAGTTACCACAGTGATTCAACCATGTGTTCTAGATTCATAAACCTGACGTTTAGTATACAGTTGCCAGTTGCCATCAGATACATGTGAGCGAACATTATAATTAAAAAAAAAAGGATGTACAGTCAGCAGCAGAAGTAGATAAGCTGTCCAGGTGTTCAAAATGACCTACACACGACCTTATTCTAGACGTTAAGGGCGTGTGTAGGTCATTTTGAACACCTGGACAGCTTATCTACTTCTGCTGCTGACTGTACATAAATATATGATAAATATATATCACACTATGAGTGTTAAAAACTAACACAAGTCTTGTTAAAATAATACGCATTTAAATTACAGCCAAAAAACGTAATTTTAAAGTTTATATGGAAGTAACAAAAAAGATCTCCTCGTTTCTTTGTTATTCAATTTATTGCAACAAAAATGTATTTAAGACACTACTATTTCTGATCCACTATTACTTATAAACTTGGTGTCAATCTGATGAGTAGAGAGAGATCTTCAACTATCTAAAGTTCCGCGCCTTCACATTTTAAAACGCTTCAATTATTTTTTTATTACTTAAAAAGCACCACCAACACTCTCAACGCATAGTTGATGGCTGTCACCCATGTGTTGAGAGTGTTGGTGGTGCTTTTTAAATACATTGAAGCGTCTTGAATTTTGGAGGATTTTTAGATTCTAGAAGATCTCTAGTTTACGATGACTAAACTATGTTTGTATGAAGAATGGAGTTTTCTCGCGACTCTAAAGCAATATCGCAAAGCAGTCACGTCAGCACGCAATCTATCTATCTAGCCCTAGTCCATTCGAGACGTATTTGCAACGCCTCTGGTATTACAAATGTCTTAAAATGCGACAAAAGAAACCTTGGGTGCACGCTCGATTGGCAACCACCCCCATTCTGGAGGTCCTTCGCCAGTCCTTTCGAGACTGACGACGCATTGACGCCTCTTGGTGTTGCAAATGTCTATAGGCGGCGGTGGTCACTTACCATCAGATGGGCTGTGCCGTCTCCCTGTTCATCGGACTTTGGCAATTACAGACGAAGCATGATACAGATTTCGATTTCGTTCAAGTTCAGTCAACAATTTGCTGAAGAAACTATTTGGTTTGTTTGTGAGTAAAGTAATGGAATGCGTCGGCAGATGGTCCAGTAGCTGTCAGTGTAACTAAGAAATATGTATCAAAACGCACAAACCTTTCATATTCATTACTACAAACATATCCGCAGTTGTTTACGTTTCAACGTTTTGTAATTTCTGGATGATATGTTAGTCATAACATGACAGAACGCAGCTGTCGGGTAGCTTAGCTGCGGTCAAGTTGAGAGCTTTATTTGATAAAGATCTGGACCTACATGTTACATGACAATTAGGCAGGCAGTTCCAGGTCGTCTGAGACTAATTTGAGCTTTTATTTAGGCTTTTAGAGAAGCCTGTTTAGCGGGCGTGCGAGAATTTTTCATTTCCGAAGTGCTTTTTGCTTTTTGGTGTCGAACTGGGCGTGCGTAAAACTTTTTCGCGCATTAGTGCTTTTTACTTTTTGGCCGTGAAGTGATTAATCACTTTAGTGTGTTCGTTTTTACTTTATTCTCCTTTTCGCACAAATGTATTAAGGTCGTCGTTTTCTACACTTGCGAGATTGACATTTTCAGTCGTCCCTAATGTTGATTGTTGACCCCGGCTTTTGCTCGCACCAACATAACTATGGACTCGTGATAAAATGACAAACATTTCGCACTTGCATCAAAATGTACTATTTTCAGATTATATTCCGGAAAAGACTGACACTTTCACAGTAACATGAGAATCAAGCAGAGTAATAAAGCTAGTTATAGTTTACAACGAACGCGTAATCGTAAAGCGTGCTGTAAACATGGTGTGGTAATAAAATATTAAAGTGCGCTTTACTTTCGGATTTGTTTGAAGATTGATATTAAAAAATGGACCGTTTCATTACGTACTGTTTCAATTTCGTAATAGGTAACTACGTTTGTAGCTGAAATATGAAACAAAAACATCTGTAGATATCTTAAACTGCAGACTTAGTAATTACTTATTAGGTACATTACTTTTCTCATTAACTAATGAATAACGGTAGTCGTTAATTCATTGTAAACATTATAACAACATTTTGGTAGCAAAAAGCAATTAAGACTCGTAAAGTAAAATCACCGTGATTAATTTGTTATTAGCTTATCATAAAAAATGACGCTTGATTACCACCAACTTCCCAGTATTTTTATTTTATTAGAAAAATAATTATTTGTAGTTCATCAAGTAATAATATTTTTCTCAAACATGCAATGAAATATTGATATTATGTTCTTCTTATTAGCATGGGAAGTATCACGTTTCAGGCGCGGCTAGACAGTTGGTCTACAATGAAATTTCATACAAACGTTGCAGGCCAAGGCCGGCAACTCTTTTTAAATTTCCATTTGATATATTTGTGACACAGCATCTTGGCATTCCGCCATTAAAAAAACTACAATATATATTTCTTTCATTGCATGTTTGAGAAAAGCACCATACATACATCGGCGGGGAACGGAAGTTGTCGGCCTCGTAACTATCCGTATAACGTATATAATACTCGGCCTGCAACATCCTCCTTCCCGGCCTCTGTAATCGTAATATTATTTGTTTTGTCATCCATGTAAATACTAGGTAGGTATGCGAAAGTAACTTCTAGACTAACTATATATGTGTATGTATGTATTGTATGTAGTACTATATTTGACTTGTGACGCCTTTTCCTGAAAGCGACAACTTCCATACAAAAAACCATATCATACGTATCATACAATCTTAAATCAAACACGTGTGATGACGTCAAAATAGTGCATTCTTATCTAACTGCAGATAATGTAGCGTAAAAACGTTCGTAACACAAAGAAGTAAGACATTATATCGTAAATCAAATGGCATTTGCAATCTCTTAGATTATGAAATAGTGATATCTGGTGATAAGGTTTTTAAGAGGAGACATATAAACTCGCAATCAATATGCGTATAGTTCTAACGTGATTGTACTCGTATTACAGATCTCTCGTATAGAAGATACTTAACTTTTTTCACACACTAGCTTCTTCCCGCGACTTCGCCCGCGGTGGAATTCGGTTATCGCGCTCCCGCGGGAACTATGCGTTTTCCGGGATAAAAAGTAGCCTATGTACTGTCCCGGGACCCCAACTATCTGCATACCAAATTTCATCGCAATCGGCCCAGCGGTTGAAGCGTGAAGAGGTAACAGACTGTCACAGAGTTACTTTCGCATTTATAATATTAGTATGGATGTATGCATTTGTGGAATTGATTGGCAAACTACCACACAGGCCACCTGATGGTAAGCGGTCACTGTGGCCCATGTAGGTACATAAGGAATTTCGAATTTCGAATGCGTTGCCAACCCTTAGGATAAAGATCGAATGTACATTCTGTGGATAGCGTTTCCAAAACTCTTCAAAGTTTGTTTGTAGTTAAGTATTTTGCTCACCTTTACTACAGACTACAGAAAGAAAAACAAAGTAATAACTAGCATATTACGTCCGCCATGACGCCAACTCAAGTTGCTACACGCCGGTAATCCAAATTAAAGAAGTTTCAGTTTCGCAATGAACTTTGAAGGTTACTAACTAACCATCGGACGAAAGCATTATCAAATTGGGTTAAGTATTTGTAGTGATTACGATTGGTGCATTTGTGTTTTGTCAACTTTAGTGTGTTTTTTTTTTTGCTAGACATGCAGACAGACTGCCCGCCTTATGGAAAGTGGTCACCCACCGTCGCCTATAGAAATTTGCGACACCAGACGTGGCAGCAATAAATAAAATAAATAAATAAATATCTTGGGACATTTCACACATATTGACCTAGCCCCAAACTAAGCAAAGCCTGTACTATGGATGCTAGACAACGATATAAATACTTATATAGAGAAATACATACATAATATATAAATACTAACATCGATGACTCTAGTACAAACATTCGTGCTCATCACACAAAGTTAGCCCCGAGCGGGACTCGAACCCGCGACCATCGGAACAGAAGGCAGGGTCGCTACCAACCGGACCAATGCGCCGCCGCCGCCGGTCTTGGAATACGGCTGCTTTACCACATACTCAAGACGCGGGATGGTAACCATACAGGGGGGACTAGATTAGACTGCCATCTAACTGTGGCTTTTGCTATGACAAGGCCGTAGGAAAAGTAGGTTTTCTCCAAATAGATAAAGAAGTCCCTGGGCGAGTTTTTTCAGAGACCAAGCTAGATTTGATTATTGTCCAAATCATTAGAGCCTTTTCCAAGATCGCGTGTATAAATGCACCCGCGGGCACAGTCAAAAAATCATGCGCACCCCCTCTAGTTCCAATGTTGCATATCACCTCTTGGGAAATCGTGTTGTTGGGGCTCTGAACAAACTGCCCGATAGTGTCGTCACCGCGCCCTCACTTAACGTTTTTAAAAATAGACTACATGCGTGGCTAGTAAATAACCCGCTTGATGAGAATATTTAGTGCAAAAAGATAGTGAAATATGTGCATATAACTCAAAGTGAATACAGTGAACATGGGTAACTGTTGTAACTTAATAAAACTGCATGTAACATCTGCATTGTGGAACACAGTATACAATAAAAGAAATTCTACTTCTACTTCTACTTCATTTATTTAAAACTATATTTAAAAAAAAAGGACTATACTGAACATTGTGATATAGGCATACCAGCACCAGATTGCTGCTCGCCTATTATTCGAATAATAATAATAAATAAATAGAGAAAAATATATACGAGATTAGAATGTTTAAAGTATGTATAAGATAAGGTATAACTTACGTTTCACAAGCCTCGGAGAGATCGGTGGCCGCTCATTATCGACTGTAAAGGTCCCATTCAAGTCCTCCTTCCTTCCCAACGCGTTATTATTGTACTTCTTCACACTCTCCGCCCAATCCTGAATCCAGGTCTTATCTCCTTTACACCTATTCAAGCTTAAGTATGATAAACCATGCACCGGCTCTGCCATCTCGCAGTCTTCCCGGAGAACTTTCTGGGCGTTTTTCAAAGCCGTACTCTCAAAGTTAGCTTCCAAAGGCTTATTACTAGGCAACGAAACCGGCACCGAAGACTCTCTAGATAAACGGTGAACATAATCTGTTTGGTCTATCTCAGATTTAGTCAGACTACACCTCCGTCGCACAGGTATCTCCATTTTAACCGGATATTTCGAACTTAGAACACCGGAAGTAGTAACAGATGTGAAACTACCAACGTCCCCTTCATCTCCGTGTTTTGGTGGAGATTTAGCAAAGGTTTTCTCCGTGATAGTCCTCACCCGATTCTTGATCTTTTCCAAGTAACTTCGTGTGGATTTTATTTGTTTCGATGTCTGTGTTGCTAGGTCATTGTCTGCTGGAGATTCGTAGCAACATGAGATTTCCAAAACATTCTTGTCTTTAGACACTTTAGAGAGTTCAAATGTTTCATTCAACGTTGACGGGCTCTTGGTGTCTCTTCGAGGTTCTTTCGTTATTACTCGAGAATTAGGATAATCGAAGATTAACTCTGGGTCTCTTTCACTACTAGTCCTAGTGCATGCATCCTCTACCGTATCATTCAATGAATTACTGCCGAAAGTTCTATCAATGCTCATTCTAGCTTTCTGTGCCTCGGTGTAATCTGCCTCTATTGTATAAGTACCAGCAGAAGAATTAGAGTGTCCGTCTACCTCATCATCTACATACAATGGTTCAACTTTTGTACTGCATTTTTTGAACAACAAATCTGGCGTTTCTGACTGAGCTCGTACTTTACGTAGAGGGCTTTTTTCAGGTGTGGACAGACCATTATCAGGAGTTAGGACATCTAACTCTGGACTAGAAATGTCTGTCAACATCACACCTTCAGGACTTTGATCAACAATGCCAGGCATCTGCCGTTGGTAGCTAGAACATAAATTGCCATAACTAGGTGTTCTATGGACGTCTCTTAGATAGGAACTGTTTGCACTTTTCAATGGCAAATTGAGAGCTTGGCGAGAGGTGAAATTATCACTTCTGGACATAATACTATCGACTACGGGACTTCTGGACGTTTTCTTAAGCTGAAAGGTGTCATGGAGGGGCGATTGGATATGTCTGATTGTCACAGGACTTGTGATTGCCTGGATTTTTTCAGGCAGAGCTAGCGGGCTACTTCTGAGCTTCACTGAGCCAGATAGGCAACTGTCTTCCTGATCAGAGGAGAAATAACCCTCTGAGTTGTACCCTTGAGCTTTTCGAGGCAGTTTCGCGCTCATAGGAGGCTTCTGCGACGTGGGACTCTGCCGTGTGAGACTGGCCGACATCGACTGCACTCTCTGATGTCTAGCTTGCGATTTCTTCGCCAACTCCTCGAGTCTACGATTATCGAACGCCTTCCCAGCCCCGAAGTCAATCGTGAAAGCCATCGGATGCAGTTTCGGAGTGCTGGGCTCAGATTTCTCTCCCTCGCCCTGACCTGCCTCACCATTTTCGGTCTTGGCGTCGAAACTCGGGCTCTCCGAAGAAGATTTCGATATTGTTTGGTCCAGCGCCCCGCTCTGCCCCTCGGACAGAGGACTGGACGCGTCCGCTTCAACACTAACACTCATATTTTCAAGGATTCACACGATATAGTTGTGACATCATACGAAACCATCAGCGAATAACACAGCCTTTGTTTCACTTCTCCACCGATAGAACAGTGCACAGCGCGACACGCGAAAATTATGAAGCAATGAATATAATCGAAAAGTGGAAAGAGAACATTATTAAAAACTAAAAATTAAATATAAACTCCGAACTCCGCCTACATTCACGATAGCACGGCGGATAAATATGACATGACAGATGTTTGTGACGTTCAAAATGAAACTGGGAAATATTTTCTTTTGCTTATTGTATAATAATAATAGCAACACCAAGCTCAACTGCACATCAGAATAAATAAATAAAATATAAAATTCCTATTCATGAAAGTTGTTTCGATGGTATACAATTATTTTATTTATTTATTTATGAATCGAATCGAAATAAAATTATATTTTGTTAAGATCAAGGATTAATTGATTAAAACCGTCCGTTAAAGTTAACGCACGTTAAATGTTTTACTATAAGTTACTATGGGGGATAAAATGACGTTTCTGTATGGAATGACAGCTCGGCGGCCATATTTAACGACCAGGAGTCCGTCAACTATGTATGAATCAACTTATCCTAAGAAACGTCAGATCTTGTACGTTCCACGCAACAGCCATTCTGCAATAAGCGTAGAATTGTTTATAATTAAACAATTCAAAAGGTCTTTTTGTAAAATTTTAGTCATTGTGATATTTTACATACACTCCATCTTATTGAAAATCAACTTATTTTTTACTTTCAGGTAGTGTTATTAACTTCAAAAGTCACGTGAACAACAATACGTAGTTATTTACAAGTGGTGTAAAGAAACAGTTCCGTGTTCCGTGACATGTAAAGATGGCAGAGGCGGCATTTTCCGAAGACGGAAAATATTACTCCGCTATTAGCCAGGACGGTAGATTAAAGATATGGGACACAGAAACTAACGTACTCAAACAGGAGTATACGCCAGACCTTCATTTAACATCACCACCCTCATGTTTGCAATGGATAACTGTCGAAACGTCTACGGTGAGTGAAACCACACGTGGTTTTTGTTACAAAACTTCATGTAAAAACTTTACTCATACCTTTCTAGACTTACTTACAGTAGTAAATATTCTTGACGATCTTTATAAGTTGTAATATTACCTTTACTTTTACTTTGATTAAAGTTTAGTGTTTTAAAAAACATAACCTAAAAATTCTAGGGTACAACGCAAAAGAAGAAAAGAAAATCAAGTGTGTCTGGATCGGAAGCGCAGTGCATAGCCATAGGGACAACGAGCGGGAAGATTTTAATTTATTCAGTTGCACAAGCAAAGGTTGAGACTGTTTTAGACGATAACACTGATCAAGTACAACACAAGGTGACTTGTCTGGATTGGACAAGGAAAGAAGGGCTGTTTAGCTGCAGCAAAAACAATCTCTTAACGCAATGGAAATTGGAGAAAAATAAGAAATATAAGTACAAAGTAAGCTCAGATAATGTGAACAAGGAAGTTAGTACAGTAAGCGCTATCAAGATCATACCTCATAATTTGGTAAGTCAAAGCTACTTTTCGTATATGTTTATAACAAATTTAAGTTTTAGAATTATATTGGAAGCCATAGGTAAGCGTTCAATGTACATATAAAGATCAGTAATGGGGAATAGAAATTTTCTAGAAGAACAGTGGACTTACCTAGACTCCTATGTTCGATTCCCATAGCTAATCCTGCCAATCACAATACATGAAGGCTAGGTCGCTATTAATTTGATAGGCCCAATCATCCATAAACAGTCATTATTAAAGACAACTAGAATAATTAAAACAGAATTATTGCTAAAACTCATACCATATTCCTATTGAATATAAAATAACAGTATTTTAATCTTTTTCCACAAGGTTAACCCTGTGTGAAAAATTCAAATTAAAACTTATAAGACTGAATCATAAAACTAAACAAAACCTTCCCCATCAGGATACAAGTGCGCAGTTTGTGATCACAGCGTCATGGCAGCTCCGAGTGTGGCGGCTGCACGAGGGCTCGGCGACCACCCTGAAGTGCCTCGGACACAACACCTCTCAGCAGTCCATCTTGGCCATTGCGGCCACCAGCGACAAGACCTGGGTCATCGAAGGCTCTCGGTGAGGCAAAGTTTTCTAGTCTCCATTCATTGGTCTAAAAATTACACAAATAATGATGATATATGATGTGCCAGTATAAGGCATGGAGAAATGCTAATCTATAGGAGATAGAGACTACTAAACTGTCTTAGGGAACATTAGTCTTCTTTTGAGAAAATTAATATTTCATCCGAAATCCTAATTTTCAAGGCCGACATACCCTTGAATACCCATAAATTCACCTATGCTTAATTTATTTCCTCAAAAGAATACCTGATGTTCCCTAAGGTAGTTTCTCTCTATTTCTTATAGATTCCCCATACAGTCCCAATAAAAAAAACCGGCCAAGTGCGTGTCGGGCCACGCGCAAATTATAGGGTTCCGAAGTTGAGGATGCCCACAGTACCTTTCTAAGACTTATTAGCATCTAGCTAGCCTGTGGTATGACGTGCCCGCCCGACGCCCCTGCCGCTCGAGAAAAATCATCATTATAAGTTGGTCGACTATTACTCGTAAGTTTGTACAGCCTACTTAGCTCTGATAGTTTTCCTTTCAACATATATGCCACAACCGTGATTTTTTCAGCCATCCAAATACCACCATTTAGCTGGCAGGGGGGGGGGACACGTGACTCTAACAAAAAATAGCACTTTAAAGCTTAATATTTCACAAACGCATCACTTAATCAAAAAATGGTTTTAACAAACCCACAATATTTTTTTAAGTCCTATTCAACGATATGCCGCACCATGGGGCACGCAAGAAAAAAAAATTACATCCCCACTTTACGAGTAGGGGAGAGGGGAGGTACCCTATAAAAAAATATATTTCAAAATTTTATTGTACCACTTTGTCAGCGTAACTAATATGCATATTCATGCCAAATTACAGCTCTCTAGACCTAAGCATCTCCGAGCAATAGTGCGGACAGACGGACGGACGGACGGACGGACATGGCGAAACTATAAGGGTTCCTTGTGGACTTCGGAACCCTAAAAACACTGTATAATCAAATATCATCAATCAATAAATATTAATGTCAGTTCATTGAAATCAAAAAAATACTAAATATTAACTTACATTGAAAAAGAATATTACAAACAAAACTACACATGTTTATTTTTCTTTGGTTAGGGAAATTCTTTTCAGTTTCCTGCTATCAGCTGGTTGATAAGCAACTTCCAGTATGATTTACAAAGCACATAATGTGTATGTATGGAAAAATGCCAAGCTCACTACTCATAAACTAGTTATTTTATTACTATTACCAGAAATTCCCACAATTTGGATAAAGTCTTTGTTTGGTTAAAGCATAGAGAATAGAATAATATAATAATCAAACTACATCAGTTATTATTTTAAATCAAATGTTGTAGAAAGAAAATGAGTTTTCTGCAAATGAGCCTAATCATTAGTGTTAGTTTCAATTATTTAAGGATTAGGGATTGCAACCGGATCCGCGGGATCCGGTAGTTTTCGGCAGCTACAGGATCCGGTATAAATTGACCGGATCCGGATGAAAATCAATCCGGTTTGCAATCCCTATTAAGGATAGATTTTATTTTCATAGTAAATATTTCAGCTAGCAAATACACTCAATATAGCAATGAAAAAGGGTTACTTTCTATTGGTTTTTCCATACATAGTGACATTAGTGACCCATACCCATTGTTGTTCAGTGTCATACGAGGGGCGTTCAAAATATTCTCGGTATTGGAATGAAAACAAACAAGTATGAACAGTTTGATATTTTTTATTTTTCAATATACTCCCCCCCTATGTTAATACACTTAAAAGATCGATCAATTATTTTTTTTAATCCCTCATAAAAATATTTTTTATCCTTGGTATAAAAGTGCTCCTCTACTGCCGCCTTCAACGCCTCATCGTCAAAAAATCGATTTCCACGCAGATCCTTTTTGAGATTGGGGAACAAAAAGAAGTCGCTGGGGGCTAAGTCCGGACTATACGGTGGATGAGTTATAGTTCCGAACCCACATTCAGCAATAGCTGCCTTGGCAATATGAGCAGTATGGACAGGGGCGTTGTCATGCAGAAGCAGAATACCTTTAGACAACTTTCCTCGCCTTTTTTCTTTTATTGCGTCCCTTAATTGATGTAGAATATTCGCGTAGTACTGTCCCGTGATATTTACACCTTTTTCTTTATAATCGATCAACAATACTCCTTCACAATCCCAAAATATTGTTGCCATGACCTTGCCAGCGGAAGGGACGACCTTGAACTTCTTGGGATGAGCTGAACCCTTAATGTGCCACTGCATGGACTCCTGTTTACTCTCTGGGTCATAATGATGAACCCAGGTTTCATCTCCAGTAACTATCTTTTGCAGCACCTCATCAGGATTTTCACCACACAGGTCAATAAAATCGGAACAGCAAGCTGCACGCACATCTTTTTGAAGTCGAGTCAGCATTCGCGGAACCCATCTTGCACTGACCTTTGACATATTAAGATGGTCATGGATAATGTCATGTACGGTACCAATAGAAAGATTGGTTACTTGAGCTATTGATTTTATCTTCACTCAACCATCTTCCAATATAAGGTTTTCCACCTGATCAATATTTTCTTGTGAAGTAGCTACTACAGGCCGGCCAGGTCTAGGGTCATCTTCAATACTCTCCCTGCCACGTTTGAATTCGCTTGACCACTTTTGAATTGTAGATAAAGAAGGAGCAGACTCACGGTAAACACAATCCATTTCCTCTTTTATGGTTTTTTGGTTTTTACCCTGTTTCGTCAAGAATTTTATTACGGAACGATGTTCTAATTTCGTTAACATTGTTAATTCACTCATTGTGTTCGTGTTTGTTCAGAAATTGCAGAAAAACAAAAGAACATCTCGGTTTGAATTATACTTTTTTTTAATGTCAAAGAATGAACCTTACCAGCCAGTAACAAAACAAATTCAAAAAGAGGTTATAAGATATCAATACCGAGAATATTTTGAACGCCCCTCGTATGTCAATAAAAAGCTGGACAGCCTCAAATTGTGTATTCATAATTTAAATTTTGGTTCTTTTTTTTAATCACATTTAAGTAATAATAATAACTGAATCCAAATGTGGTATTTAATTTCTATTATACATATCCTCAAGTTTAATAAAAACTGTGTTGCATATAAAGAAACATGCCATCTATCTAAACAATTTTTACAGAACGGAGCGCCTCCTGTCATTCTGGGACGTCACAATATCCACCGACGCAGCACCTCAGACCAACGGCGAGGAACCTACGCCCAAGAAAAAGCAACGAAGGAAATCTATGGCCAGTGACATACAGACAGTCAACGTACCGACTTACAACTTTGTGCTGGAAGATGCTCCGAGGATGATCGATGTATTTGTGAAGGAGGACGGAGAAACGAGGTTGACGCTAGCAGCGGTCACAAGGAGCGGAGTGATGCATTATTATACACACTTGTTGAATGGGTAAGGAATTTTAGATGTATAGCATAGAAGAAGTAAGGTAGACTTAGAATGACAACCTTCAAACAAATCAGCGTACGCCCGAAATAAGTGTTAAATGCGATAATAGATGGCGCTGTGCAGGAGAAGTATGAAAATTTTGAGCTTCCTGGCTATTTCCGATGTACGCCGTAACGTAATGTAAGGAGATTGACAGTCTTATGTAATTACATTGTCTGATGTATAGTACACTAGCTTCGCATGGGTTTCGGTTCCCGCTGGGAACTAAGCGTTTTTTCGGGATGCCTATGTCCTTTCTCGGGACTCCTACTATCTCCATGCCAAGTTTCATCCAAATCGGTCCAACGATTTGAGCGTGAAGAGGTAACAGACAGACAGAGTTACTTGCGCATTTATAATATTAGTCCTGTGCCCAGCAGTGGGCCGTAAATAGGCTGCCGTCATGGACCCTCATTGCCAAAGACAATAACACTTTTTTTTTCAGGGCCTCAGCGAAGCCTATAAAGCCAACCCTGACGGTCCACACGACGACGGCGGGCGGGACGCCGTTGCCGCTCGCGTGCTGCCGCCTCTCGCCCGGCGCTCTCATCGGGTACTCCCACGGGGCGGCGCTAGTCTTTGAGACCATCGTGAGTGCACAAGACCCTGCTAACGTCCCACTGCTGGGCACAGGACTCTCATCGCGAGAGGGTTTGGACGGCAAAACTTGTATTAAAGTTAAATGATATTTCTGTGGTTTGGGCTATAAGTCCCTGCGTGATCCCAGTGCTGATGCGGATTGGCGAAATCACAGACATCCTAGAATTTACTTCGCGTGCAGATTTACTCACAACGATTTCCATCACTGAAATACTTACTCAGTGGTATATTGAAATTGAATTTCGCACATAAGTAGACTGAGAGGTAGGCCGGGTTTGAACCCCCGACATTCTGCATGAGAGGCGGTAGATCAAACTACTCTATCTAGACATTTTATTTTCAAGACCATACCTTAGTCAGTGAGTTTTAAATCTATGGCTATTTTCACAGGATGACTAAAATAAATTAAAAAGTAATTTTTCGGGAAATCCTCTCTTAGTCCCTCCCCTACACTCCCCAAGGAGCTTACATAACATGCCAATTATCAGCTGTCTACGGTCAGTAGTTTCGGCTGTGCGTTGTCCGTCAGTCAGTAACGGAAGACTTATTTGTCCCCAGACGCCCGACCTGTCGTCTAAAACCCAAGTCCTGATACGTGGCGAGAACAAACCCAAGAAGAGCAAGGCGGCCGAGGCGAGCAAACCCACGGACAACGTGCAGTATGTGGAGCCGGCGGCGGTCAGGAAGCGGGTGGCGCCGGGGGCGAAGGTTAGTCTCAATGTTAATTAGTGTTATTATACTACCCCGAGAAGCTATGAACCTGCCCCTCCCGGAACTTAATAGTACATTATTGCAGAGGCCGCCAAGTAGCGCATTGCCGGACGAGTCAGTTAGAAGGCTGAGCAAAGCGAAGCCTTCTATTAGTACGAGTCCGGCAATCGCAATTGCGGCCGAGGTATATATAATGCTTTTCTCAAACAACGAGGAAATACGTAAGGTCAGTCGAGGCAAGTGCGCCAGGGTGGGGTAAGTGCGCCTAACATAAATATATCGAAACCTATAAATATTACTCAACTAGTAGTTGGCTGTTTACAAGGCATAGGGGCGAAATAAATTTAGGCGCACTTACCCCACATCAGTATTTACTACTTCCATGATCGTGGATGATTTGGCCATGGAAGTTGTACTTATGTCTCAAATAGCAAGCGAATTAAAAAAAACACACACACGACTATAATGTTTTTGCTGGCCAAGGCCGGCAATGGACAGCCTCGCGTCTTCTTTTTTTGAAAGTAACACGAACATTTCCGAGCATGTTTGAGAAAAAAATATTTAATAAGTGCTCTGCTGCGCAAAGGTTACTATTGTGTAGAAGATTATTTAAGTGACAAGAATGCCTGGCCTGAATTGGCCTGAGAAACATGTGTGCGCTTAAGGACTTAGTTAAAATTCGATATAGTACGTGTGATTAAAAAAAAGTGTGATACAAAGTAGAAGATGTAGGTACAGTCAGCAGCAGAAGTAGATAAGCTGTCCAGGTGTTCAAAATAACCTACACACGCCCTTAACGTCTTAAGAATAAGGTCGTGTGTAGGTCATTTTGAACACCTGGACAGCTTACCTACTTCTGCTGCTGACTGTACCTAAATCAATGACGAAGCTTGCAGCGGATAACGGTATGTTTTTTATGATAACTACATCAAACTGTACATAATGACGATGCAAAAGTGATTGTAAAATCCTACTTGAATAAATGTTTTTTTATCTTTTATAAATACTATCATGGAAGAAGTAAGGTAAACTTAGAATGACAACCGCAACCTTCAAAAAAATTAGCGTATGCCCGAAATAAGTGTTAAATGCGATAATAGATGTCGCTGCCTAGGTAGCCTGCATACAAATTTGAACTCCACGAGCTACATCTAGATGGCGCTGTACAGGCGAAGTATGAAAATTTGAAGCGCCCTGGCTATTTCCGATGTACGCCGTAATGTAAGGTGTTTGAAAGCCTTCTACAGGGTCCAGCAAAACTTTGTGATGATATTTTAACTACAGTATCAGTTATCGATTCTAAGCATGTTTTTTATTATTATTTTTATCGAGTTGGTTAATTTTGTTGGTGTCGCTCACACCATCAATCCCATACTGGGTCATACGAAAATATATTTTTTACTAACTCGAAAAAATAATCCTAAAAAACATGCTTAGAATCGATAACTGATACTGTGGTTAAAATATTCTCACAACCTTTTGCTGGACCCTGTATAAATACATTGTCTCTGGTCATATGTTACGGGTTGCGGAGTGAAAAATGGTTGTACCCTGGTTTTTTTTTTGGTTTTGTAACCTAATCCGTTTGGTTTCCAGTTGGAGGTGCCAATGGAGGCCCGACTGGCGAACCTGGCGCTGGACCCGGCGGCGCGCGGCCGCTCGCCCGTCGCACACAACCTCACGAGGCTGCTGGTACAAGGGCTGCATTCGAAGGACCAGGGGTGAGTTTGAATTAGAGTTTGAATTACCTTGCTTGTATTAATTCTTATTACTGGGCATTTTTACTTAATCTTGTACCCCCAATTAGTGAAAATGTCAGAAAAAAATTAAGACCGTGTCAGTTTTGTGACCATAATTAAGCATTAAGTTTAATGAAATTGTACATTTTCATATGATTTATACATTGCTTAATGCATGGCCTTTAAAAAACATCGAGAAAATAGTTTGCTTTCATATGAATTTCGTTCTTAATTGTGGTCACAAAACTGACGCGATCTTAATTTTTTTCTGACATTTTCACTGATTGGGGTACAAGATTGAGTTAAAAATGCCCTACTACTACTACAGCCTATTTGCGTCCCACTGCTGAGCACAGGCATCCCCTCATCATGAGAGGGTTTGGGCTATTAATACTTACACATGATGAAAATGGTTTTAGCCTATTGTCAGCCGTTTTCGACTTGACTCTTTTGACTTATGGGAGTTATGAGACACCAAGTGGAGCCGTAGTGGCCTAGTGGTTCGACCTACCGCCTCTCATGCAGAGGATCGGGGTTTCGATTCCGGCTCGCACAGTTTACTTATGTGCGAAATTCAGTTTGAATTAACCACTGAGCTTTACGGTGAAGAAAAACATCGTGAGAAAACCTGCACGCATCTGCGAAGTAATTAAAAGATGTGTGTGAAGTCCCCAATTCGCACATGGGCCCACGTGGGAACTATAGCCCAAACCATCTCGTGGTGAGAGGAGGTCTGTGCCCAGCAGTGGGACGCAAATAGGCTGTAGTAGTAGGCTTTAGGACTAGTTGACCCCGTGAACTTCGTATCACCCGATGGCGATTTCCATACACAACTATTTTCCTTTAGATTCTTCTCGATTATTTTGCTTTCTACACCTTCCTTGAAACATAGCGAATGTAACACATAATGTGCTAAACTGGCAACACTGAATCTCACCATAGAAAAAGTAAGGTAAACCTAGAATGCCAACCTTCATACAAATCAGCGTACGCCCAAAGTAAGTGTTAAATGCGATTATAGATGTCGCTGCCAAGGAAGCTTGTATGAAAATTTGAAGTCCCCTGGTTATTTTCGATGTTAGTACGCCGTAATGTAAGGAGAGTTTGTTAGTGGTAGGACCTGGTGCTGGGTTCATCCGGGGTGGTACCGCCGTCTTTCCCCGCTATCCTGCCGCCAAATAGCAGTGCTCGCACTGTTGTGTTCCGGTAGGGGGTTAAGGCAGCCGGTGAAGTTTCTGGCACAGAGGCATTCCATCTTAGGCCTCAGGGTAGGCAACGCATTCGAGATCCTATGTTTTCCTAATGGGGGATCATTGGATCAGTGTCCATGGGCCGCAGTGACCACTTACCATCAGGTGGGCTGTGCGCTCGTTTGCCTATACCATAGGTATATAAAAAAAACATTGACAGTGTATTCTATCTCTGATCTCACGCGACAGAATCGCCTCTAGCGGCCAATTCATAAGTGATAAGTGATATAGCCCTAATTGATTTACTAATCGTTGTCCCCAGGATATTAGAGATGGTGCTGCAACAGACCACGAAGGCTGCGGCGACGCGCACCGCGGCGCAATTGCCCCCCGAGTACCTGCCACAGTTCCTGGACCAGCTGAACAAACTCGCCGCCAAGCGGACCAACCAGTCAGTATCTCTTCTATAAATATACTGCGTTACGCCATTTTGAAAAAAAAAACGAATATTTAATCACAAATTTCACGGGAATCTGTTGTGAAATGCGTTATGCGACATGTAGAGGCGAACATCCATAATCCTGATATTTCAGGACATCTGGGGATTGTGTCCTTATTTGGACAAACGAAAGTATTTTACCCCAGTTGAAACGGGGAAGCTTCGTTCGGTCGGTAAATTTGCTAGTGGTAGGGCCCGGTGCGAACAGAGGCGACCTGTGCCCAGCAGTGGGACGCAAATAGGCTGTAGTAGTACGGCCTGGTGCTAGGTCCATCCAGGTTGCTACCACCGTCTTAACAGCTAACCTGCCGCCAAATAGCAGTGCTCGCACTGGTGAAGTTTCTGGCACAGAGGCATTCCATCTTAGGCCTCTGGGTAGGCAACGCATTCGAGATCTTATGGTTTCTTAATAAGGAATTGTAAGTTCCCGGTCCATGGGAATTTCTAAAAGAATCTAAAAAAGAATAAAAGCCAAATAATTTCTAACTACTGCAGTCTAGCTACATGACCCCTTCTTATTCCTGGGACGGTTTTACTACTACAGCCTATTTGCATCCCACTGCTGGGCACAGGCCTTCTCTCATCACGACAGGGTTTGGACTATAGTCCCCACGCGGGCCCAGTGCGGATTGGGGACCTCACACACATCTTTTAATTACTTCGCAGATACGCGCAGGTTTCCTCACGGTGTTTTCCTTCACCGAAAAGCTTAAGAGTTAAATTCAAATTGAATTTCGCACATAAGTAAACTTATAGGTGCGAAATCAAACCCCCGACCCTCCGCATGAGAGGCGGTAGGTCGAACCACTAGCCCACCACGGCTCTGGTTTTACTAATAGAAATCGAATATCGAGGGTTCCCTGCTCAAACCCGATAAGTCGCCTTAATAGTGAACATAGAAAGTTCACAATTGTAAAATAAAGTATCTCGACTTATTGGGTTTGAGCAGGGAACCCTCGATATACACCCTTCCTGATGGTAAGACGTCACCGGCTCCCATAGACTCCTACACTCAGTCTTTCGATGTCACTTTAATTTTATTTTATTCTTAATTTTGCAAGTTCGTACGAGTAAGAAAGTGTTATACGCGATTGTTATAAAGGCATATTATTTTCAGATGCGCGTCCGTCTGTATATGGGTGAGCGCGCTACTCCGATCGCACGCGGCGTTGCTTCTCGCCACAATGAACACACACCACGCAGATCAACTTACTAAACTACTGGCAACATTCACTAACAGGTAAGATTTCTATCTGTTGTAGATCGCTCTTCAACAGCTAGCTCTTGCACAGAATATTTAATAGTATTAATGTAAGTAAGTAGTAATGGCCACGGAATCACCCGTTTGAATCTAGCCGGCGCGCAACTCGCCCTTACCGTCATTCGTTTCATCCGGAGATGGAGAGTGAATCGTTGGCCCGCGTTGTGATACACACACATTTACAAGTGTACAGACGTCCTCGCACGCAAACATTCGACACTTCATTCGAATTGTGTTCGAATTGGAGCTTTTATAGGCCGTGTCGGCCGTGTGATACAAGCATAGATAGAAAGCGCTCTATTTCAATTTCTACTATCTATATCCGTGGTGGCCTAGTGGTTCGACCTACCGCCTCTCATGCAGAGGGTCGGGGGTTCGATTTCGGCTCGCACGTTTACTTATGTGCGAAATTCAATTTAAATTGACCGCATCTGCAAAGTAATTCAAAGATGTTTGTGAAGTCCCCAATTCGCACTGGGCCAAACCCTGTCGTGATGAGAGGAGGCCTGTGCCCAGCAGTGGGACGCAAATAGGCTGTAGTAGTAGTAGTATCTGTATTTAATGACGATTTATTCGCAGGCGGTCGCACCTTTGTCAGCTACTAAACCTGAAAGGACGATTAGACCTCACCCTGAGCCAACGCGTCGCGCGAGATACTACGGCGGGCGATCAAGAGGCCATCATTGATTATAATGGTGAGTTTTAACGCTATACAGCGTTCACGAGTATTAAGAGGGTTTACTCCCAAAGCTGGCAACGTCGCAAATAGCTGTCAAATATTGCGTTGTTTTCATTAATTTATGGATATTACTGAATGAAAATATGAATTGGCGCTCTATGGTTGAATAAAACATTAAGTATGGATTGCAACAATTATCCTAGGAACATGAAATTCTTAGCATTATGGAAGTACTATCTTTTGAAAACTTTCCATCGCATTTTCCAGGCATTTTAATGTAATCTTATCATTTGAATACCTAACCAACAAATATAAAACGAGACGCGTCATTCAACCATAGAAAGATAACTTCTTTTTTAATTCAGTAATATTGAGAAATAAGTAAAAACAGCGAAACATTTGACAGCTATATGCGACGTTGCCAACTTTCGGGATAAACCCTCTTAATACAGGTTATTGACGTGATAACGTCTTGTAAATTGATGAACGCCGGCTGCCCGTTGTCCTACGTAATGAGACATATTCATTAACGTTTTCTTTATGACGGTATAACACAAAATTATCCTCCATAAACCGACTTTATAGACAGCCGTTTTTTTTTTCAACTATAACTTTTGTAGGAAACACACGAATAAAAAAGAAGAATAAATCATAAGGTTGGACATAGATGTTTTTAGAGTAATTTCGATGTATTTTCCAAGTTGTAAGGTTTTGAAATGTGGAGGCGCGGGAGTTCCTATAATAGATTATCTCTCATCATCATCATCATCATCATCATCATCATCATTTCAGCCAAAAGACGTCCACTGCTGGACATAGGCCTCCCCCAAGGCTCGCCACTCAGACCGGTCCTGTGCTACTTGCTTCCACCGGTTTCCCGCGACCTTCACGAGGTCGTCGCTCCATCTTGTTGGAGGCCTACCGACAGCTCGTCTCCCGGTTCGCGGGCGCCACTCGAGAACTTTCCGGCCCCATCGGCCATCAGTCCTGCGAGCAATGTGCCCCGCCCACTGCCACTTAAGGCTCGCAATTCTTCGGGCTATGTCGGTGACCCCAGTTCTACTACGGATATCCTCATTTCTGATTCTATCACGCAGAGAAACCCCGAGCATAGGCAAGGGATAAAATTGGTAACATGAGGATTATCTCTAATCTTTTTAATTTCCCAGACACTTCGGACGAAGAAATGGAACTGGAGCGACAATCGGCCGCAAGCGACGCGTCTTGGGCCGACGGCCATTTTGGAAGCGACGAAGAGGGCGATAGCGACGGCGGGGGGACCGAATGATAATACACGTTATGTTGTCACGAACGGGTTTTATTTACCACCCTTCATCATCATCTATATACTTCATACATAAACGTAGTATCTACCTAGGGCGGCACATTATACAGCCAAAAGATATATAATATCTGGAAATTCCTGGAGTCAACGGGCATTTCACGTGAACTGTAACAAAACTCAAAAAGGCCGTCACAATAGATCAGCAGCCATGGTCCAGGTCCAGCCCATACGGTCCTACGGTCCACCCATAAATAGAATCATCGATACTACTAATAATAAGTCTGTAGGAGAAGTCGCGTCTGAAACTTGAAAATTAAACGAAACTATAAAGTCGAGGGGACTATATAAACAATACTGAACACAAAACGATTTTTAGAAAAATTGTTTGTATGTATATATGTCCGGATTTAACTCGGACATTACTGGACGGATTGCAACAATTTGGTATGGGGGTTAGTTTATAACACTGGTCAACATATCGGCTTTTTATCCTGGAAAATGCATAGTTCCCGCGGGAATACTATTAACGAATGCCACGCGGACCAAGTCGCGGGCAGAAGCTAGTAATAATATTTTGGAACAATTTACACTAATTGACCTAGCCCCAAACTAACCAAAGCTTGTGGTGTGAGTACAACCAACGTTCGTGCAGGAATCTAGACGGACCTTGAGCGATGGTCTTCGATGCGCAGAAGGCAAAAATAAGGTCTCATCGGCAGAGGGGCGCTGTGCCGTGCGCGCACGCTATTGGCCCTTCAGTTGTAAACATGCACAGAAATCCCCTCTACTTTCGCTCGCCGCTCAAGATCAGTGCCACGACCTATTGTCATCACACAAAGTTTGCCCCTAGCGGGATTCAAAAGCGACAGTCGGAACAGTTGGTAGGGTCACTACCAACTGAGCCAAACAACAGTCGATCATCATGATCAACAGCCTATAATAGTCCACCGCTGGACATGGCGTCATCACCCAATGTACCGCATCTATTCTACACCGGCCGCCCTGCGCAAATCACTCCACCTGGCAAAAGCATGTGAATAAACGTACAATGTGAATGAATAAAAATAGAACAAACGATTCATTATACATTTTATTCATGATCAAAGTACACCTTAGCCACAGAATATTTAATAGTACTACATACAGAATGGCCACGGAGTCACCCGCCTGAATATAAGCCCGCGCGCTACTCGCCCTTAGTCATTTGTTTCATCCGGAGATGGAGAGTGAATCATTGGCCCGCGTATACACACATTCACAAGTGTACAGACAGACGTTATCGCAAGCAAAAACTGACACTTCATTCGAATTGTGTTCGAAATCGTGCTTTTATAGGCCGTGTGGCTTAGCATTTAACGCATTCACTGCCACTTCTTTTTACGAACTTTCGCCAGGTGCCACATCTGTCATTAAGGGAACATTGCAACGCACATGTGCGTTCGAGGCACTGCGGGAAAGTCAGCAAAACGCATATATGCGTTGGTGGCAGTGAATACCTTAAGCTGCAGTGTACTTTGCGTTCAAAGGGTAAAAGAAAAACAAATTCTATCATTCGCACCATCAATTATATTTATCATTCTCTTAAATCTTACACATACATCTCGCGTATGTCCATAACTTACTCTACTTACGGCTAAAACAACGTTCTGCGGCATATCAAATACATTTCATGAATCTAAGATAATCCACAACTACCAAACGTCAATGTAGATTTAGGTCCAATTGCATCAAAGGAGATTAGAGTTACAAAAGTTAGCCCCACTCGTACCATCCGCTAACCTGGGGTTAACAGCTTAACTCAGGTTTATTTGTATGAATTTGACGTGGGTTAAGAGGCTAACCCAAGGTTAGCGGCTTGTTGCAAGTCCGCCTAAGATAAAAACAAACTTAACACTTTGGAGCTCACGGTTCATAGCAATTGGTAGTAGACTATCACATTTATACTCATCAGGCAAATAAATGCGTTTTAAAAAAATAAACTTTACACTGAAACGCAGACAACAATTAAAAAATAGAAGTTCTTATTTGTCTTTCTTCGATGGAGGTCGGAACACTCCCACCACTACCGCGTGGTCCCTCTCGTAGGGTTCTAGGGTTAACTGTTCTTGAGGTTTCAACTTGTCCGCTTGTAACTTTTTCACTTCAGCTGCGAAAACTGCTTCCGGTTGCGCCGTGGAGTCTATACAGGAAGCCTGGAAAGAGGTGTAAGGTTAGAGAGGTAATAGAGGGAGAGGTGGCTATTTTTTAATACATTCCTCAGTGAGAGAGTTCATTTTCAACATGAAATATTTAGCTTTTTGTTATCATCATAAGAGTGTGTAAAAAAAGGTTTACGGACGATAATTTAATACGTGATAACGTAACGTAACGCTACAACGCTACCATTGCGACATGTTATATCGTCTGTCTTTCTGTCTGTTACCTCTTCACGCTTCAACAACTGGACCGATTTAGATGAAATCTGGTATGGAGATGGTCCCGGAAAAGTACATAGGCTACTTTATATCCCGGAAAAACTAATAGTTCCGGCCGGAACGCGATAACCGAATACCGCGCGGGCGAAGTTGCGGGCAGAAGTAAGGTCATAAATTCAAGGACTTTATTATGTCACAATTTGATACACTAACAATGTAGAGAGCCTGTAAAATAGTACGTTATCTTTTGTATGTTTTTCCCGAATGTTTACTGAAATTTCTCCCAATATGGGAACCTAAAAAAATATCCTTAGTTACCATAATAGCCGTGGTGGCCTAGTGGTTCAACCTACCGCCTCTCATGCAGAGGGTCAGGGGTTCGATTCCGGCTCGCACCTCTAAGTTTACTTATGTGCGAAATTCAATTTGAATTTACCACTGAGCTTTTCGGTGAAGGAAAACATCTTGAGGAAACCTGCACGCATCTGCTAATTCAAATATGTGTGTGATGTCCCCAATCCGCACTAGGCCCGTGTGGGGACTATAGCCCAAACCCTCTCGTGATGCGGAGGCCTGTGCCCAGCAGTGGGACGCAAAAAGGCTGAAGTAGTAATAGTAAAAATAAAAATAAGTAGTAGTAGTAGTACCTTGATAGAAATCACGAAGTGACCTCCGTTCTTCAAGAAATGCTGCGCGTTGAGACCGACGATTCTGGCTTGATCCGGCTGCGCCACGTCAGCGAATATCGTGTCAACCATGCCGACCAGCATTCTGAAATATTGGAACTAGTTAGTGTGTGTCTCGATGATGTTATATTAGTGATTGTAAAGGGGAGAATCAGAGAGAGAGTTCAAATCGTATCAACATGAAAGATTTAGCTGTGGAAAATCATCATTTAGAAATGTCAAAATCAATTTTTAACATATCTAGGATGGAACTAATAAAGGATCAGCCACGAATTTGCGCGACCAGCGGCACCGGTGAGCATTATACAGTCGCCATCATCAGATATATCGTAGCAGGCGATGTGATCATAAATATGTGAGCATGCACTCGTGCCGGGAGCGTTCAATGTATAGATAAATCAGCCGCCGCCGGTCGAACGGACTCGTGACAAAAATATATAGACCTTAACCCTTACCTGTATTTAAGTGGATGTCTAGCATCTTCAATGATAGGTATGATATTAGTCCGTTTCTTAGCTACATTTATAAGGTCTCTGCCTGATCTGTGTGAGAACTCCACCGCGTACACCAAACCATCCTGCAAAATAAGTCGAAACAGTTAAAAGTGAACTTTTAACTCGCGAATAAGTAATTTCTTTTTTTCTAAATCAGTATAGTGGGTGGTGAAAAATATAGTCTTCACGAATAGGTCAGACTTCTTGTTCATCATTTAAAAATAATTATTTAAAATTAAAGGTAACATGTTTGAATATGACGATTATCATGTAAAAATTTCCTATTGTCAAGGAAGCACAGATTGTATTGTTTCTAATTATTTTAATATGAAGCAACTACTTACTGGACCAACTACATCCGAAACATGGCTGACAGTGGTACCGCTGGCTGCTCCGAGATATAGTACTCTCGAGCCCGGAGGCATGTGGATAGCATCTACTCCGCCCATGATGGCCGCTGCAAGTTTCGATCTGAACGGATTCCATACTCTGTATTCAACCTTCTCTCCGTCAGTCTGTGAAAATGGGACTAGGTTAACACTTGGTGATGTTCATGGTGATTTTTTGTAAGTTTATGAATAATCAGAAGTGGGTAAGTGGATATAGTCTTCATGAATAGGTCAAGATTAGAGGGACCACTGATCATCATTTTGTTTGGATGTTTCTTGAATTGAGTAGCCTAAAATCAAACTCAGATATAAATTAGACAATTGGATAAAATTCAAATTTGATAGTAATTTGGATATAACTGTCTGAATCTATTTTTTAACTCCACATTTCTATTTTACTTTAAAATAATTTCAGTTTTTTTTAAATGGTAAGATGAGCTGAGCTGACAATTTGAGAACCATTGCAGCCTCCTTGTCAATGTTTAAAATTTCATAAAATAATGATAAAATATTTAAAACTAATACAAACCTCAACAGATATCCTCTTCTCTCCATAGACTTCAGACCCTGGCACCAGATTTCTGGTCACCAGAGCATCTTCCTTGCCCCTAGCTATGAACACTCCGCCATGTCTGAAGAAAAATAAACAATGAGAATAGGAAAGGAAAAAGAAATGTAGGATACAAGTGGTCATAATGATCAGATATAGATAGGTAGCTTCAAGCATTCGCTTTCAGAAGAACGAAAGTTTATATTAAACATCATTTCAAGGTAGTGTACTAAAGCCTCTATAAGAAAAAAGTATTTCTAGATCTAGCCATAACAAATGTGACATCTGTGATCACGATTTGAATTTTGTAAAAAATCAACCCTCTCTCATAGGTTTACAAGTTACATTAATTCATTGTTTGTTGTGAAACTGAAACATAATTGCCATCAATATTGACGCCGGATGGGCTTAAAATCAGCATTAACTGTGCCCATTCCCTTTTTCCATAAATAAATGCCTATCTGTTTAACTACAGAGTACCTGTGTCATTTGTTAAGCTGATAAAATAATGCATGTTTCATATTAATATGGAGAATAAACGAATTCGTATTTGTAGTATTTGTATTATTTGTCATTTTTGACAAGTGGATCTCACAGTTCTTTTAATAATCAACTCTGGTGATTTATTTGTTTATAGATAACAAAAATAATTGCAAAACCAACCTGTGTGGTTCAATAATAACTTGTTTTCCGCCCTTGAAGCCCCCTCCGCCTCTAGGCGCTCCGCGGCCGCGGCCTAAAATCAAACAAAATAGTTAGAGACGGCTGTAGATGTCGTTAAAGATTTGTAAAAGAGTTAAGTGCATCAGAAGTGGGTATGTGGTATCGTAGTCATCACGAATAGGTCGAGATTAGAGGGACCATTCTCTCATCATTTTGGTTATACATGTAAAACAAATAATTGATGGGTATTCATATTTTTACATATGAAAAATTTACAAACTTTAGAGGCACTTTGCTCATCGAACTGATGCCCCATGGGCTCTCATGGGAATGCCATTCTCATACTAGAAGATGAGCTGTCAGTAGGCCTCCAATAAAGAGCAGTTGCAACAAAAGCCACCATATTTCTGCTCGCCGTTGGCACCACTGTTTTTATGAGGTGCCGGCTGTCAGTGTCAAACTGCCATTTCTTATTTCATGTCGATGGTATAGGCATAAGAGCGCACAGCCCACCTGATGGAAAAAGTGGTAATTGCGGCCCATGGACGCCATTCGCCATAACAATTATATAAATACATAATAATAGCATTCCATATAACAAGACCTCAGTGTTCCTGAATTTAGCTACATGCTACATAATGTGCTTAATTGGCAACATTGCACCTCGTAGGACCTCAAGCGCCTCTCGGCGAATTCACTCGTGGTGAC
>OZ020295.1:1843286-1915469 GCA_963971205.1 Aethes cnicana | reverse complement strand
GATCGCTGTTTAGCGATAAGTCCGCCTGTTTGTTTACCTGTAAATAAACTATGTATCCATTCTGTTTTGCTGTGCTAAATAGACAATGCCGGATTTTGTTGAGTAAGTACCTGGGCGACCGAGCTTTGCTCGAGAGAAAATAGCTAAAAATGAATTTTCCCAGACGAGCGTGTCTGTAAAAGTTTGTACCCTCATGATGAGAGGAGCTTGTGCCCAGCTGTGAGCCGTAAATAGGCTGTTGTGGAGGTGGTAACAATATTAACTTGTAATTAAAAATATATGACCTCATTTTCTCATTTTCCACCATAAAAGCACATTTGAAGTAAGATCATTGAAAAACTTTAATTATATGCTTAGTTACTGTACAAACTGTTATGGAACGGATCAGATATGAGATGTAACTAGATTGATTTGTCACCCCCGTAAAACCCGATATAATAAATTTAATTAAAACCATTCGAGCCTCGAGAATGTGAGGTACAAATATATTGCTCTTTTAAAAGTACCAGATAGATTATAAAACCGAATACTAAAATTTAGACTTTACAACACATGTTGCAAACTCAGTTGACCTTAAAAATATACCTTAAAAATTGTTAAGGAATAGATTCGAGATTAGATGGTGCCTCAAATTATACTGAAGAGTTTCCAATGTCCTAGAGCAGTGATGGGCAAAGTACAGCCCGCGAAATCATTTAATCGGGCCCGCTGACGGTTCTTCGACATGAATAATTATGCCCGCGATAATTATGTTTGATGATCCAAATAAAGTTGATTCTAGTTAGTAAAATAATAATTTTCTCGATGCCGTTCAAAGGCAATTGCATACGTCTCACACGCCTCATGGCAAGTCCTTCGAATAAAAATAATTGGTTACTTTGTGGAAATAAATCTGTAATGTTTTTGCATGATTATAAAAGTTTGAACACAAAATGCATTTTTTCTATAATTCTTGGCCTCCTTTGTTTCTTAAACTTTCTGGCCCCTTTAAGAAAGTTTGCCTACCACTGTCCTAGAGTAAGATTGACCTTAAGTAATTATTTAGATATGTTGTTAAAAGGCCATAAATAAAAAAATGCGTCATGCACGTGTACTAACCAAGTGTACTGTTTGCAAAGATCCCACCAGTAACAGTATAAATCAATCTTTAAGAATTTTTCAATAAAGTTTTATACAAATAAATAAAATGATGTATTCATCATCAAACTTTTGAGAACTCTAAGCTGAAAAAGGCTCAAATAAAAACTGATAACACCACTTGGTTCATTGCACCCACGCCCAGAATTAGGTTAAGCACGCTTCAACTACAACATGATATCTCCACTAGGAACACATGTGGGTCCACAGGCCACAGGAAACCACCAGAAATATTCCATACTATTCGTCGAAAAGCAATTGAAGACGCATGAATTCAACCAGAATAACCAGAAGTTTAAGTATTTACCGCCCTAACCTAAAAAATCCCACATGGCAAAATGAGGAATGATTTACATATATTTATATGAAATGGCAGAAAAAATAAAATGAAGTTAGAATTTAAAGACTTACTGTACAATATAATAGTATTAATGATAGTTAAGTAAAACGTGCATGAATTACCACACGCGTGATCTCTACATGTAACGATAAAAAGCTGAATTCAACATACCTGGTTTTCCCATTTGGAAGTCAGCAACTATTTACTACAATTTCAGCAGTTTTACCAAATTTATGTTCTATCTATACACAAAAATAAACTTTATTTTCTTCATAAACCACGCGACTCCATGACGCCGGTCCGCACTCGACGGAAGTGAAGCCATTTTGTAATTTTTGACAAAAAGCCATTGTGTTGTAACAATAAAAAAAAGCAGCTACTCGTTTTGTGTTGCCACTACATTTATTTTTTTGCCAATTTGTTTTCCAAATGGTGCGTTTACATAAACGGCGTTCAAAACGACATTCACGGGCCCGTTCACAGGCACGGGTGTGTAAACAGGCTGATTTTGAACGCGCTCGTGAACGTGAACGTGAACGCCGTCGATCGGTCGGCTGGTGCGATCGCGTTAGTATCGCTATCTGTCTTTAGACATATCTTCTAATCTGTGGTATCGCTTGCACCTTTGTGGCGTACGGACGATGATGACTTGCCGAATAAAATTAATTTAACAATGCCAATTTGTCGTAATGGTCAAGCTACCTAAATTTTACATTTTCTGGGGTGTTACCAATTAGAACCAATAATATGGACCCACTCAAATAAGCAACATAAATTAAAAAAAATGTTGCAGATGCTTAGGAGAGGTTGACAAACTCATGAAGGAGTTCCAACGGAGAAAAGAAGTACTTACGGGCACACTATATCTCTTTTCCGTGGAAACTGCATCTTTCCGAAATAAAAAGAAGCCTACCAACTATCTCCATATCAAATTTCATTGAAATTGGTCCAGAGGTTTAAACGTGAAGAGGTAACAAACAGACAGAATGCGAAAGTAACTGTAACTTCGCATTCATAATATTAGTACGGGTGGATTTAGACGCAAACTGAAAAAAAATACATCATCGTCATCATTTTGTTTCTTTTTCCTATAAAAGTAAATGAAATCCAAAGCAGTTAGCCCCCACGAGATTAACGTCCTCATCGTCTGCCATGCCACGACGTTCACGGGCACGTTTACGAGCCCGGGCGCGTGTATGTAAACGCAGTAAAAAGGTGCAAAGCTACGTTTATACGCGCGTGCCCGTGCTCGTGAACGTGCCTGTTGAATGTCGTTTTGAACTCCAACCGTGTGAAAGACTGGTACGTTTAAAAGCAGGCTGTTTACACGCCTGTGCCTGTGAACGCGCCCGTGAATGTCGTTTCGTCATGTAAACGCACCATTATAAGCGCTAGTCGCAAAAGGGGATGTTTCCGAACGGTCCTTACGGCGCTTGGCGCGCTGTCAGACTGACAAGTATCCAGTCCATCCGTTGTACCTACTTTGGCTTTACTTTGTTTTGTTTGTATTACGCCAAGAACCTGTAATTTGTCCATCCATTAAATCACTTATAAGTTATAACTAATATATTTCTTTAATTAATCTATACATATAATAAAATTAATCTATAAAACTATTAAAGAAACAATAAGTATGTATAAAAGATGTATTTAGTAAGAAGACATATTTACTAAAGCTCTACCAGCTAGCAAACATACATAGGGGGAATATATTTATGTATAAATAAAATTCACTTCGCCATAGTGATAATAACGTCTTATTTTGATGAACGCCGGCTGCGCCCACGAAAAACATGACGCAATAGTAGCGTTGTAGCGTTACGTGACGTTATCACGTATGAAAATATCGTCCGTAAACAGACTACAGACAACCAATTTTTTTTTCAGATCAATTTTATCTATGCCTCCGAAAACCAACCGCGCCGCTTACAGAAAGCACACGTGGTCGGGGGGAAAACGGAAAAGGAAGAAAATAGCTGCTGGTTTGCGGCAATTTTACAATGGAGAGACATCGTAAGTAAAGATATATATCACTAGCTTCTGCCCGCGACTTCGCCCGCGTGGAAGTCGGTTATCGCGTTCCCGCGGGAACTACGCGTTTTTCCGGGACAAACATTAGCCTATGTTCTTTCCCCGGTCTTCAACTATCTCCATGCCAAATTTCATCAAAATTGCTCAAGCGGTTGAAGCGTGAAGAGGTACCAGACAGACAGAGTTACTTTCGCATCCATAATATTAATACGGATATGGATATAGATTACTCAGGGCATTTTTGAATATATTTATTACTAGCCGATGCCCGCGACTTCGTCCTGCATAGACCTAGAATTGGCGTACCAGATACTATACATATAGATAGATGCTTAATACTTATAGAGGTATTGATAAACTGGTGTGACCGACCAGTGGAAAAACCCATTCCCGTGGAAATATTGGGATAAAAAAAAGTGTCCTATGTTATTTCCAGGGTCTCAAACTATCTTCATACCAAATTTCATCCAAATCGGTCCAGTTGTTGCGACGTGAGGGAAGGACAAACAAACAAACAGACTTTCACATTACGACGGAATATTCTTGGGCTCTATTCGAAGTTTTAAAAAGGGAAAGAGACATTCACAACCCCTGCGCTCACGCGTTGCGGCGCGCTTTAAGCAGCTACATTTAAAGTTCAATTTAGCGCGCACTATTTAATAATTCGAATTATTAATATTATTGGGGGTTTTGTATGACCATATGTGTGTCACCTCGACCATGGCTGATCTATTGTGACGGCCCTTTTGAGTTTTGTTACAGTTCACCTGAAATGCCCGTCGAGTTCAATTTCCAGATTCTTTGGGCGGTGATATATGTATCTCTTTGGGTAGGTAGATACTACGTTTATACTTCGAGTAGAGCCCCTTCCTCTTATCTAATTACTCATATAATAATTATTTTTTTACAGTAGAGCTATGGTTTGGCGTAAAAATCAAAGGGATAAGTCGCAACAAAGCCCTTGCGACCTTCCAGATCAGGAGTGCCATGATGAAAGGGGTAGGTAGGGTAGGTTATCGTTATTTCCAAAGCTTTTAGTGTTGCCATCTCTTAAAACGAAATGTATCCTATATTTGGACAGACATTTTATCCAAAAGCCGGACACAAGGCTTTTGAAAGGAAATATTTATCTCTGCTACGAGCTCTAACAAAATGCCTGACACGCAAATATTTGGCCGAACACGACTTAAAAAAGCCAAACATAGCCGGATGGCAACCCTAAACGCTTTGTTTACAGTAGAAGTGACGTCACCGCAGCTACAACATGGCGAATTTTAATCTGTTCCAAAAGCCCCAAAAAGAACAGATTAAAAAACGACATTTTAGAAATGAAATGATAAAATTATAAATGTATATGATTAAAAGTCAATGTTTTGGATAGTATTTTTATATGATCTACCATAAATAAGTACGTCGCGATTTTTCTCGAATGGTGTATAATAAAACGTAAATAGTGCCACTTGGCATTCAATCGTGATTGATAGTTATCAGCTTATCTATTCAATAATAACACTTCATGGAAACAGTCGATTAAGCACTTCTTCGGTGAATACTTTATAAATTTTAACATTTTGTGTAAACAAGCTCATCAGTTTACGAGTTTCAAAAAAGCCACGCGAAGGAACCGCTACTCACGTTTCGCGCGATTTTTATTCCGCGAACTAGCACGCATTTTCCACGCGAAGTTTTAATTCCAAGTGATCAGGTATTCAATGTATTACAGTCGTAGCTCTTACTTCGTCTGCAGGGAATTACTTACACTATACATGGTGGGTCAGATCATATAGCAAATAATTAACCCACAGTATCGGTTATCGATTCTAAGTATATTGTACTAGCTGACCCCGCGGACTTCGTACCGCCTTAAACCTCACGGAGCCCCAGACCTTTCCAACGAATGCAAAACCGTGGAAATCGGTTCGTGCGTTCTGGAGTTATAGCGTCAGGGAGGAAAACCCGACTTATTTTTATATAGTAGATAAGGTCTTTAATTTTTTTTGAGTTGGTAAAAAAAAATTTTGTGTAGGATTCAGGCGTCGCTCTCACAACCAATCCCATATTTTTTTTTTTTTTTACCAACTCAAATAAAATTAAAGACCGGTACAATATGCTTAGAATCGATAGCCGATACTGTGGGTTAATTATTTGCTATATAATCTGACTCACCATGTATGTATTTCCAAAGGCCTTTTTACAGGATACATTTAAAAACTTTTCCGGGATTACGGGATTTGTGGGTTTTCTATCCAGTCTTCTTCCGGGGTCCCTCTAATGAGTTTCCGGGATTTTTCCGGGATTTTCCGAGATTTCCGGGATAATAGGTGGCCTGTTAATCCAAGTTACAATCTGTATGCCAAATTTCATGCAAATTGATCGAGTCGTTTTAGCGTGATTGATTAACAAACATATTATCCTAACATCCTTTCAGCTTTATAATATTTAGTAAGATGTTACAGGATAAGGTATTTTGCATGTAGGGTATAATATATTATATACATGGTGGGTCAAAATATATCGCAAATAATTAACCCACAGTATCGGCTATGGATTCTAAGTATATTGTATAGGTCTTTAATTTTTTTTGAGTTGGTAAAAAAAAATATTTTGTATAGGATTCAGGCGTCGCTCACACAACCAATCCCATATACAATTTTTTTTTTACCAACTGAAAAAAAATTAAAGACCTATACAATATACTTAGAATCGATAGCCGATACTGTGGGTTAATTATTTGCCATATTTTCTGACCCACCGTGTATATGTATAGGGTATTTAGTATGCCTGCCTACTGATATAAAAGCACAATCTGCCCGCATGCTCGTTTGTCGTGTGCGCGCATTTGGAGTGCGGTGCCAAACAAGTGCATAATTAAATTCATTATTTTATTTTTTATCATCAGAAATGGAGTCACAGGATTTTGCCAATATACCTTGGGCTGATTTTAAATGGTTGAACGAGCCAAGGCACTGGAAAGCAACAAAAGGTACACTTGAATTATCCACCGATGATAAGACCGATTTTTGGCAGAAAACTTTGTATGGATTTGCATTTAATACTGGTCATGTCTACGGAGTGGATATAAAAGATGACTTCACCTTTGAGGTAAGAAAAATAGTATATTGTGCACGTGTATCAAACGACATTTTTGATACATTTGCGAAATAATAGAATAAAGAAATACACGAACAGGATGAAGCTCAAAAAACTTTACGCACTAATTCGTAAAAAACAACTTTAGGTACGCTCACTAGCGATCAAAAAACAAAAAACGCTCGATCGGAAATGACTAACTTGGCACGTTAAACAGGTATCGAAATTTACTTTTTGAGCACCTGTATTAAAAAATAGTTTTAGATTTTCATCACCACTTACTTACTCTTATCCAATCTCGTGTTTTATCGACATCAAATCGCCCATATCAACATACAATTAATGACCTTAAAGTCCCAATTAAGTTGTAATATAAGACTGTCAATCTCCTTACATTACGGCGTACATCGGAAATAGCCTTCAAATTTTCATACTTTGCCTGTACAGCGCCATCTAGATGTTAATCATGGAGTTCAAATGTGTATGCAGGTTACCTAGGCAGCGACATCTATTATCGCATTTAACACTTCTTTCGGGCGTACGCTGATTTGTTTGAAGGTTATCATTCTAAGTTTACCTTAAATTCTTCTATGGTAATACTGCCATTACTATTTTTTTTTTGTTTTGGATTGAATTAATTGCCTTTGAAGTAGCAACACGATTCGAATTTAAAATAAAAGTACTCCATTGTATGGAGTGTGGAATATGTCTTGGTAAGGAGCGCAATCTTATATGGCGAAATAGTTTGAAAACGTGTCCAGCGAATTTGATAAGCAACAAAAAAAAAACACACTCTCCTCACAACCGTTTTCGCTGCGATTTCGCCTCAGCAGCGCCATCTGAAGGCGCTACTGCAGACTCCGCCTAGGTGGCTTGACACTTGTGGCGACCGCAGCGCCCCCAACCTACCCGATTTGGTGTTCACTTTTAGAACTATAAAAATTACGCTCCTTTACTTCAACCCTCCATACTCCACTTGACTAATATTTGGCGGCCATTTTTACCTTCAAATATGTCAGGTAGAGGCATGCATGGTAGAGATAAATTGAAAAGTTAAAATTGGTCCTTTGACAGATTGTAAATAAACTTTCCTCGATTTCAGGTATGCGTTGAGGCAGAGTTCACGACATTGTATGACCAAGCTGGATTGATGATTTACTTGGATGAAAAACATTGGCTCAAAACAGGGATCGAGTACAACGATGGGCAGCCCATGATAGGCAGCGTGCTCACAAATGAAGTTTCAGATTGGGCAACAGGTAGTTTCTTTCAAAGTGTTATTTACATCTACTACTACTACCACTACAGCATATTTGCGTCCCACTGCTGGGCACAGGCCTCCTCTCATCACGAGGGTTTGGGCTATAGTCCCCACGCGGGCCCAGTGCGGATTGGGGACTTCACACACATCTTTGAATTACTTCGCAGATGCGTGAAGGTTTTCTTCACCGAAACGCTCAGTGGTAAATTCTAATTTAATTCCGCACATAAGTTATTTTAAACGTGCGAGCCGGAATCGAACCCCCGACCCTCTGCATGAGAGGCGGTAGGTCGAACCACTACGCCACCACGGCTGCATTTACATAGTTATTTAAATATAGTTATTATTAATTTTATTACTGTATTATCATTTGGAACCTAAGAAAACTGTAAGAGTAATAAGATTGCGTCAATCAATACAGTGCCTGAAGTAACGGTGCCCGGGCTTCATCAACAAAGTTGACGGACCCGTCAACGATAAATATGGCTGCCGGAATGTCACCATGGAAAAAACTATAACGTTCCTTATGGAACGACCATGAAAGTAGAGATCTTCTACAATCTAAAGTCCCGCGCCTTCACGTTTCAAAACGCTTCAATTTTTTTATCATTATTTTAAAAGCACCACCAACACTATCAACGTATAGTTGATGACTGTCTCAGAACGCACACGTGTGTTGAGAGTGTTGGTGGTGCTTTTAAAATACATTGAAGCGTTTTGAAATGTGAAGGCGCGGGTCTCTAGATAGTAGAAGATCTCTAGTAGAGTTTATCATTTTAAAAATTCCCGCTACTCGGTCCAGGAATTTCATCAGCGTTCTTGATGCAAACCGGGCTTATGTATTCAACTTTTTTTTCCAGGAGTATTCACCGGAAACCCACAGAAGTTTCATCTCCGGCTTACCCGCCTCGGTACCGTGGTATGCGTCAAGTATTCCACAGATAACGTAACTTGGACACTATTGCGGCTCTGTCCTTTTCCGGTTGCTGAGAAGTACTTTGTTGGACTGATGTGTTGTAGCCCAAAGAGGGAGGGATTGGTAGTAAAGTTTAGTAATTTAAGCATTACTAAGCCTGTTGAAGATATATTACATTCCAATTAACTAGTTCTATACATGATCCAAGAAAACAAGATCTGCCGATCCGGGTGACGTGTCACGCTTACGTCAAAGTCGAGTTGCCACTTTATTGCAATAAAACAAAAATGAAGGAAATTTGCTGCCGTTATAATGCAAGATAAATTATTTGCGCATTACAATTGTCATTTACTTGTTTAAGTACACAAAATGGGACAAAACAAATTAACGTAATAATTTAATGAATCACTCACAGGATACGTGGGGGTCGGGGATTATTTTAATAGACCACTTACAACACACAGAAGTGCGAATGACGTTAGGGTGACACCCACACTACTACAGAATATCGGACTGTCATACCTGGCGAAGTACATATATTATTGTATCATGGTTCTATACATGTGTACATACAATTGCATGCAATGTATGTATAGTACAGTCACTAGATTTTGTGATATACATTATAAGTTGGATTTAAAAATAGATAGATGATTTCAGCATGCATAAACGAAAATGAGCGCCTTATTTTGTCACGATCTTCACGTTTTTAATAATGTTGTACCTATTTAAATAAAACCAATGATAATTGGAAAATTATTTATTCGTTTTACTGTCAAATGACTTTTATTGTCTTATGTAAGTGGAATGTTAACACTCATAATTATGGCAATTTACATAAAAAGCTCCTTTTTTATGAAGACAAAATTTTGTTTCATGTAAACCATCACAAATTAAACTATGGCTAGAAACACTAGAATCTGACGCGCTTACCTCAATGCATGTGCTCAATGTCATAAGATAATTTTAGTGTTTCTGGCCATGATAGTGGTAGTAATCGTATACGATGACAGATATACACTTTTATTTTATATTCCTACTTAAACCTAATCTACAACTAAAGAAAATGCTCACAATCCGATTTTTAGAGACCAACTAAATGGCCAAGCATAAAGATTAGAAATTATCACATAATATACTTAGAAACGATCATTTTCTTCGACACATATTGCATTTTTATTCACAGTTAATCATAGAAGATAATATAATAACAAAAATTGCAGTGATTAGTTAACACGTACATTTCTTATTTACATACACTATAAGGGTATGATATGAATTAGGTAGTGGACTTGAGCAGTGCTAATATTGCGTTTTAAGTATAACACATTATCTCTACTTAAAATCATAGGTGTGGTCAGGGGCCGTTCAAGTATTACGTAAGCAGACTTCTTACCATTTTTTACCCCCCCCCCCCCCCCTTGTCATCAAAAGTAAGCAAAGCTCTTACCCCCTCCCCCTATGCTTACGTAAACATTTTTAGTTATAAATGTTTTTTTATATTGTCATTTTAAAAATAGGAAAATCCATGGAAAGATTAGGTTTAACTGATACACATAGAGTAAGGGACAAAAATATTATAATCAGAAATAATAATATAATATAATAGATGCATTAATTAGACAAGTGAATAGCGCGCGGTAATTTCCCTAATGCGCGATAATTCCCCTAATCGGTTCTCAAAGCGAGTGCCTAAACATATGCATTATTTGCGGGAATCCTCGAAAATGCGTTTCGTTTTCACGCATAGACAATGTGAGGGTTGCCATTCGTGTAAAAAAGTAAATAACTAACGATGACGTAATCATCATCTAGACCCCCCTACTCCTCATGTCATCCAAAATAAGCAAAACAGAGACCCCCCACCCCCCCCTTGGTGCTTACGTAATACTTGAACGGCCCCTCACCAATCTAAATATATAAAAATATCTAGAACGTTTTGAGGGCAACACTTCGTATGCCATATCCCGGAAACGTCCTAAAAATTAGACATGTATTTTATTTATGATTTATGTCTTTCTAATATAGTACTATCGAAAACCGAGGAGGGTCGAGGGCACCGAAATTTTAGAGCCACGGCATGAGAAATATCAATATAGAACAACATGACTAAACATAACTTCACCCATTTTGCTAGTAAATATAAAAGAAAATAAGGCATCTTCTATAAACGATCAATATTCATGGCTTATCTTTGGAAAATCTTACGGTAAACAACATTTTCATAAACTCGATCTTAATTTTACAGGCAATAGGAAAAGGACTGACGGTACTTTATAGTAGTTTATGTAACTTCTACATAATAAAGGTCCTTAAAACACGAGTAGGGTTTTATGAAACGAGCCGTGAGGCGAGTTTCATAATAATATCGCACGAGTGTTTTAAGGCCTAATTATGTATAGTTAGCATACACAACTTTATCTACACTCATTTTATAAATCCTCTAAAATGCTTCAAAACCTGCCCACAATGGCGGCAATTCGGATACGTCAGTGTCTCACATTCGATTTTCAAAAAGCATAGACTAAACATACATTTGAATTTGGAACAAACTTTCGTTCTGTCTGACTGAAGAATATAGGCGGGCATTGCTGTTGGAAGGTGTTCGAAATTTGTACGTCATTACAGCTTCGATTTCGATTTTGTAAAATGAATTTTACTGTATGACCACAGATAGGAAATTGGCTTTGACAGAACTCGCTGTCATGACATTACTACCTATTTTTGAACGCATAATTGAGGATTTATGATATGAGTGTAGATAAAAATTTAAACAGAATTAATAAATTACGTTCAATTTTAGACCCAGCAAGGTCTAGAAAGACTGCGGATCATCCACGGGTTCAGATTTAATGGAAACTTGCATATTCTGTAGTGTGGGTAGCTCTGTGGGCGTTTTTGACCGTTCCAAGTTGTACATCTGAAAATCAAATTCAAAGTTAATAAATTTAGTACGGAAAATATTCACATCAGAGTTTATAGAAGCGAATTGTGAACTAGACTGACTTGACATGATTAATCGCAATTTTTTTGTGACCTTTTGTAATGATCTATTTTCATTATTTTATCTATTCAGATGGAGTGACGACCTTGTAAAGGTCGCGGGAACGCGGTGGATGCGAGTGGCACAGGACCGGTCCGAGTGGCGCGCCTTGGGGGAGGCCTATGTCCAGAAGTGGACGTCTTTCGGCTGAAATGATGATGATGATGATGATGATGATGATGATGATGATGATGATGACATGACATTCTGACGATCTCGTATAGGTTTCTCTTGTGTTAAATGTAAGGTACTACTTTTCCAAAATGTAAACTTCAATTGAGAAATAAATAAATCTATCTATCTATCTAGGTAGGTATGAAATTCAATACGAATTTTCCACTCAGCTTTTCGGTGTAGGAAAACATCGAGAGGAAACCTGCACGCATTTACGAAGAAATTCAAGCATGTGTGTGAAGTCCGCGTGGGGACTTACAGCTCACACCCTCTCGTGATACGGCCTGTGCCCAGCAGTGGGACGCAAATAGGCTGTAGCGGCGGTTGTATGTATGAATTACCTACCTTCATAAACAACGGTGTGGAAAGCTGCGCGACACTAGTAGCCTTGCTGAGGGACTCGTCCATTTCAGACATGCGGGAAACCTCTAGGGGGGCCACTTTCATGCGAGGCCCCCTTTTTCTGGACAACTGCTCCTCGTCAGAGTCCGAGGGAGGGGGGCGGACCTAGAATACAATCATAGACAATGATATATAAGACTGCCAATCTCCTTACATTACGGCGTACATCGGAAATAACCAGGGAGCTTCAAATTTTCATACTCCGCCTGTACAGCGCCATCTAGATGTAGCTCATGGAGTTCAAAGTTGTATGCAGGCTACCTAGGCAGCGACATCTATTATCGCATTTAACACTTGTTTCGGGCGTACGCGGATTTGTTTGGAAGTTCTCATTCTAAGTTTACCTTGCTTCTTCTATTATACAATACAAAAAATATACAAGTAAGTACAACCATGGAAGTAGTGGAACTAGCTCTGTGAACAAATTTTGTCCCGGTTGCGCGGGGGTGAGGGGCGTAATCAGTAATCATTTATTCCTTGACAACCATGGTATTACCATAGAGAAATGATACAAGAAGAGTAGCAGAGTCTATACTGTAGTGCGTGCTCCGAAACCCGGGTTAACACTAGATCGACATCTAGCGTCCAGTGGCTGAACCCCGAATACCCGACCGTTTAGCAGTTGCTACCGCTACTTGAAGCTAGATGGCGAGCCGAACGCAAAGTGTATTTCTAAGCAATTTACAACTAATATTATAACTAGAACTCTTTTTGAAATCCACTTATTACACAGAGACTTCGGGTTGTAAGTTGTAAACAATAAAATATTTGCCTTCGGCTCGCCATCTAGCGTCCAGTGGCTGAACCCCGATTACCCGACCGTTTAGCAGTTGCTACCGCTACTTGAAGCTAGATGGCGAGCCGAGAGAGAAATGGAAGAAAGGAACATGTTGTGCCGGCCCGTGTGATGTGGGATAGTGGCACAGAATATTTAATAGTACTACGCGCAGAATGGCCACGGAATCACCCGCCTGAATCTAGCTGGCGCGCAACTCGCGCCCGACTCGCCCTTACCGTCATTTGTTTCATCCGGACATGGTGAGTGAATCATTGGCCCGCGTACTGGTACACACAGATTTACAAGTGTACAGACGTCCTCGCACGCAAACATTGACACTTCATTCGAATTGCGTTCGAAAAGTGTGCTTTTATAGGCCGTGTCCGGCGTGTGATAGTGGTACCTTTACCACTCACATGTGGAACATTTATTGGAAATCATCATCTCGTTAGATGATGATTTCCAATAAATGTTCTATTGTTTCTCGTTTAAGGTCATGTTAGTAATTATAGAAAACGAAAAATGCCATTCCCGTACGCAAAATAATGTGTTAACTTAAAAAAATACCTTTCTGGGACGACCGGGCCCTCTCCTTTTCGTTGGCATTGGCAGTGGAGAAGGCGAACGATTCTGAAAAGAAAAAACAACTTTACTACTACCCTCAAAAAAAAAACTCTGCATTTTAACCATTGATCTATTATAAGTAAGGATTCACAATCAGCCGGAGAAAAATGGCCCGTCAAAACGGGTGCCCGAACGACTGGGGCACCCGTTTGGCGCTCAGTAAATAAGACACTTAAGTCTTATAGTGTTAGGTTTACTTTTGTATAAAATATGTATCTTGACACATTATAAAGAGGCGTTATTAGCATATTGGAACGTATTTTCTAATGTCAGTTTGCTCCATATATTTTGACATATTCTGTTAGGCACTGTTCGTCCATATGTTATTATAGGTCAATTGATTTTAACATTTTATGCAAAAAACCAATGTCTGTTATTGACATATTAACTCTTCCAGACCGATTTTGATTTAGTTTATACTTTCTATTTAGTCAGTATTCTTGTCTATGGTTGAAAAATAAATATTAAAAAGACCTAGTTGTCCCGGTCAACTTCGTATCACCACGGATTCCCGTACAATCTTTTCGTGTTCCCGAATCCCGTTTTTTTTTGTTTTTAAACCTTACCTGAGTCACGGGGAATAAACCAAAAAAATAATGAACTAAATCGGCCCAGCCGTTCTCGAGTTTTAACGAGACAAACGAACAGCAATTATATATACTTAGACTAGCTGACCCCGCGGACTTCGTACCGCGATTGATTTTATTTTTGTTGTGAAAAATAGCTTACGTTCTATTCTCAGACCTACTGAACATACACTCCAGATTTCATAAGAATCGGTCGAGCCGAGAATTTTATATATTAGATTAGATAGAAGATTAATGTGTGGTGTTCAGTAAAGTGTACCTATGTAGTAAAAGGTATATTATAATGGTAAATCTTACCCTTCGTTTCCTAACCGGCCTGCTACCATCAGCGGATCTCGTGGTCATAGACAATGTAGACTTCGGAGCGTTTATGCTCTCATCCACAACCTCCTGTTTAGCTAAAATGCCACTTATCCGATCTCTAAAAAAGCTATCCTCCGCCATTCGCAAGGCTTCGAAACACTTATGCCCTTTTAGAGCGTATCTAATAATTTTTAGAACCTCTATCCTGCATAGCAGTCTAGTATCATCGTCCATTTTTTTGAAAAGTGGCAATAGAGAGTTCATAAACAATTTATCATCGTCGAAATGATCATCAGGTAGGATGTTGTTTGCGTCTATTTTGATTTCAAGTTGATTTTTCGTGTTGTCTGTGGCTTGATTGCTCTTGTCTTGAGTCTCTGGTTTCTCTTGCCTCTCTGGTCGTTTAGTTTTGAGATCGAGAGGTTTGTCTATGACCTCGTGTTTTATTTTTGGAATGTCCTCCGGCGGCGGATGCTGGGGGGAGTTGGAGACTTCGGAGAAAGAATCGTATTTGTCTTGGGAGTATCTTGGTTTTCTAAAAAAAAGGGAAATGTATGGTCAGAATTTTGTTCCGGAATTTTTCAAGTAAGGATTCATTGTGATCTGTTGTGGCAGAGGGGTTCGCTCGGATAATCGAATTCGTCTATGTTTAAGACATCACACAGATTAGAAAACTTAATCTTTATAATTAAAATTTATAATTATAATTACAAGGGTCCGTGTGGTGCCGGCAAAGAATTCCACCACCCCCTCTCTTCCCGTGGGTGTCGTAAGAGGCGACTAAGGGATAAACCGGAGGAAGGGCAGCAGCGTCCTCCGAGAACTACCTTCATCAAACTGCGGTCGCCAACCCGCCTGCCAAGCGTGGCGACTATGGCAATCCCCCCCAAGGGATCTATATACTTGGGACCAAGAAAGTGCCACAAGCAATGCCCAGACCCCCAGTCCCCGGCGGCCCCGCTATTCCTGGCTCCGGTAGCGGCCATGGTAACGGCGGGGCAGGGGGTGCTAAAGTTAATCCCCGGCAGAGACCCGGCTACCAAAAACGACGACCCTTGGCCCTGGCAACATATAACTGCCGTACACTGCGGACCGACGAAAAGGTACTGGAACTGGAGGAAGAATTGAGCAGGTTACGTTGGGGAATCATAGGGTTATCAGAAGTCCGGAGAGAGGGGGAGGACATGATAACCCTGAAGTCCGGTAACCTGTTCTATTTCCGGGAGGGCGACCAACAGTCCCAGGGAGGTGTCGGGTTTGTCGTCCACAAGTCCCTCGCAAACAATGTGGTGAAGATCGAGAGTGTGTCGACCAGGGTAGCGTGCCTTGTACTCAGAATAACACAACGATATTCGTTGAAGGTTATACAGGTTTACGCTCCGACCTCGACGCACTCCGACGATGAGGTGGAGGCTATGTATGAGGACATTTCCAGAGCCATGCATAGCTCCAGAACTCACTTCACAGTTGTTATGGGGGACTTCAACGCGAAACTGGGCAAACAAGATGGTGAAGAGCTGAGAGTGGGGCAATTTGGAGTAGGGCGCAGGAATCACCGGGGCCACCTACTGGCTGGTTTCATGGAGAAGGAGGGACTCTATATGATGAACTCCTTCTTCAAGAAACGTGAGCACAGAAAGTGGACCTGGATGAGCCCTGATGGTGTAACGAGGAATGAGATAGACTTTATCATGTCGACGAGGAAGCAGATATTCGATGATGTCTCAGTGATCAATTCGGTTAAGTCCGGGAGCGATCACCGTATGGTACGAGGCACATTGAATATCCAAGTGAAGCTTGAGAGATCTCGATTGATAAAGTCTACGCTCCGCCCGGCACCGACCCAGCTCCAAAACCCCGAGAGCTTTCAGCTCGAACTCCAAAACCGTTTTGATTGCCTAGAAAGCGACGTGGACGATTACAACGACGGGTTTGTGGAAGCTGTCCATACGGCTGGGTCCAAGTTCTTCAAGACCCGCCGTACAAGAACCAAGAAAATCTCAGACTCAACCCTAAAGCTCATGGAGGTGAGGCGTGAGATGATTCTGCAGTCTTCAGGTGACGCTAGTCATTATCGGCAGCTCAATAGGCAGATCTCGAAGTCTCTGAAGCGTGATATACGCCGATTCAATACCAACAGTATTGAAAAGGCTATTGAGCGTAACAGAGGCTCGAAGGTGTTTGCCAAAGATCTGTCTATTGGCCAAAGCCAATTGACAAAGCTGAAGACCGAAGACGGCAGGATCGTTTCATCCAAACCGGAGCTGTTGGGAGAAGTCGAGAAGTTCTATGGGCAGTTATACACGACAATCCGAACACCCGTCGCTGATCCAGCTAAAGACCCTAGAGCTAGATTAACCCGACACTATACCGAAGATATCCCGGACGTCAGCCTGTACGAGATTAGTATGGCTCTCAAACAGCTTAAGAACGGCAAAGCCCCCGGTGAAGACGGAATTACAGCCGAACTCTTGAAGGCGGGTGGTAAACCAGTCCTTAAGGCCCTTCAGACGCTGTTTGATTCCGTCATTCACGAAGGGAGAACGCCGCGAGCATGGAACAGAAGTGTGGTGGTGCTCTTCTTCAAAAAAGGTGATAACACCTTGTTGAAGAATTATAGACCCATCTCACTTCTGAGCCATGTTTACAAGCTGTTTTCGAGAGTCATTACGAACCGTCTCGCGCGCAGGTTTGACGAATTCCAGCCTCCCGAACAAGCCGGTTTCCGAAAGGGCTATAGTACCGTAGACCACATACATGCGTTGCGGCAGGTTGTACAGAAGACCGAAGAGTATAACCTCCCCCTTTGCCTTGCATTTGTGGACTACGAGAAAGCCTTCGATTCGATCGAGACTTGGGCTGTGCTGCAGTCTCTCCAGAGGTGCCAAGTTGACTACCGGTACATCGAAGTGTTGAAGTGTTTGTACGAAAATGCCACCATGTCCGTCCGACTACAGGACCAGACCACGAAGCCTATTCCACTGCAGCGGGGAGTCAGACAAGGAGATGTGATCTCTCCGAAGCTGTTCACCGCTGCATTGGAGGATGCTTTCAAGGTGCTGGACTGGAAAGGTCGAGGCATCAATGTTAATGGCGAGTACATCTCTCACCTTCGATTTGCCGACGATATTGTAGTCATGGCTGAGACCATGGAGGACCTCAGTATTATGCTCGCTGACCTCAGCAGAGTTTCCGATCAAGTTGGTCTTAAAATGAACATGGACAAGACGAAAATTATGTCTAATGTCCATGTTGTGCCAACTCCCGTAATAATCGGAGGCTCTGCGCTCGAAGTTGCTGACCATTATGTATACCTGGGACAAACAGTCCAGTTAGGTAGGTCCAACTTCGAGAAAGAGGTCAATCGTCGAATCCGACTCGGCTGGGCAGCGTTCGGGAAGCTTCGCAGTGTCTTTTCGTCCAAATTACCGCAGTGTCTCAAGTCGAAAGTCTTCGACCAGTGTGTGTTGCCAGTGATGACTTATGGTTCCGAGACGTGGGCGCTTACGATGGGCCTCATAAGAAGGCTCAAAGTCACTCAGAGGGCAATGGAGAGGGCTATGCTCGGGGTTTCTCTGCGTGATAGAATCAGAAATGAGGATATCCGCAGTAGAACTAGGGTCACCGACATAGCCCGAAGAATTGCGAGCCTTAAGTGGCAGTGGGCGGGGCACATTGCTCGCAGGACTGATGGCCGATGGGGCCGGAAAGTTCTCGAGTGGCGCCCGCGAACCGGGAGACGAGCTGTCGGTAGGCCTCCAACAAGATGGAGCGACGACCTCGTGAAGGTTGCGGGAAACCGGTGGAAGCAAGTAGCACAGGACCGGTCTGAGTGGCGAGCCTTGGGGGAGGCCTATGTCCAGCAATGGACGTCTTTCGGCTGAAATGATGATGATGATGATGATGATGATGATGATAATTACAATAAAGCTGAAAGTTCGTGTTTGGATGTTTGTTAATCACGCTAACACGGTTTGTCAATTTGCGTGACATTTGGCAAACAGATAGTTGATAACCTGGATTAACACATAGGCACAGAATATTTAATAGTACAACACACAGAATGGCCACGGAATCACCCGCCTGAATCTAGCCGACGCTAACTCGCGCCCGATTCGCCCTTGCCGTCATTTGTTTCATCCGGAGATGGAGAGTGGATCACTGGCCCGCGCGGTTGGTATACACATCATTGTGTTCGACATCGTGCTTTTATAGGCCGTGTCCGCCGTGTGTCCGGCACATACGAGGGGCGTTCAAAATATTCTCGGTATTGATATCTTATAACCTCTTTTTGAATTTGTTTTGTTACTGGCTGGTAAGGTTCATTCTTTGACATTAAAAAAAAGTATAATTCAATTCGAGATGTTCTTTTGTTTTTCTGCAATTTCTGAACAAACACGAACACAATGAGTGAATTAACAATGTTAACGAAATTAGAACATCGTTCCGTAATAAAATTCTTGACGAAACAGGGTAAAAACCAAAAAACCATAAAAGAGGAAATGGATTGTGTTTACCGTGAGTCTGCTCCTTCTTTATCTACAATTCAAAAGTGGTCAAGCGAATTCAAACGTGGCAGGGAGAGTATTGAAGATGACCCTAGACCTGGCCGGCCTGTAGTAGCTACTTCACAAGAAAATATTGATCAGGTGGAAAACCTTATATTGGAAGATGGTCGAGTGAAGATAAAATCAATAGCTCAAGTAACCAATCTTTCTATTGGTACCGTACATGACATTATCCATGACCATCTTAATATGTCAAAGGTCAGTGCAAGATGGGTTCCGCGAATGCTGACTCGACTTCAAAAAGATGTGCGTGCAGCTTGCTGTTCCGATTTTATTGACCTGTGTGGTGAAAATCCTGATGAGGTGCTGCAAAAGATAGTTACTGGAGATGAAACCTGGGTTCATCATTATGACCCAGAGAGTAAACAGGAGTCCATGCAGTGGCACATTAAGGGTTCAGCTCATCCCAAGAAGTTCAAGGTCGTCCCTTCCGCTGGCAAGGTCATGGCAACAATATTTTGGGATTGTGAAGGAGTATTGTTGATCGATTATAAAGAAAAAGGTGTAAATATCACGGGACAGTACTACGCGAATATTCTACATCAATTAAGGGACGCAATAAAAGAAAAAAGGCGAGGAAAGTTGTCTAAAGGTATTTTGCTTCTGCATGACAACGCCCCTGTCCATACTGCTCATATTGCCAAGGCAGCTATTGCTGAATGTGGGTTCGGAACTATAACTCATCCACCGTATAGTCCGGACTTAGCCCCCAGCGACTTCTTTTTGTTCCCCAATCTCAAAAAGGATCTGCGTGGAAATCGATTTTTTGACGATGAGGCGTTGAAGGCGGCAGTAGAGGAGCACTTTTATACCAAGGATAAAAAATATTTTTATGAGGGATTAAAAAAAAAATTGATCGATCTTTTAAGTGTATTAACATAGGGGGGGGAGTATATTGAAAAATAAAAAATATCAAACTGTTCATACTTGTTTGTTTTCATTCCAATACCGAGAATATTTTGAACGCCCCTCGTATTATGCCGGAAATCCCGGGAAATCCTGGAAACTTAGAGGGACCCCGGAAAACGACTTAGGATAGAAATCCCAGAAATTCTAAAAAAAACCTAGTTACCCTGAAAAAAGGGCGTTGTAAATATAGTATTAAAGTCCCTGTAGACGAAGTCGGGGGTAAAAGCTCATCATCATCATTTCAGCCGAAAGACGTCCACTGCTGGACATAGGCCTCCCCCAAGGCTCGCCACTCAGACCGGTCCTGTGCTACTTGCTTTCAACGGTTTCCCGCGACCTTCACGAGGTCGTCGCTCCATCTTGTTGGAGGCCTACCGACAGCTCGTCTCCCGGTACGCCAAAAAACGCGGGTAAAAGCTCGTATTAGAATAATATAGATATTTACTTGTTCTTCAAAGCTCGTAGTAAAAAGGACATCTGTGCGTGGTACTGGTAGCGACGGCTACCGGGGATGCACTGTTCGGGAGGTACGCACTTCCCTTGGCGGTAGGCCTTCGTGTAGGAGTCGCGGATGGAGCGCCATCGCTTCTGCACCTCCTTGCCTGGGGACAAATTCAAAGTCAATCATTTATTCAGCAAATGGGGACTATCGTTTCTTTGCTCACCAGTTGGCGCCACTGTTGACTAAGTCCACAGGCATAACTGTCAAAAGCGACTCGAAAGATCGGCGCAGAAACAAAGTTTTCAATCTTGAATCTCATTAAGTTTATTCATTATAAATAACTATCATCATATCGAGTAGCTATGCCGCAATGTTGTGCAGTTCTGTTTTGATTGAAAAAAAAAAATTTTTTTTTTCAAACCTCTAAATTCATCGCCTAATAATCCCTATTTTCAATAGGTAAATTAAAGAAATTTATAATTTATATCACGAAGCCCGCCAAAACCAGTGAAAAGTGAATGTTATTGGACCTCACGCGACACTAGCGCCTCTAGTGGCAAATTCACACGCGATAGCCCCCATTGGCCACGTACAGGCACTTTAAGGCACCAAGCTGTTAACTTCGGATTAAGACGGTTTACTCCGAAAGTTGGCAACGTCGCAAATAGCTGTCGAATATTTCGCTGTTTTCATTAATTTCTGAACATTACTGAATGAAAACATGAATTATCGCTCTATGGTTGAATAAAACATTAAGTATGGATTGCAACAATTATCATAGGAACACGAATTCTTTAGGATTATGGAAATACTATCCTTTGAAAACTTTCCATCGCATTTTCCATGCATTTTAATGTAATCTTATCATTTGAATGCCTAACCAGCAAATATAAAACGAGACGCGTCATTCAACGATAGAATGCTAACTTCTTTTTTAATTCAGTAAATATTGAGAAATGTATAAATTTACAGCTATATGCGACGTTGCCAACTTTCGGGACAAACCCTCTTAACCCGATCTTATAAGAAGGCTCAAAGTCACTTCAAAGGGCAATTGAGAAAAAAAAAAATATCCGCATTAGAGCTAGGGTCACCGACATCCATATCCATATTAATATTTATAAATGCGAAAGTAACTCTGTCTGTCTGTCTGTTACCTCTTCACGCTTCAACCGCTGGACCGATTGAGATGAAATTTGGCATGGAGATATTTGGGGTCCCGGGAAAGGACATAGGCTACTTTTTATCCCGGAAAAACGCATAGTTCCCGCGGGAACGCGATAACAGAATGCCACGCGGGCAGAAGCTAGTAACATATATACTAACTACTACTACCGCCTATTTGCGTCCCACTGCCTGGGCACAGGGCTCCTCTCACGAGAGGGTTTTGGGCTACAGTTCCCACGCGGGCCCAGTGCGGATTGGGGACTTCACACACATCTTTGAATTACTTCGCAGATGCGTGCAGGTTTCCTCACGACGTTTTCCTACACCGAAAAGCTCAGTGGCAAATTCAAATAGAATTTCGCACATAAGTAAACTTGGAGGTGCGAGCCGGAATCGAACGCCCGACCCTTCGCACGAGAGGCGGTAGGTCGAACTACTAGGCCACCACGGCTTATACATAACAAATAAAGCACTAAGAATTGCGAACAAGTTTATTCCGTCTTAATTAATAACCAAAACCCCTTAAAACATGGGTCAGCAACCTTCGGCTTCTTAACCTCTCACGGTACAAAAAAGTCGCGAGCCGCAAGTAAGAAGATATGGTACGTTTACATGTACGGCGTTCAAAACGATATTCACAGGCGCGTTCACGGGCACAGCGTGAAAACAGGCTGTTTTTGAACGCGCTCGTGAATGTGCACGTGAACGCCGTCGATCGGTCGGCTGTCGGTTTTCGACAAAGATCAAAGGTGAATTTGATCGTGCTCGGGTACCTGTTTACACGGTCGGCGGTCAAAACGACATTCAACGGGCACGTTCAGGAGCACGGGCACGCGCGTATAAACGTAGCAATAGAGGGCCGCATCCGCAGGCCGCGGGTTGCCGACCACTGCCTTGATTATTCGTAGGTATATTATTACACTAAACAACATGTTTACGCCTTTTAAATACAATTTCGCACATAACATTGTCATTTTGACTAAGGTCAGAGAATATTTAATAGTACTACATACAGAATGGCCACGGAATCACCCGCCTGAATCTAGCCGGCGCGCAACTCGCCCTTATCGTCATTTGTTCCATCCGGAGATGGAGAGTGAATCATTGGCCCGCGTAGTGAGTGCTACACACACATTTACAAGTGGACAGACAGACGTTATCGCACGCAAACATTGACACTTCATTAGAATTGTGTTCGAAAACGTGCTTTTATAGGCCGTGTCCGCCGTGTGGTATTTACACTAAACAACATGTTTACGCCTTTTGAAATCAATTTCAGAAGCCGTGGTGGGCTAGTGGTTCGACCTACCGCCTCTCATGCAGAGGGTCGGGGGTTCGATTCCGGCTCGCACCTCTAAGTTTACTTATGTGCGAAATTCAATTTGAATTTACCAGAGCTTTTCGGTGAAGGAAACATCGTGAGGAAACCTGCACGCTTCTGCGAAGCAATTCATAGATGTGTGTGAAGTCCCCAATCCGCACTGGGCCCGCATGGGGACTATAGCCCAATCCCTCTCGTGATGAGAGGAGGCCTGTGCCCAGCAGTGGGACGCAAATAGGCTGTAGTAGTAGTAGTAGAATTCAATTTCACACATAACATTTAGACTAAGGTGAGGTGGAACATTTAGAAGTGAGTCCTGTCAATCCGTAGATATCCTTATTGTGACAGGGTAGAGTAGTGTCATTTGTAGCTATGAGAAACTTGGGCTCTATTCGAAACGTTACAGCAAAAGGGAACTTCCATATCCCTACCGTCATAGCGTCACGGCGTTGAGAAATAACTTTCACTTCACGAATTCGGGGTACTTTGTATAGCATTTTCCATACGAAGTAACCCGAATTCGGTGCTGTCCAGTGTAGCTAGATTTACAAGTTCAATTTGAGCGCCGTGACGCCTTGACGGTAGGGTAATGGAAGAACCCCTTCCCTATGTAACGTTTCGAACAGATAACGTACCCCTGGATAACGTAATTAAGCTCTAGTGCGCAAACTCTCAAACAAATAGTGGCTAAATACTTCGAATTCGAATCGATATTTCAAGGAATCGGGAGATCGGATAAACGGCTCAAGATATTACTAAAATATATGTTCGAATAGGCAAAGCATATCTATAGGCATCGGCAACTTGAGCGCTGGCCTTCGATGCGCAGAAGTCAAAAATAAAGGTCCCATCGGCAGCGGGCGCTTTTTCGTGCGCGCACGCTCATTGGCCCTTCAGTGGCAAACATGCTCAGAAATCCTGTGTACTTTTGCTCACCGCTCAAGATCCGTGCAACGACCTGTAACTAAGCTTCAGATTTCAAAACGATTTTACAAAATCTCTGCCATGAATCTATGATTCAAGAGGCTCGATCGGCCTTCAACTTGGCCGCTCGCTCGACCTCGGGCATATATGCCAGATTCTCCAAGGTCAGATGCTCTGTACTGCGGAGGTAGTGATAGTGACTCACTAATAAGTAGCTTACTGATATTATAAATGCGAAAGTAACCCTATCTGTCTGTTACTTCTTCACGCTGAAGACTGCTACGAATTAAGTAGATGCAATTTGGTATGGAGGTAGTGAAGAGTCTCGGGGAAGGACATAGGTTACTTTTTATCCCGAAAAAAAACGCATAGTTACCTCGGGAATCCGACGAGGGCAAAGTCGCGGAAGCTAAGATAGCACATTATGATGCACCTGGTGATTATCTGTAGGCACTATTATATATTCTGTGCTGTAGGTTAAATAATTGAATAACAATAAATATATAATGAGGGAACAGCCCATGCAAGGAGGCCTGTGCCCCATCAGTGGGACGCAAATAGGTTGTTGGGTGGTGGTGTCGACATCTATTTTCAAATCGGGAGTCCTTTACGGGATCTCGAATTTTCTGAATTTTGCCTTACGCCTACGTAAGCTTACGTAGGCTTGGGATCTATTTCTCCATGGATACCGTCAAAAGTTAAACACGATAATTAAGAAGAAAATACATTTTAGATAAGATAAACCAAATAATTAGTTGGGTAGTCAACGTAATAAATACATGTAGCTAAATGCTCTTATAAAAGTACCTACCTATCGATTTTAGCTTAGCATAAAAATAGAAATTCTTAGGAAACTTTGTGTAGGTAGAAGCTTCGTTGAAAGAAATCAGAACGCTTTGGCAAACGTATTCGAAATTACAGGAAAAACCTGAAAAAAGGGTGCCCCCAAGGGCTCCCCTCCTAACCCCCTAGCCTTGAGGATTTTTTTTAGTATGTTCATCTGGACGGACAAAGCAAGTTAATGATTATGTATATTTAAATAGGACCACCATGGAGTTGTCGTTTTTGTGTCAGAATGACAGCTCGGCGCGGCCATATTTAACATTGACGAGTCCATCAAATGTCGACGATGCAACTGGCTCTTAATATATGGGTCAAGCAAAACTTTATGACGATATTTAACCACAGTATCAGCTATCGATTCTAAGCATATTTTTTAGGCTTTAATTTTTTTCGAGTTAGTAGAAAAATGCATGGCCCAGTATGGGATTGATAGTGTGAGCGATACCAAAATCCCATACATTTTTTTTAACTAACACAAAAAAAAAAACATGCTTAGAATCGATAGCTGATACTGTGGTTAAATATCGTCATAACGTTTTGCTTGACCCCGTATAAAACTAGCTTATGTAGGCAGGTGTGCAATGCACCTAATAATCTTTATTATTAGCCTATAGATAATGTTCAGCTGTTTCAGTCTGCAGGGTTTAGTTAAACCGGGCCCTTTTGCAATGATAGCCATTATATAATTTAGTTTTTATTATTATAGGTATATCTAATGATGATACTTATATTGCCGATCGATCATAGCATAGCAATTATACTTGTCTCGTAGTGACTTCTATTTTTTTCTAGTGGTTTTTTTTTTTTCTAACCAATAGATTTAAAATTTCTCAAACAAATTAATATAAAAATAATCAATACCCACACAATTTTGAGAATTAAATAAATACTGACAGCTGACCATATCAGAGAGTGGACCATTAAAAAAACTACATAAAATGAATCCATAATAATATTATAAATGCGAAATTAACTCTGTCTGTCTGTTACCTCATCACGCTTCAGCCGCTGGACCGGTTGAGATGAAAGTAGGCATGGAGATAGTAGGGGTCCCGGGAGAGGACATTTATCCCGGAAAAACGCATCGTTTCCACTCGGGCGAAGTCGCGGGCAGAAGCTAGTATCTAATAAAAACGATCTTCGACCAAATTTCCAAGTAAATTGTTTGTAAAATCTCAATGCGACATTAACTGAACACCATGGATCGGTTTCTAAAAACATATTTGTATCGATTGAAATCATGGCGTAACACATTTGCACTTCCCACGGACCACCTTGATTGTAGAAATATATTAAATATAATATACACTATGTCATGACACCCACTGACGAATATTCCTTTACGAGAGGTGACTTGTCTACTGACGTGGTGAATATGAAATGATCAATCGTCATCGAGAATTATATGTAATGTCCTGGTGCTGGGGTCCGTCCGGGGTGGTACCACCGTCTTTCCCCGCTAACCTGCTGCCAAATAGCAGTGCTCGCACTGTTGTGTTCCGGTAGGGGGTTAAGGCAGCCGGTGAAACTTCTGGCACAGAGGCATTCCATCTTAGGCCTCAGGGTAGGCAACGCATTCGAGATCTTATGGTTTCTTAATTGGGGGTTCATAGGATTTCGGTGTCCATGGGCTGCAGTGACCATTTTCCATCAGGTGGGCTGTGCGCTCGTTTGCCTATACCATTGGTATATAAAAAAAAATCAGTTCGTCCGGCCTAGAAACTATTTAGGTGGTTAACTAAGATTGTAAATATACATTGGATATCTCTAACTAGGGTTCGATTTTGGAGTTTCTATCATATTAAGTTCTCGAGTGGCGCCCGCGAACCGGGAGACGAGCTGTCGGTAGGCCTCCAACAAGATGGAGCGACGACCTCGTGAAGGTCGCGGGAAACCGGTGGAAGCAAGTAGCGCAGGACCGGTCTGAGTGGCAAATATTTACACGTTTCAAGAATAAGACATACATACTTACTTAAAGTTTTTATTAAAATAATAAGCCGAGCCAAATAATAGTACATTATTGCAGAGGCCGCCAAGTAGCGCATTGCCGGACGAGTCAGTTAGAAGGCTGAGCGAAGCGAAGCCTTCTATTGGTACGAGTCCGGCAATCGCAATTGCGGCCGAGGTATATATAATGCTTTTCTCAAACAGCGAGGAAATACGTAAGGTCAGTCGGGGCAAGTGCGCCAGGATGGGGTATATCGAAACCTATAAATATTACTCAACTAGTAGTTGGCTGTTTACAAGGCATAGGGGCGAAATAAATTTAGGCGCACTTACCCCACATCAGTATTTACTACTTCCATGATCGTGGATGATTTGGCCATGGAAGTTGTACTTATTACCTCCATGGATTTGTCAGTTTCTCTACAGAGGTGTCTCTAATAGCAAGCGAATTAAAAAAAACACACACGACAATAATTTTTTTGCTGGACAAGGCCGGCAAAGGACAGCCTCGCGTCTTCTTTTTTTGAAAGTAACACGAACATTTCCGAGCATGTTTGAGAAAAGTATATTGTATTGTGTATTGTATTGTATACTTACTTAAAGTTTTTATTAAAATAATAAGCCAAAAAAAAAAGTATATAACCGAGGCCAAGGAACTGCTCGGCCCTATCCTATAGCTAATCAAGTAATCAATAATTACATACATACATACATACATACATAATATCACGCCTTTTTCCCATAGGGGTAGGCAGAGACCACTTCTTTCCATTTGCTACGACTCTTGCATACTTCTCTCGCTTCTTCAACTTTCATCCCGTTCCGCATACATCAATACCTAATTAAAAACAATTAATTTGATCACAGTGTTGAATTAAACAAAATCAACGCCACGTTAACTTTATCGTAAAGTATGATTTACGAGTGTTGCGTAATACTGTATCTTATCTATTCGCCTAGTTCTAAATCTGATGGAGATTTATGATCGAATGTAATATTCATCCAAGGTATATATATTTTTTATATCGAATGCGTTGCCTACCCTGAGGCCTAAGATGGAATGCCTCTGTGCCAGAAATTTCACCGGCTGCCTTAACCCCCTACCGGAACACAACAGTGCGAGCACTGCTATTTGGCGGCAGGTTAGCGGGGAAAGACGCACTTATAACCGACCATCTCCAACATCTATTGTTTAATTGTTAACATCCCAGTGTTGGCCACAAAGTTGCACTAAAGAATAAAAGTATGACGTAAGTGTTGTTATATGTAATATTAAAGTATAGTAAAGTATAATATAAGCAACAGTCACAAGCCCAACCATAACATTCTCACTGCAAAGTAAGTGTAATGAAACACCAGTCTTGATACAAAGATTCAAAGAATCGAGACTCATAAAGAGCTTATTCAACACGAAAGGTTTAATAGTTATTTATTTACCGAGAAAAGTATGGGCTTCACAAAAAGCGTTATTTTTTTTTATTTTTCACCGAAGTGTGCGGTTTAAGGGATGAATTTCCGGAATCTTATATACTGTTTAGGCGTAAAGAGGTAACAGATAAACATCATAAACAGAGTAACTTACGCATTTATAGAGATCTTCTACTATCTAAAGTCCCGCGCCTTCACATTTCAAAACGCTTCATTTTTTTTTATTATTATTTAAAAAGCACCACCAACACTCTCAACGCATAGTTGATGGCTGTCTCAGCACGCACACATGTGTTGAGAGTGTTGGTGGTGCTTTTTAAATACATTGAAGCGTTGTGAATTTTGGAGGGGCGGGACTTTAGATAGTAGAAGATCTCTAATATTATTCGGCATAGTAAAGAACAGATTGCTCCAACCAGCAGCAGTTCAAGGAAGTTAATTAAATAATTAATCGATTCTATATCCAATCAGTGCCGTTACTAACTAGTTCTTCAATAGAACAGAGTCGAAACTCGAAACATAACTCGCAACTGGCTGCATTCTATTTAAAACTAATGACTATGTCTTGTGGTCAGAACGATCCCGAGCTAGAGATCTTCTACTATCTAAAGTCCCGCGCCTTCACATTTCAAAACGCTTCAATGTATTTAAAAAGCACCACCAACACTCTCAACGCATGTGTGCGTGCTGAGACACCCATCAACTATGTAACTTCGTATCACCACGGATTCCCATACAAAGTTATTTTTCCTTTAGATTTTCTTTTTAACCCTTCCCAGAATCACGAGAAATGAAACGAAAAAACAGCCAAATCGGTCCAGCGGTTCTCGTGCCTTAGCCAGACTAACACACGGCGATTCATTTTTAAACTTATAAGATAATAATTATAGTAAAAATATTATACGGTGGCGTATTTGTATGTAGGGTTGCTATATGAAAAAGTTAAAACGTCCTTACAAAAATCCCAAATTAAATGTCCTAAGGTAACAATACAAAATAAATTACTATGTTATATACAATATCCCAGATAGAAGTACGCACCTACATTGTTGCAACAGCTTTATTAATAGGTACGTAAATGCCGCATATTCCGCATCCCATAAATATTGTAAGCTGTGATAGCAGAAAAATAATACCAGAACACAAAGTCAGATGGCGTTGCAAGCTGTGAAGTTCAGTGAAAACTCTGATAGATGCCGCTAGCGTCGACACTAACCAAAGCAAGACCTGTTGCGTTGCAACCGAAACGAACTGGCTGGAAATTTTCAGGAAATACCATGTAGCAAGACCACACTGCATAAAGATGTTTTGAATTCGAATTTTGAATTTGACGCCATTTTTTTTTAAATATTTTATGCAAGCAAGGTCCTTTTATTTATTAACTATGTATGGATTTATTCCTCGGTTTTGATATTTTAGAATAGTTCATCGACCTTGGATATGGTAAGAAAATTTACATTTCGATACATTTTGGTTAATTCAATAATAAATGGCAATAATTAAGTACAGCAAACTAGTAACACATGTGGTGTAACACATTAGTTTAATTAGCCCAGATTTCAATATTCATGAAATAAATTTTGTTCTTGAACGAAGTTATTTTGAGATCTACTCTACTCTTACTGCTAACGAAAATAAATAGTTTTTCTCTTTTCCTTTCTAACGAACTATTCATAAAAGTGACAATTAAATTTTATCAGATTTTTAAATGGTATTACAGTTCCCAGTGACAAATAATGCACACCGGTCGTTGCAAAAATCAAGATAGAAAAAAAAAGATACGGATTCTAAGAACATTGACCGTCAACCAAAATCATCAAGCTAAAAAAAAACATACCTAGTTACATAACTTACATACAGTGGGAAAATATTTTTACGACAGTTCTTTTCTTTTTCAACCCATTGACAATAAAATGGAACTAAAATGACGCGTTCTAGAACCTGTATTTACGAAGCCGTGAGAAAAATAATACACGGTGCAATGTATAGTATAGTAATTTAGTTGATATGTAAATGTAATGATGATGAAAAACGTGGGGATTCCTACGAGTGAGTTAACTATGAATAAACTTATATATTGAAAAAACCGTTTTAAAAAAATACATTTAAGAAATTTTAGAAATATTATAAGAGTAGAAAAGTTAGTAAATGTCAGCTTAATGCTCATGAGTTATGTACTTTTTTTTAGTGAATGTCACAAAGTACATTGTGTGTAAATATTTTCCAGCCAGTAACATGCGACCAAAGACGAAATGCGACCTCTATGGAGGTCGGCGTTCAGAATAGTACCGGTTAAAAGAAAAAAAAATACTAGGTAATGGCTTTTAACGATGAAAAGCTTTCTAAAAATCGTTTCCCGATAGATATATTTCTCTCAGGTATGTGTATCGACTGTTTATATTAAATTTAAATCAATATTACGGGGAAGCAAAATTATTCTTATTCAGAGATTGTTTGTGAAAATTTCAATGTCTTCAAAGTACTTATGTTGACCCGTCCCGCACTTGAAACAAAGTCGACATTCATTTGATCTGAATACGCATTGTTATAGATTATAAACTAGTTGGAAATGTACACATAGGTAGGTAAACATCCATTTTGATATTACCTAGATATTCGAATTGTTCATTAACTTTCTTAAAGTTAGCACCAAAGTCAAATTTCATTATTACGACTTAAAAATAGTTATTTTTCTATACCGTACCTCCCATTACGAAGTCACACGCACAATTCACAAAGAAAACGCACCTAAATGCGTTCTTACTAGGTATATACTATCCCACTTTACAAGTATTATTGCAGCAGCAAGCAAACAAAAGACGCACACGAAAATAACACAAATTAACGTTACGACGCGAATTAATCACAACTGCAACTGGCAAACAATTTGAAAAACAGTAGATTTAAAAACAAATCAGCTACGCCAGTATCGAAGAACATTTTAAAATTAAATATGGAACGCCGTTCGGTTTTCCGCTCCCCTGCAACGGGCACTCGATAAAGATTCACTTTTCGAATAGCACGACGCGAGGCACCGGCCGCAAGCTAGTCTGCCTCCGGCGTCGCCAACGAGAGGTGCCGTTTACATGACAAAAAATACAATCTCGCCTTTTCAAAGGAGTAATTATCACATTTTAATGGCTTCCAAGCATAATAATTCGAAGCGAATTAACGTAGTTAATTAACGAAAAAAAATAGCGAAAGCGGCGTACATATTGGCTATTAGAGTATATAAGACGCGTTGGTTTTAAACCAGTTGGATAGAGATATAGATAAATAATTTAATGCGACCTATCGCATAGGTATAACAAATATTCAGAAACCCCACAGATAAGACGGCGGACGTGCAAGCTAAACGTTATACGACACGATGCACGTTCGCGTTATGCTTATGGGAACGATACTGGCTGACAGCGATGACTAAGCGGATCGAGGAAACGCTATTCGAAATTCAAACAAAAAAGAAACAAAGTTTTCTTTATGCGGCAATGGTTTTTTATGCCAGTTTTTCCAAATACATATTTTTGTTGATGTGGACCGATTTTTCTTGGATTACGCTTTGAATAAGTAGTTATGAAAATTTTCAAATCTTATCTTGACGTTTTTGTAGATATATCAAACATATTAATACATAGTTCGAATAACAACTACATTACTTATCAGTGTCGTTTGAGTGCGCGTTGGTAAGGCTAAAAATAAATAATTAAAACTCTGCAATACGTACCTATAACGCGAAATTTTCTACTAGGTTATAGCATTCATTAGCTCTGTTATGTTTTCCAAAGTCTTTGAATAAAGCTCGTGGAACGTTTTTGATCTGATTATACGGGAGGAAATGGAGGGAATTCAATATAGATTTAATACGTAGAGCTAGGCTTGCAAGGTGAGGTGGACGAACGCCATATTTTGACGCAGTTTAAATGTCAATAATTCCAGTCGTAAGACTGGTTAATTTCTCAAAGTCGTATCTCGGTTTCAGTTACCATAGCAATTGGCCTTATTTAAGACTCGAATGGATTTGTTAACTACACAATTGTGAGTCGAAGTTGTGAATACTTAGTTTACGGATAAACATGATTTAAAAAATATCAATATACGCGATTTTTAAAATAAAAAAGAACATGCGTCACGAGCGGTGTAAAAAACATCAACGAAACCATGAATAAATCGCGTTGTTTTAGAAAACTTATTGCACTTCAACTGAAAACGTAAAATCCATGCCACTATTCTGTCCCCGAATTGAGGGCACGTAGGAAATGTGGGGGAGCCTTGTAAAATTTTCGACAAGCAAAACTCATTTGGGCGTTTCAACCGTTAGATAAGAACTTAGAAGCGATGAAAAAGGGCGTTCGAACCGCCAAAACCGCTGAAAAGGGATTTCAACCGCTAATTATGGTCAAATCTTATTAATTTGCAGCGCGAACGGCAGAGTGACGTCACGCGGGCCGCGATCGGCCGAGCGCCGCCGAAGGTCCCCGAAGCGGGTCACGACGCCGGTTACTAGCGTTAGGACCAGATATTCCAATAGGTAATTAGCGAGAAATATGTGTGAAAGCTCATTATTAAATTGCCTTTGTTTAATAATGTATAGTCTTTGATACCACACACACATACACATAACAGCCTATTTACGTTAGGGGCTCTATTCGAAGTTTTAATTAAATAGGGAAAGAGCCCTAGGCCTCCTCTCATTACGCGAGCGTTTGGGCTATACCTACCTATGTCATAATTTTTCATTATGAATCTTGCGAAAAATCTTTTAAGGACGACAAAAACATTATTTGAAATAAAAAGATTTAGGTAGATGGTCTTTGAAAAAATTGTACCAAGAACCAAGATAAATCAATCATTATAATTATAATGAGGATGTCAAATATTATCCTTCATCGTATGACATAACGATGAGATTAGTACAAAGTTACATAAATGTACTATGATATAAGGGTTCCAATAGTTCCAAATGTTCCAATTCCAATACATGATGATAATAATAATTGTGATGATAAAAAATACACAACTTCCACCACAACTACCACTACAGCCTTTTGCGTCCCACTGCTGGGCACAGGCCACCTCTCATCACGAGATCTCTTATTCACACCGCTTCGAAGCTTTTTCGCACAATTAACCCATAACATTATAAAATTATAATTAAAAAAATATTTTTGTTTGTTACGTCTTTTTATCATTAAAAAAAAATGTACTAAGTACTTTTTCTATCATCAGGTTTTAGAGGGTGCGCCCACGGGTGACTTCATTTCTATCACCTCAAAAGTCACGTCTCCATAGCGAACTGAAGAAAGTCACCCGTGGGCGCATCTCCATACATCTCCTTGGACTTGACCGAGTGGCGAAACTGTCGCGGGCGACAAAAGTCACCCGTGGGCGCACTCTCTTACAGATGTAAAAAATACTCGTGTACACTAAATCAATTATTTTTCAACTGGGAAAACATTTTTATCCAAGCGTTCTCCGTTCGCCAGACGTCAAGTTAATGAGATCAATAAAGTTCATTGCTTTTACGGTTTCTCTGTAGTTTACTTAGAGGTTGCATCTAATAATAAAATATGCACTTGTTGTCAAGTCAACTAAATTTTCCACAATTTAAGCCAAACTAATGCTCTTGAAGAAAGAACTGTGTCTTGAAGAAGCCGTGGTGGCCTAGTGGTTGACCTACCGCCTCTCATGCAGAGGGTCGCGGGTTCAAATCCGGCTCGCACCTCTGAGCTTTTCGGTGAAGGAAAACATCGTGAGGAAATCTGCACGCATCTGCGAAGTAATTCAAGGATATGTGTGAAGTCCCCAATCCGCACTGGGCCCGCGTGGGGACTATAGCCCAGCCCTCTCGTGATGAGAGGCTATATATAAACAGGCTGTTGTAGTAATGCTCTTGGAGAAAAGTATTATGATAACAATTATGCCGATAATTTATTAAGCTTTTCTCAGTTAAATTTGTTCTCAGTTAAAAATAAGTGGCTCCAGGCTTAGTTTCCTAAAAAGTAATAGCAGATTTTGCCTAAATGATAAAGACATTGTATAGGTAAAAAACTTAAGTAAGTCACCTGTTGTATGTAGTTGTGTTCCAAAATGATATGAAAATTCGAGGAAAATTCAAATATGGAACGTCAACTTTCGTATACAGACAGGTTACTACTACATAGACGAGGTCATTTAGCTATGTTTTTTACCTATACTGAATTTTAATGGTGAAAATAAGCATTTCATTAAAATAACGTGAATGAAAGAATGTGAATTTAACATTCTTAACCGATGTGTTGACATACGTGTCAAGGAAAATTATCCTCAAATGTTAACTTTTGACAAAAAACCCATCCTTGATTAGTCTCTACTACTCTACTCTTCCTCCGCAACCAAAATACCGATAGTACTCAAATTAGGCTTTACTGTAGCAAATTTTGTCAACCTCATAAAAGTGGATGGATCAATAGCTGGGAAATGCTTTCTTTAACTAATTTCCTAGTTTAAAACAAAAAAAAAGTAAAGGCCTTAAGTAAAGTGCACAACAAATATCGATAACATTTGACGAGACCGACGAAAATTTATTTTTTGCTTTTATTAATTATACAGTACCAATTCACCTTTTTTTACAATTTTCTGTACATGTTATATGTGATGGATTATTGCAGGAAATCTAGGACAATATGATAAAAAAAAGAATACGAATATAAACGTCCCGCCAAACGCAAAAAAATCACATCACAGAAAATCCCGGCTCGTTCACAATTTAAGGAAAACCATGACAGTTAAGGTTAAGAATTAGCTCCATTGATTTTCTAATGGCAAAATTAAACTTTGTTATGTAACATCTATGGCGGTGACGAATGTAGCGGCCATTTTGAATGCCTAGTGATTCGTCCGTCTACTTGCAACGGATTTGTTTTTCATCCTTACTAATATTATAAAGGCGAAAGTTTGTTTGGATGGATGTATGGATGGATGTTTGTTCCTCTTTCACGCGGGAACTACTGAACGGATTTTGATGAAACTTTGCAGTGGTGTAGCTTATGGATCAGAATAACACATAGGCTATAATTTATAAAGATATTCTCACGGGAACGGGAAAAAACGGGATCTTTCATTTTAATATTTCTGCGCATACGAAGTTGCGGGGAAAAGCTAGTTGTTCATAATTGACCTTAAAAACGTCTCGCAGCACAGAGAACTATCGGTAAGTCGGTAACTATGCAAGTGCCCACGCTTTGGATGATTTCAAATCTGTGTAAAATGGAACGTTTTTGAATTCGCACCTGGCTGGTTAGAAAATTAAAAGTAAAATAATCCTTTCAAATATTATATGGAACGTAAACACTTGAAAATACAAAATTTTAACTTTAGAATACGTTCGATAAACGTTCCGAGTTTAAAATGCGTGCGATGATATTGCTCTGTTGTACACTGACGGGTTAGTTGGTTATAAATAGGTAGAGGTCGTGTCGCAGCCAGCAATGGTTGTATAGATTAGCGGTGGAGTATATTACGTGTTGTATGAAGAGACGGGTGCCGGCCCCTTGCGTCTATTGAGTCACGAACGCCGCACCCCTTACCAATGCAGTCGACTTGATAATTCAGTTGGCAAGAACATCGCCTTAAACTATTCCACTACGCGTTCAGCGAAGACAAAGGTTCCGTGCCATGATGTTAGCGCGCAATGGATTTCTAAAATTAGGATTGACATTTCGCGCTGGCATTTATTGGTGGACGTGACACGTTCAACGTTGACGGTTGAAGTTTTTTTTCGAGCACTAAGATTATTTTGTTCTGATACTGCGCTGATGAGCAACTAGAATATTGCGTAATGAATGCTTTGTAATTAATTTGAAATATTTTTAGTAAGTTAGCATATAAAGGGTTTACATAACACTGAGTAAAAATAGGGCTGTATTGGTACTTTTACTAATTTATATGGCAGTTAATTTCGCACGGCACGGGTGAAAATTCCCGAAATTTTGAGCGAAAGATTTTTTTTAATGTATTAATAACTACCTTAAGTGTATTTATAAACTCGAAGAAAACTAGCATTTTTTTATGGAATTTGACAGTTTTAACAAGTGACAATATTGATTTTCGTTTTTAGTTGCATATTTAACTAAATGGCGAGCTATTTTATTTGCACATTAGTTTTATTATAATATTTTAGAAGTCATTACTTTTACCACTCAAAACGGTGCCATTAAGTAAAAATAATATAAATAAGGTCGCGATAGTACTTATAATTTTGAAATAATACTATCGCGACTGTAAATATGTCCTACGAATCTGGGTAAATGATAAAAGCCATTATAAATACAGTTTCTGCATTAATAGCCTATTGTTTAAGAAAACCTATTATGTTAATACTTACATGTTAAGTATTATTTATTTATTGGTATGGTCGTATCATTATTACAATAACTTTATGTATTTGAAATATGCTTGTGCTGGGGTTAATTAAAAATTGATAAAACCACGTCGAAGAATTAGTATAGCGGTCTAATATTTTATTTATACTATATGATTTAACTTTTTATTAGAAAAATGGTTTAGTGTACTGTAATGGATAGTTTTAAATAGATTTTAATGAAGTGAATTGTTGAATTTGTGAATTTAATCTCTTGTTTTCAATTAATAATAATGTTTCAATATACGATTTGCAGATTTCAATAAAATCCGAAAATTTTACTAGAAAAAATATACTTAAACATTGAACTTTATTTTTATAGCGGAATAAACATCGGAAATTTTCGTTATTTTTTAAATCCAGAATCATGATTTTCGGAACAGTTTCAGCTAAAATTGGTATAATACTTATTATTATTTATGGGAAAACTACTGACGGCCTTTTACATTATTTCGTGGTGTTCTTTGTTATTGACATGTGACGTCACATATCAGAATCATTTTGGTGTGAGCTTTTTACGATACGTTTTCAAACTGCGACATATTCGTTAATATTAAGATTATGAGATTTTCAACACCGTTATAACACCGTTATTCAAGATTAGTGCCCATTGATCTATTATAAGTAAGGATTCACAATCAGCCGGAGAAAATGGCCCATCAAAACGGGTGCCCGAACAACTCGGGCACCCGTTTGGCGCTCAGTAAATTTGACACTTAAGTCTTATAGTGTTAGGTTTACTTTTGTATAAAATATTTATCTTGACACATATTATAAAGAGGCGTTATTAGCATATTGGAACGTATTTTCTAATGTCAGTTTGCTCCATATATTTGAAATATTCTATTAGGCACTGTTCGTCCATATGTTATTATAGGTCAATGTTAGTGACGCTCTGTCAACGTTGAGAATATGGTAAAAAAAACAGCCAAATAGCCTATTTGGTTAAGTGTATCTATTTATTTATTCTTAATCGGACTTTGATTGTATCACTACATAGTATAAAACAAAGTCGCTTTCCACTGTTTAAAACTACGCAACGGATTTTGAAGCGGTTTTTTTAAATAGAGAGAGTGATTCAAGAGGCAGGTTTTAGTATATAATTTATTATAGTTTAACACTCGATTCCCGCGGGAACGCTATAACCGAATTCCACACGGACGAAGTCGCGGGCAGAAGCTAGTCATGCTGATATAAGTAGAGATCTTCTACTATCTAAAGTCCCGCGCCTTAACATTTCAAAACGCTTCAATGTATTTAAAAAGCACCACCAACACTCTCAACACATGTATGCGAGCTGAGACAGCCATCAACTATGGGTTGAGAGTGTTGGTGGTGCTTTTAGAATAATAATAAAAAAAATGAAGCGTTTTGAAATGTGAAGGCGCGGGACTTTAGATAGTAGAAGATCTCTAAGTACGTTTGTTTATTGTATGAAGATTTTATGGATGGCGATTTTTACTAAATTTGTACATACATTTTTAAATTTTCTTCATATTGTGACTTTAACTATGTCTACTGCGGCTACAAAATATAGAAATGGGTATGGTATGGGTGAAAAATGACAACGTGATCGAACTAATTACTTTTGGACGGGAATAACATTCCGTATCATCAGAAATAAAATCTCAGAATTTCCCGTGCCGTAGATTGCGCTTACAAAATAAAAAATTTTGGTGGTATAACGGCTGTTAGTCACCTTTACTAGACAGCCTCCTTTAGTGAGCCGTCATACCGCCAAATAAATTATATTTTTATGCGCAATCTACGACACGGAAAATTCTGTCATTTTTTCCTCTTGATACGGAACGTTATTCCTGTCCAAAAACAATCAATTCGAGAACGTTGTAATTTTTCACCCATACCTAATTATAATCTTAGTAAAAACATTTACAACAAAATCACAATTTATGTAAAGTGCTGTTGCAGCAAGGCAACTGAAAATAAAGCCCTCTTTTGAAAAATGTCTTTTATTCCATGTGGGTGGGTTACCCCCCAAAATTTGCATTTTAAAGGTTTATTTATTGCTTTAATTATATACTATGTACAGACACGGCCGGGTTCTGCTCTTTTAGCTTCTGCCGGCGACTTCGTACGCGTGGAATATAAAATTGCCGATAACTTTTCTTTCCGACATCCGATTTTAATTAAACATAGCTTATATGTTGCTCCAAATGATGCTCTATTACCCTTGAAAACTGCATTCAAATCGGTTCAGTAGTTTCGGAGATTAAGTCTAACAAACAGACAGACAGACAGACAGAAAAGATTTCTAAAAATCGCTGTTTTGTGGTCTATTATACATCTTTAGACCCCCTGTTCCTTTTTTTGAACTTTTCTTTCTATGTACAGACACGCCGCGTTCTACTCTTTTATTATAGTATAGATTCCGATGGTTTCAGTTCGCGTTACTCGTAGCACATTTCATTGTGCACTGTTTCTTGTTTAGCTGACATTGACAAAATTAAATGTACCTACGTACAAGTTTCTGGACGAAGCTTTTGCAATACGTTTTAATAATCTAAAGTATTTAAATATTCTGATTGTTTAGAAATATTTAATTATTTTTTCTTGAGATTTTTAACATCCGACCAACCTACCGCAGTTGACGTCATCGGTCACATCGAGTGAAAGTTTATTTTTTGCAAAATTATTTCGTGTTAAAACTCGTTTCTTGTATTTTACTTTAATATTTGAAAAATAATTACCTACCTGCTGTGCCGCCCCACGTAATTTGAAAAAAGAGCAAAAAAAAAACATAAATAAATAAATTGTGGGTAGATGCCAAGATGGCTGGCACGTTATTTACTTAACACTAGATATTTTACCAAAGTGAATCAAGTGAGGTCTACATTTTTCCTAGTGCATTTATGAAAATAAGTACTTTATTTATATGCAACGCCATATTATTCATTCCTTTCTTTCTCCCTTCCACATTTTAAATACGTAGGTATGTTATTGTTATACTCGGAAAACCTCAACAATATTAACATGGTCGGTGACGGTGACGCAATTCATAGAGGCAAAAAGCATACCGCGTAAAAAATACGCACCGTTTTCAAAAATAATCTCAATAAGTACCTAAGTAATTCCATCCGCTAAGAACGCTCCGGCCCAGTCACGCAAGTTGACGCCCAGTTACGATAGTACAATATGTCCATTACGTAGACGTACGTTGTTATCATTGAGATTATAACGAAACACTTCGAAATATCTCGGCTGCAGGTTACTGTATTCAGCCAGTATTAATAAAAAAGTGTGCTGGCTGAAAAGAACATTAAAAATATGAAAATTCGAAATAATCAAAATGGCGCTATTTGTTTCATAATATCATAATAGAGCACGAGGTGCTGGCCGTTTCGAAAGCGTCCAACCGTCGACGGTACGGACAAAGAGTGCGGGCGACAAATTGCAGCCCGACCGGTTTGGAACACGCGGCCCCGGTACCGCCGCACGCGCCGCCGCCGCCTTCGCAAATAACCAGGGTTATCCGTGCAGAACTAAAGTAACATACCAGCCGCGAACCGCTCCGTGAGCCCGAGAGTAGCGTACGCCGGGACGACGGCAGCGTAAACTTCGTTCCAGGACCTAGCCTTTTCAGCTCTGTCTCCATTGCTCGGATGGTTCGAATCGAAGAGGCACGGCCTCTTTTGTACTTCGGCTATGATTAGGTTGCTTTTGATGCCGTCGCCGTCTTTAGTTCGCACCATGGCGGTTAAAAAAAAATACGCGCGTTTTTTTTTAACTTTAGTGCGTGCGGCTGTTAGAGGTTGGCTGCGGCCGAACGCCCGCGTGAAACTGACGTGCGGCAGAGAATATGGCCGCGCGGACGCGACGGAACAAATAGGTGTGAGCACCGAGCGGCTAGCGATATCGCCTTAATAAATAAATAACAAACGTACCGAGCAAGGATCGCGTCGAACGGGACGGGTTTACTTGGTTCGTAACTTATTGTAACTTAGACGCGCTTGTTCTGGGTTAATTTAGAATTTTAGATAGCTAAAATACGCAGTGGCGAGTACAGTGACTTGTACTAATTATGAACGCAGAACCACGGCGTGTACGATTCAAAGATATCTAATGCGTAATACAATACAATAGGGATGACGACAACTTTTTTTTCTTACGTCTATCAGGAAGATTATTGAAAAGTATTGGACACGTTTTTTTTCTTTTTTCACGTAATCAAACTTATACGGAGATAATATATCTACGGAGATAGAGTTTGAGTTGAAATGTCGCGTGACGTCACGGTTAGGTACGATTTATACCTAACGGTGACGTAGTTAGCCCCCACTCTCCAACTTTAATACGTTTTAACTTAGTCATTCTTTGTTAATTTGATAAAACAAAAAATACTTGTCTAATATTTTTTTATTACCAGACTAACGGACTAATTAGAATTTCGATTTCTTCACTCTGTCGTCATCCCTATTTTCACTTCTCATGGTCATGGCCTATCCTACGTACCTATAAGTAATATCGTTGCTTTAAGAAGTTAACAATTATCTTGACTACTTACATAATCAGAATAAATTTAGGCTAAAATTTGAAAAATATCGAGTAAATATTGCAAGTAAATATAAATTTAAGCATATTATAGAATAAAGTGCACATTTTCTAAAGCAACGCTGCATAAATAACTTTTCGACAATAAGGTCGCGACGTGAACAGATATTTTTGAACACTTGCCACGTTAGATATTGAACCAACCACCTAATTTCTCTTATACCGGGCTAAAATCAAGAAAAATACTGAAAAATTGCTGGTGTATAATTTTCTTTGATGTAACTTGTTTCGTGATTACTTGGTAAGTTATTTTTACTTATTTATTTATACTATTACTAGCTTCTGCCCGCGACTTCGCCCGTGTGGAATTCGGCTATCGGGACTACAACTATCTCCATACCAAATTTCATCCAAATCGGTCCAGCGGTTGAAGCGTGAAGAGGTAACAGACAGACAGAAGAGCGAAAGTAACTCTGTACTTTCGCATTTATAATATTAGTATGGATTATCGCCATAAACTTTAAATATTTTGTGTTAATTACGAAAATGAATTATTATTGTAATGAAGTAGTTACACCTAGCATTTTTATTTGTTTTCCAAACTTCTATCAAGCATCAACTAATTTTTTGACAACATAGGTATATGTTTCTTGTTTCTTTTTTTTTTATTCACGAATAAACGTTTTTTTTTAATGAATAGGGATGACGACAGAGTGAAGAAATCGAAATTCTAATTAGTCCGTCAGTCAGGTAATAAAAAAAAAATAGACACGTATTTTTTGTTTTAACAAATTAACAAAGAATGACTAAGTTAAAACGCATTAAAGTTGGAGAGTGGGGGCTAACTACCTCACCGTTAGGTATAAATCGTACCTAACCGTGACGTCACGCGACATTTCAACTCAATATCCGTATAAGTTTGATTACGTGAAAAAAGAAAAAATACGTGTTCAATACTTTTCAATAATCTTGCTGATAGATTAGACTAAGAAAATAAAAATTGTCGTCATCCCTATTACATCTACTTACAACAGTAAATATATAAAACGATATAAACGGCAAAGTCGTATATAAACTCATCGAGGCGGTCAATTCCCTCGTAGGGAAAGTACATTAGTGACGTCAAGCCGCTTGTTGTGGACTTGCCTTTCAGCCAACAAATTGTCTGCTTGAAATCGGAGTTCTTAAAAAAAATGTCAGTTCGTCTATCTAGTGGTCTAGAAATGGAAATTCATTTAGAAAAAACAAACACACTGTCCTCTTCCCTAATCCCATGTCCCCTATCCTCCCTTATTCCATACGCCCTATCCTCCTCCCCTTGCGAGATCGGCAACGCATTGGTGACGCCAAATTGTTACAAAAGTCTAGGCGGCGATGACCACTTACCACCAGATGGGCCGTCTGTCTGGGTGTTGGTCTTTTTACATAGAAAAAGACGGAATTTATTCATAAAAAATTCAACTAGCATTATTTTTTAAACTGCTTACAATTTTTAGGGTTCCGAACCTCAAGAGGTAAAAACGGAACCCTTATAAGGATCATTCGTGTGTCTGTCCGTCCGTCTGACACAGTCGATTTTCTCCGAAACTACTGGACCGATTAAGTTGAAATTTGATACGTACCTATATGTAAATTTGTGACCCAAAGACGGACGTGTAACGAAAATAAATTAATTTTAAACATAAACCCTATTTTTGGGGGCTAAAGTTGAAAAAAATATCAATGAAGTTTTTCAAACTATATCGTGTGACATATCAAATGAAAGTACTTCTTATGAGGATCTCAAATATATTTTTTTATTTCTTTTTTGGTCGATACTTTTCGAGTTATTTGAGAAAATAGGCGAAAAATGATCATTCCCCCCTTCTCTGAAACCCAGTAGTTTCAGAAATTCCTAAAATTTTGGAAAAAATACGGAGGATAGTTATTGACCTATATATTACACGAAAATTATTAAGAAGTCCATGGTATTTAAAATCTATCATTTAATAGAGCTTATCCTAAGAAACGGTTTGAAAATTACGTCATTGCAAAATAATCAAGGATCGGAACCCTCTCCACGCGAGTTTAACGCATTCACTGCCACCGACGCATATGTGCGTTTTGCTGACTTTCCCGCAGTGCCTTGAACGCACATGTGCGTTGCAATGTTCCCTTAATGACAGATGTGGCACCTGGCGAAAGTTCGTAAAACAGAAGTGGCAGTGAATGCCTTAACTCGCTTCTTCGCCGGTATTTTTCTGTTATCTATATTTTTTATCCATAATTTACACATTTCGTTTGATCAAGTGTAAAATTAACACATTGTATAAGATCACCTTGTCTGCTTCTATATATATCTATTGGCGTCTGTACAGCCAGCATAAAAAAAGAAAAGATCTACTTGAAAAAAAAAACAAGGTTTTAGAGTTTAGACGGATATAAGATATTTTTGACGTCTGTGAATTTCGGCGCAAGGCGACACGCTCTGTTTGCGCTTTGGAGGCTGATCTTTATTGGACCTTTTTTGCTGACGTTACCTCATGGCAAAATATATATACCTATCGTCTATTGTGTTTAGTTATAGGTAAATTGTGTATTCACACGAGCCGGGATCGAACCCCCGACCCTCTGCGTGAGAGGCGGTAAAACTGGGGCCTCAGTCGGGAAGCAAAGATTTCATAGGGATTCTACGTACAGGGAACGTCAAAATTTTGAACTCGAATTGAACTTAAAATGTAGCTGCTTAAAGTTCAGTTTCAACGCCGTGGCGTTTTGACGTTCCCTATACATAGAAACAGTTTACTTCCCGAATGGTGCCCCAGTTATGTTTGTTATCTAATACGTAATGAATGTCTAATATTGGGCCCTTTATCACGAGATTAGATATCGTGAATATTTTGGTGCTTTAATGACATTTTATGATAGTCATTAAATGTAATTAGTTGATGGTTGCTCATATAATTATATTAATTATCTTACAATAATAAACGCGAAAGTTTGTATGAATGGACGCTTATATTAAACACACTAAAAACGAGACTTAATCACGTCAAAAACTATTTACATCATTCTTGGCCATAGAGTGGGATTTTCTGCCCGCTACGCGGAGAGAAAATCTCACTTCTTGGCCAAGGCAAGACGTAAAACTTTTGACAAACCACGGGCGGCAATTCGTAAAGCCCCAGATCGCATATTTATGGCCCTCAACTTCGGTTCGGGCCACAGAAACCTGCGTCTGTAATGTACTATTATATACTAGCTTTTCAACTTCGTATGCGCAGAAATATTAAAAAGTAAAATCCCGTTCCCGTGGGAATTTTCAAAATCCTTTCTTAGCGGATGCCTACGTCATAAGATCTACCTGCATGCCAAATTTCAGCCCGATCCGTCCAGTGGTTTGGGCTGTGCGTTGATAGATCACTATGTCAGTCAGTCAGTCTCACCTTTGAGTTTTATATTACGTTAAGTCCCGTTTTTAGTGTGTATCGCGAAACTGTGAAACAATGTATACTGTTTATAAAAACTACTGAACGGATTTTGATAAAATTTGGATTATGCCTTGGATATAAACCGGTTATTATTCTAAACTTACCTTAGAGCTTGTGTGTTGCCTGATGCCTGGTCCACAGTTTACTTGAAGAGAATCTGGCAACAATTTATTTATTTTAATATGATTTGACTGCAGTACTATAATGTATGAAATACATGTATAAAAGTTTTTTTATTAGGGGTGTGAACTATGCTGACGACTACTACTACTACTACTACAGCCTATTTGCGTCCCACTGCTGGGCACAGGCCTCATCATGAGAGGGTTTGGGCTATAGTCCCCACGCGGGTCCAGTGCGGATTGGGGTTGCTGACGACTGCTGAAGGAAAAAACATGTTTTATTGTTTTGATTTTCGAATTTCGATAAATCAACGTCATGCAACGCCAACGATAGAATATCTCTTTATTTGTCCTAACAAAAAACTTAATTGGAATACAAAATTTGGTGTGGGGGTAGGCGGCAACTATGCGTTTTTCCGGGATAAAAAGTAGCCTATATGGCATGGGTAGTTTATAACACTGGTCAACAGACCAGTGTTATAAACTACCCATGCCATGCCATTTTTTTTTGCAATCCGTCCAATAGTTTTCGAGTTAAATCCGGACATACATACATACAGACAATTTTTCTAAAAATCGTCATTTTGTGTTCAGTATCGTTTATATAGTCCCCTCGAGTTGATAGTTTCTTTTAATTTTCAAGTTTTAGACGCGCTTCTTCTACAGACTTATTATTAGTATAGATGATTTGACTGTATGAAAGTATTTTTATAAAGGGTGTGAACTATGAGACGACTGCTGAAGAAAAAAAAAACATGATTAATAGGGATGACGACAGCGTGAAGAAATCGAAATTCTAATTAGTCCGTCAGACAGGTAATAAAAAAAAAAATTAGACACGTATTTTTTGTTTTATCAAATTAACAAAGAATGACTAAGTTAAAACGCATTAAAGTTGGAGTGTGGGGGCCGTAAAAAATCGTACCTAACCGTGACGTCACGCGACATTTCAACTCAATATATCTCCGTATAAGTTTGGTTACGTGAAAAAAAAATACGTGTCCAATACTTTTCAATAATCTTCCTGATAGACTAAGGAAAAAAAAGTTGTCATCCCTATTGTTTTCATTTTCGATAAATCAACGTCATTCTTCACGCCACAAAAGATGAAAATCTCTTTATCCATACTAATATTATAAATGTGAAAGTGTGTTTGTTTGTCCTTCCTTCACGTCGCAACAAGTGGACCGATTTGGATGAAATTTGGTAGATAGTTTGAGACCCTGGGAATAATATAGGATACTTTGTATCCCGATATTTCAACGGGAATGTGTTTTTAACGGGTCAAACCAATATTATCAATACTTCTGTAACTATAACTATGTGTAGTATCATCGGGTACGCAAATTCTAAGTCTACACGCGGGACGAAGTCGCGGGCAAACAGCTAGTAACTATTAAATGCGAAAGTAACGCTTCAGCCGCTGGACCGATTTAAATAAAATTTGGTATGGAGATAGTTCGCGTCCCGGGAAAGGACAACCAATAACCGAATTTCACGCGGGCGAGAAAAAAATCAAAATTGAATCATTTATTCAGCAATTTGGCCACCATTGGGGCACGTTTACACGTCAAAAACAGAATTTACCAGCGCTTCCTAGACCCATTGCTTGAGAAAAGCGCCGCAACAAACTCAGCAGAAGGCCTTTTTCCAAAATTCCACATAGTTACAAATTACATTTGTATTACATCAATTACATGTATGTTCGTTCTTTCTTTCTTTTCTTCTAAAAATTATATTATATACTAGCTTTTCCCCGCAACTTCGTATGCGCAGAAATATTAAATGTAAAATCCCGTTTTTTTCCCGTTCCCGTGGGAATTTCGCAAAATCCTTTCTTAGCGTATGCCTACGTCATAACATCTACCTGCATGCCAAATTTCAGCCAGATCCGTCCAGTGGTTTGGGCTGTGCGTTGATAGATCACTATGTCAGTCAGTCAGTCAGTCACCTTTGAGTTTTATATATGTAGATAGTCGAGGGCAGAAGCTTGTAAGGTAAAAATAAATGTTTTTTTTATTTTTATTTATTTATAACTTACCTTGCGTCGCATTTTCGGCAGGGTATATCCCCCTCTCTGTGCACGAACGCGCAATGCGCGCGCAGCGAGGAGACGCGCAAGAATTTGCGGGCGCACTCGCTGCACTCGTGCGGACGGTGCGCGCCGTGCGTGCGCCGGTGCGCGGACAGGCTGGGGCAAGGGATATTGAAATCACAAAAACGAATGAAATAAAACAGGGGCTCTCTATTCGAAGTTCGATGGGGACAGGGAGATGCCCTATCGCTGCGCTCACGCATCGCGGCGTTGCAACCGAACTTTACGCAGCTAGATTTAAAGTTCAACTTGAGCGCCGTGACGCGGATCGCAGCGGTAGGGAATCTCCCTGTCCCTATTAAAGACTTTGAATAGAGCCCTAGATCTTCAAACGAAAACTGCCTTGAAGACAGCGTACACCGTAACATTATCCAGGATCTCAGATTATGCATCCACCACAGCCTATTTGCGTCCCACTGCTGGGCACAGGCCTCCCATCACGAGAGGGTTTGGGCTGCTATGGATCCCACGCGGGTCCAGTGCGGATTGGGGACTTCACACACATTCTTGAATTACTTCGCAGATGCGTGAATGTTTCCTCACGATGTTTTCCTTCACAGAAAAGCTCAGTGGTAAATTTAAATTTAAATTACGCACATAACTAAACTCAGAGGTGCGAGTCGGATTCGAACCCCCGATCCTCTGCATGAGACGCGGTTCAAACTACTACGCTACCGCGATTTCTTTTATAAAAATACCTACCGGGCGTCAAGCTTACACCGCAAGAATTTTTAAAAAGAGCAGGAATGATTTTAAACTCCAAAAAAATCTAGTACCTACCCTAAGCTAAGCCTGTCAAATTTCACCACTGTAGGTGTCTATAAAAGAAGCCGATATATTCCTCCATTTAATGGTTATTAAAATGTTATCACAGTAGGAATGTCTCAAATCTTCATGGATCAGAATCTGAATCACACAGCGGACGCGGCCTATAAAAACACGATTTCGAACACAATTCGAATGAAGTGTCAATATTTACCCCGGAATCTCGGGCCCGTAGCACTACCATGAGTTTACAGTGACCGTACTCGCTAACGACTACGTAAAGGATTTGTATGAAGAATTTTAGTTCAACGAGTGACCGCCAGGGGCGCTGTACTATTCTTCATACAAATCCTTTACGTAGTCGCTAGCGAGTACGGTCACTGTAAACTCATGGTATTGCTACAGATGTATCAGTGGGCGATGACGACATAGCGTCTTGTAAAAGTATTGTTTGTAATAACTCTTGTACTTCTCCGGCTTGCAAAGGCGATAGGTGCCCGACTCTTTGGGTCATAACATAACAGCCACCATGAGGTCCGGACTTGTGTCAGCATTGGGATTATTGTCTGAACTTAACTTCCGTTTCTTTGGGCGGCTTTGTGCTACAGTATCATCAGGTCGTGTCCTCTTAACAGCTATTCTGGAAGTTCCTTCTCCAGCGTTGCAGTTTGTCGTTTTCGAGGTCTCAGGATTCTGCGTTTCAATAGCGCCCGGATTTGGCTTCTCAATTACAGCATTTTCAGCCATTGTGAGAGCGAGCACCCTTTTTCTCTCACGTCGAAGCTTGCTTTTACGCCTGGCCTTAGCTTTTCTGGCTTCAAGCACTTTTTTGGGAGTTTTCTTTACAGATCTCTTTAGGCCGTGCGTAGGCAATGTCCAAGGAATCTACGATGCATCAAGCAAAGCGGTTGTGTTGCCTAAAGCCACTGCCGCTGGCTGTGGCGTAGATTTCTCGACGCCGTCAACAGTGATTGTTGTAAATGACGCTGCGTTATCGTCTGTATGGGTCGTCAACGCTCCAGATTGGTTGGCCAGTTTCCCAGCCTTTAAAACAAATTAATTATATTATGTCTGTTATCTCTTCGCGCTTCAACCGTTTGACCGATTTGGATGAAATTTGGTATGGTGGTAGTTGGAGTCCTGGGCTACTTTTTATCCCGGAAAAGCGCATAGTTCCCGCGGGAGCGCGATAACCGAATTCCACGCGGGCGAAGTGAAATCCGTAACTACCTGGTGCGTTCGCTCAACCACAATCCACACTGGTCACACTGCACCCTCCGACCATCATGCACAGCATGGTGCCTCCGCAGCAGGTACAGGGCTGCGAAGGCGGCCCCGCATTGCTCGCACACACATCTCTTTGCCGCGCAGTGTACTTTACGCACATGTGCCTTGAGGAGGGTAGTGCTTGCGAAGGATTTTCTGCAGTCCGTCTGAAAAAACATTTTATTTATTTATTTAAACTTTTTTGCACAAAGAAAAAAATCATGTACTAGTGGCAAACTTAATGCCCAATGGAATGCCAGTCAAACGTAGGGTAAGACAGAGAATGTGTTGGTGCATTTTTTTTTTCTTCTAGAGAATGTGCCATATATAATATAATACATTGAATCTACTACTAGACTACTGCTACTACTACTACAGCCCATTTGCGTCCCACTGCTGGGCACAAGCCTCCTCTCATCACGAGAGGGTTGGGGCTATAGTCCCCACGCGGACCCAGTGCGCATTGGGGACTTCACACACATCTTTGAATAACTTCGCAGATGCGTGCAGGTTTCCTCACGATGTTGTCCTTCACCGAAAAGCTCAGTGGTAAATTCGAATTGAATTTCCCACATAAGTAAACTTAGAGGTGCGAGCCGGAATCGAACCCCCGACCCTCTGCATGAGAGGCGGTAGGTCGAACCACTAGGCCACCACTTCGTTTGATACAAACAGTTCATACTATAATAGTAAGTATAGTCAATCTGGTTTAGCCCGCGACTGTCCGCATAGAATTCAGTTAGTATTCCAGCTGGAACTAATCTAATCTACTACTACTACTACAGCCTATTTGCGTCCCACTGCTGGGCACAGGCCTCATCCGCATCATGAGAGGGTTTGAGGGAACTAGTCGTTTTCCTGGAATAAAAAGAAGCCTTCCCCGGGACTGGATTTTTCCGGAAAAACGCATAGCTCCCACGGGAACGCGGTAAACTAATTCCACGCGGGCGAAGTCGCGGGCAGAAGTTAGTACTTTAGTAATTTAGCCAATGGGGGCTATCGCGAGTGAATTTGCCACTAGAGGCGCTAGTGTCGCGTGAGGTCCAATAACATTCACTTTTCACTGGTTTTGGCGGGCTTCGTGATATAAATTAAAATTTCTTTAATTTACCTGTTGAAAAGCAATGTGGATTATTTAGCGATGAATGTGAACGCTTTGAAACAAAATAATAATTTCCGAACAAAACCGAACCGCACAACATTGCGGCACAGCTACTCGATATGATGATAGTTATTTATTAATAAACTTAATGAGATTCAAGATTTAAAACTTTGTTTCGGCGCCGATCTTATAAAGTCGCCTTTGACAGCTATACCTCTGGACCTTAGTCAACAGTGGCGCCAACTGGTGAGCAAAGAAACGATAGTCCCCATTGTACTATCATCACATACCTGGGGACAATTTAAACTGCCGTCTTTAATATTAAAGTAGTATTTGTTTCTCCTTCCAGCTCTTTTCTTTACCATCACATTGTCTATGAATGAAATCTCTCCTGTATCAGGTTGAGCATCTAAAACCAGAAAAAAAAAGTAAACCAACTAAACACTATCACTACTACTGCAGCCTATTTGCGTCCCACTGCTGGGCACAGGCCTCCTCTCACCACGAGAGGGTTGGGCTATAGTCCCCACGCGGGCCCAGTGCGGATTGGGGACTTCACAAACATCTTTACATTACTTCGCAGATGCGTGCAGGTTTCCTCACGATGTTTTCCTTCACCGAAAAGCTCAGTGGTAAATTCAAATTGAATTTCGCACATAAGTAAACTTAGAGGTGCGAGCCGGAATCGAACCCCCGACCCTCTGCATGACAGGCGGCAGGTCGAACCACTAGGCCACCACGGCTAACACTATCACTACATAGTATAAAACAAAGTCGCTTTCTCTGTCCCTATATCCCTATGTTTGCTTAAATCTTTAAAACTTCGCAACGGATTTTGATGCGGTTTTTTTAATAGATAGAGTGTTTCAAGAGGAAGGTTTTCGTATATAATTAGTTATAGTTTAACGCTCAATTCCCGCGGGAACGCTATAACCGAATTCCACGCGGACGAAGTCGCAGGCAGAAGCTAGTACAATACAAAAATACAAAACAAATACACTTTATTGAACACCAAAAAACAATTACACAAGTAAATACAATAAACAAAGAAGAAGGGTGACAACAGGCGGTCTTATCGCTAAAGGGCGATCTCTTCCAGACAACCTTTGGGTAGTGGAATGTGTGAAAAAAAAGAAGTAGGCAGGTGGTGCACATTAGAATTACATACAATGAATAAATGAAATGCAAACAAATCAAAGAACAAAAAAAAGAAAAAAATACGTGTCCAATACTTTTCAATAATCTTCCTGATAGACTAAGGAAAAAAAGTTGTCGTCATCCCTATTCCAATATGAAAGCCTAGCTTTTTTAAAGTTTTAAATAACAATCAAATCAAATTTATTTAGCAAATAGGCCACATTTCGGCACTTTTACACATCATTTATACAATTTTCTGTCTGTCTGGCAGCCTGTCCATCCGTCTGTCAGTCTGTTATCTCTTCACGCTTAAAAAGCTGTACCAATTTAGATGAAATTTGGCATGGAGGAATTTGGAGTCCCAGAAAAACGCATAGTTCTTGCTTGAATGCGATAACTGAATTCCAGGCAGGCAGGCAAAGTCGCGGCCAGAAGCTAGTTTATTTGTATATTTGTATATTTTTATTAATTGCATTCATGTAGTCAATATAGATATTACAAATGTTAAATATGAAGCTATGACATGATACCCCGTTGGGGCGTAGCAATATACTTAAATAACTTTACTAAGTATAAACTAAAGCATATCCCATCTTCGGTGGCTTTCTTTTTTTTTTTTTTTTTTTTTTTTTTCTGTGCTTATTATGCGATCAGTCGGATGACTATGAGCAAATCTGTGCTGTGTCAATGGCTGGTAGAGTGGCTCCCCATTAGAAGCTCTGCTCTTTTGGTAACTCAATACAATTATTGACCGTCCAGTTCCAATATTCTTCGTCTCTTGAGACGTCTGAGTGGGTCGGGCACTGTTAGATCCACTGCCAGTTTGTTCGGGTGGTATTGAAGTCGTCTTTTATATGTGGTGGAATAGAATCGTATTTCTTCCTTGACTGTGTTTATTTGCAGGTACTGATGAACCTCGGTGTTTTTTATGAACCAAGGGGCACTACAGATTTGTTTAAGTATTGAGTCCTCGGCCCTTTGTATTTTAATGATGTTGGAGTCACAGGCGGAACCCCACAGCTGGATGCCGTATGTCCAAATTGGCTTAAGGACGGTACTATATATGAGAAGTTTGTTGTCAGTTGACAACACACTGTTTCTTCCAAGTAGCCAGTGGAGTGCGCGATACCTAATGTTAAGCTCATCTCTTTTAGCCTTGATGTGATTTTTCCAGGTAAGTCTACGGTCTAGGTGCATCCCCAAGTATTTGACAGAGTCAGTGTGAGGAAGTTGTTGTCCGCATAGATGGACCGATGGACAATCACCTCTTTTCAGGGTAAATGTAATCTGAGCCGATTTGGATGCGCTTGCTCTGATCCGCCATTTTTGAAGCCATTTCTGGACTTTGTTGAGGCTATCTTGCAGTTTTTGTGAAGCTTCCACGGAGTCTTGACTAGATGCTAGTATCGCCGTGTCATCAGCAAAGGTGGCTATTGTGACCCCTGGGCTCTGGGGAAGGTCAGATGTATAAATAGTGTAAAGTACGGGGCCCAATACGGATCCTTGCGGAACTCCTGCAAGTATGTTGTGGAAGGATGACGTATCTTCACCTTCTCGAACCTGGAATATACGCCCTGATAAGTATGAGTCCAAGATTTTATAGTATTTATGAGGTAGGAAAGACTTTATTTTGCATAGAAGACCTCTGTGCCACACTTTATCGAACGCTTGTTGTATATCCAGGAATGCTGCCGAGCAGTATTCTTTCCTTTCCAGGGAGATTCGAATAGTTTTGCACACTCTGTGGATCTGTTCAATCGTGGCGTGTTCTTGGCGAAAGCCAAATTGGTGGTCGGGTATCACTGAATGTTCTAAGATGGCTTTCATAATCCTCCTCAAAATAATCTTTTCAAATACCTTAGACACTATTGGGAGTAGACTGATGGGTCGATATGAGCTTATGTCATGGGTAGGCTTTCCTGGTTTGTTCACCATGATTATCTGGGATACTTTCCATAGTGCCGGATAATGCCCTGTCCTTAATATGCCGTTGAAGAGTGATGTTAGGTATATAATAGCTTTTCTTGAAAGTTCAGTAAGCACCTTCTTGTCTATCAGATCAAAACCAGCAGCTTTATTATTTTGTAGTTGCTTGATGGTTTGCCATACTTCTTTAGGCGAGGTTGGCTTGATGGGATAATCCAGTTGCAAGTCTTGGGTGATAACCTCGTCAATATCTGTCTCATCATTTCCAGGATCGGATTCATTTGGAGTGAATATCTTAGAGAGATGGTTCGCGAAGACATTTGCCTTTTCCTTAGATGTTTTGGCCCAAGAGCTGTCTGATGTTTTTAGTGGTGGCTTTGGCATCACAGGTTTATTACTACTTTTGCAAGCTTTCCATAGAGAGTAATTGGAGACTTTAGTTGCAGATAAAGATGAAATATGAGCTTCAGTAGTTTCATTTTTAGTTTGCCTTAGAAATCGGTGGCTTTCTAAAAATGTACAAATATTTGGAAAAAAGAAAAAGCATGTAGAATAACTTACCTGATTCCTCGACTGTTACAGTATCTTCTATAGGTTCGGCAAATACCACTTTGTCTAATTTGTAGAAAGTTGGTTCACTTACTTCACAGGTAATGGAAGCAAATGGCTAAAAATAATAAAAATACATCATATGCTAATAATAACTGCTAGTTATTATTACAAGATGGAGTGACGACCTTGTAAAGGTCGCAGGAACGCGGTGGATGCGAGTGGCACAGGACCGGACTGAGTGGCGCGCCTTGCGGGAGGCAGTGGACGTCTTTCGGCTGGAATGATGATGATTATAGTATTACTACAGTTATAATACTTATAATTATTTAAGTCTTTAAGTTTACTTATGTGCGAAATTCAATTTGAATTGACCACTGCGCTTTTCGGTGAAGGAAAACATCGTGGCATCTGCGAAGTAGGTAATTCAAAGATATGTGTGAAGTCCCCAATCCGCACTGGGCCCGCGTGGGGACTGCCCAAACCCTCTCGTGATGAGAGGAGGCCTATGCCCAGCAGTGGGACCTAAGTAGGCTGTAGTAGTAGTAGTATAATAATTTTGATATTTAGTGATCTTATTTGAATGAATAACTATAATACTTATAGAGGTTAGTTTCTAATTGAATGTTGCACTTTTATGGGGAAATTAATGAACTGGTGTTTGTTAAAAAAAGGTAGATATAACATCATAGACCATGATATAACGGTATAACAAAGTAAGTCATACAAAACAATATGAATATAGGAAGTAAAACACCAAATTGGGAAGACATTCAGCTTTCTTAAAAGCCTACCTTCAAAACAGAAAATAATATACTGATATACTAATCCACAATAGTGAAACCACTCAAACACAGCTAGGGACAGGGTTGCCATCTCTTAAAATGAAAAAGCCTGACTCTGCCTCGAAGAAAGCTGGACATTTTACCCTAACCACGACTAAAAAGCCAAACATACCTTTATAAAACCAGACTTAGCTTTTTATAATAATAAACCACTTATTTCGTGTTCCCGCGGGAATTTCGGGAAATTCTCCCTTAGTGCTCCCCTACACTCAACAAGGAACCTACATGCCAAATTTCAGCTCCCTACTACTAGTAGTTTCTGCTGTGCATTGAAAGGTAGTACAATAGAAAATAATTTGAAAATTAGGCTTGGCGTTCGTCCTTATAACCATAGATTTCAGCAAATCATTGCTTTGTTTGAGGTGCTAACAAAAAAGCTAAACAAAAGCAGGACAGGCCGTACATACATAAATATTTGGCCGGACACAACTCCAAAAAGCCAAACGTGTCCTGCTAAATACGGACAGATGGCAACCCTAGCTAGGGACTAAAATTTAGAATCTTGTTTTTTTTTTTCCAAAAAGAAAATACACGTTTATTACAATAATTATTTACTCGCCAAACTGTTACGTTTGATGGCGAGACGCGCTCGATTTTATCACTAAATACTTAATCTATTTATTAAACTAGTAAATATCTTTTTTATCTAAAAGGACTTTCTAAAAATAGGTATTTACCCCTCGATAACCCGTTTTACACTATTTCTATCACATTTTTAATTTGTTATCGAGAAGGAAATCCTTTAGTTTTAATTTTAATACATTCTTACTTAATTTAGGTGTTTGTCTTAATAAATTTATTTTATTTACCGTTTTCGGCACAATACATTTGGACGTTCTTTCACCATAGTAATTCTTTGAAATACCTAATAATAACTTACATCTTCATCGGCTTCAGATCCGTCCTTACAATTTTCGTTCATATTTTCGTCAATATTCTGCGACAGATAAAGTTGGAGCCCAAATCTCTCATTACTATCGTAATATGCGATATATGTATGTATTTTATATTTAATACTATGATTTACGAACGATTCCGAGTTTACAAAATGTTATTTTGCAATGCACTGCACTGGCTGGATGCATATTACATTCGCTCACTAACTACCCACTTGCTCCACTTTGGCACTTTTTGACATTGACAAACCGGTAATGTGACCAATATCCGATTGTAGGATTTCACAGAATCTATACTAATAATAGTAGTAGTAGTAGTCTGTAGAAGAAGTCGCGTCTAAAACTTGAAAATTAAAAGAAACTATCAACTCGAGGGGACTGTATAAACGATACTGAACACAAAATTTTTAGAAAAATTGTCTGTATGTATGTCCGGATTTAACTCGAAAACTACTGGACGGATTGCAACAAAATTTGGTGTGGGGGTAGTTTATAACACTGGTCAATCTGGTATAGACTAATTTTTAGAAACGCTATTTCCGAATTCCATGCAGACGATGTCACGGGCTGAAGTTAGTAGTTTAGTAAAATTAATGATGTTTATTATAGATACTTTTCTTTTTACTCATCTTAATGATGTTAATGTTAACCAATGTATGTATTTATATAACTTGTATTCATCATCGATTGTCGACTACAAAGAGATGTTTACACTTTTTCACCTTATTCTATTGTATTAAGGTCCGATAGCGTAAACATCTCTTTGACGTCGACTGTAAATATATATTTAGGTATATCATTTTTTTATTCATTTATTATGTAGGTAGGTGTATTTAGTATAAGTATGTGTATTTCTATGTATATTTCTTCTATGCTAGTATCTAAGTATATTCAGTAATGTTGTTTTTTTTTGGCATCGTACCTAACCATTTGCTGCTTTGCCTAAAGGTTGACTGGTAGAGAATGCCTCGAGGCATTGAGTTCGCCTTGTACTTTAAGTTTTATTTATGCGCAATAGAGTTTAAATAAATAACTGTACTAACTAAATATTGGTGATTTTAATTTTAATGAAAACAAATGAATGTCTGAAAAATATCAAGAGAATGGTTGGTTGGTAAAGTGGGATCTTTTTTGCGTTTACATGTGAATTTTCTTTTTTATCCTCTTCATTGGAAAACAACCAAAACTCATACTCTCTAAGAGGATAGGCTACCCAAAAAATAGGTATTTGAAAAATCGATTGTCGTCGCTCTGCGTTCGCTCCAGGCGGCAATAGTGCGATAGGGACAGCTGCAGCTCGGAACAATTTCACCTACAAAATGGGTGAAAACAGGGTTTCGTAGTCCCCAATTTCCTCTTCCAAAAATGGACCTATTTGAATTTTTCTTTCGCATATGTTATAACAATGGTTTTGGCTATGCCTCTGTTTTTTTGATTTTATATTCGGTTTTTTTTACTGGGCGTCTGTTTACGGCACTTGAAAAGTGGTAATTTTCGTACTGTTCGATAGTCTGTTATTCTTAAAATACAACAATTATTCAGAAAAACAAAACATACCGGCATGGAAAAGGTAAGGCTAGATTTGTACAAAAAAATCATTGCTCTAACGTAATTAACCAGGGAGGAAATAGGGGACTACCACGGGACTACGTTTGTGTGGAGTTACGGCCGGTAGTATATCCTCTTAAGCCTTACGTAGCATATCCCTAAATTTCTTTAATTGTCGTTTTTAGCTAAATTTGGCAACACTGCTTCAAACTGTTCTCGCTGTGAAAAAAAAGAAACAGTTTTTCTTATGATATGCTATTGGCTACAATCGAATGATGTTTTGTCAAATCGGTCGCTGTGATTGGTAAGACAAAATTTTGGCCATAGTTATTTGAATTGCCAAATTCTCCTAATTAACTTGATTTTATTGTAAGTTATAAGTAAGAAAATAAGCACGATTAGTTTAATTTTCGATTTTGGTTCAGGTTCATTCATCGAAGGAAACAACGATGTTTATTCTTGCTTAATTCATTCAAATTAAGTAATTTAAAAATTTGTAATTGAGATCAAGCTTACTATTTTCAACAAAAAATTAAATATTGAATTGATGCAAAACGTAAATCTAAGAAAAACGTGTTCTCTCGAATTTGTGAACGATTTTATCTGTTTTTTTACTATCGTGTGTGTTTTATAGCATTCCAGCTGTAAGGAAGTCGGTTTGCTGTAATTAAAACGTGATTGTTCTGTTCATTATTCGAAATGGTGGTCGTTTCTTCTACTTTTTCGGCTCCGGTGGAAGGCATTCTTTACCAAACTCCGGCGACCAAACTCTTGGTAAATGGTCAGGAGTTGGGTACTGCCACTCTATACGTTACAGAAAAGTAAGTTATGCTTTAAATGCTCTTTGTGTACAGTGCAGGTACTTGTCATGCCATGCCTTCATTGTTTTCATTTTCCTTGTTCTCACGTTGATTTCTTTCTAACTAAGCATGTTTTAGCTATTCAGGAATTTACTATTTTATTATCAAATACTGCTCTAAGGCATTACTAATTTTGTGGTTAGATTTTTAAATGAAAACTTATTTGAAGTAAATGTAAATTAACCATTTCCATATTTTGTCTTATTGGTAGTGATTTTTAATTTTCCTATTACCATCGAAATTTATACAAATTTATGTAATTTTATTGATATGATACAAATGTCTAATAATGATGTGCGGTTAGAATGGTTAGATACAAGTACCTGGGTGACCAAGCTCGGTAGAAAATAGTTCTCAGATATAGGACCTAGCTAAATCGATTGTCGCCCCTATGTTCCAAATCGCTAGAGCCGTTTCTGAGATCGCTTCTATAAATAAATAGAGAAATATAAAGTTTTACCGCATTTAAAGTACAAGATCGTGGACCATTCCTGGACACTTAATTCAAAACAATAACAATATTGTCTACAGCAATGTGGTTTGGGGCGGAGGGGTTGGAGCCAACGGAGGTAACTCCGCTACACTTTCCCTGCTGTACCCCAACATCTCACTCCATGCCGTGCAGCGGGAACCCTTGCCAGCGCTGTTCGTAGTGCTGTCACATGAATTAAGGTATATTTTGATTTTTTGCTGCCTGTTAACCTTTCGTATGCTGGAGCACAAAAACAAGTTAGTTCAAGCCGTAGTGTTTTTCTATTGTACTATTGAATGGCAAGGAGGCTAGACATCACCTTATTCTTGTGCTACTGCATATAATAGTTAAATCAATGTTCTACTCATGTTAAGGTACACTTTGTTACATTAATAAATAGGCATTCTAATGTGTAAAAAATTTTATGGGCAAAAGAAATATAAATAATAAATCTGAATCTGAATCTAAATATTGGGGGTCCCAACTGGGTTTGGAGGGCCCAAGATAGGAAGAAGTGGCAGGCTCTGGAAGAGGCCTTTACTGCAGAGGTTCTGGTGTAAAGAAGTAATTACTTCTTTTTTTCACTTAAATTGTAAAAACCAGAAATAAAAAGGTAGTTATTATTATTATTGTATGTTTATTTATGTGTAAAGAAGTTACTTTACATCTGTCGATTGTATGCATGCTTAACAAATAAATTCTCTACATTTTGTTGTCCACAGACTGCCAGAGTTGGAGCAAGGTGCCGGAGACGCGGCGTCGGAGGAAGATGACGATGAATTCGATGCTGACGACCAACCGTCCACCAACCTGCTGTTAGTATCTTATCTCGAAACTTGCTTTTGCCCACGACTTCATGTACATACATACATTAACATGTATAATCCCTTTTTGTCCCAGTCTCGTGGGAATTGTGGAAAATCCTGTCTTAGCTTGACAATGTACAGCCAAAACTACTGTTCATAGGATGCTGAAGTTTGGCATGTAAAGTCCTTGGGGAGTGTAGTGTAGCACAAAGAGGGTATTTCCCAAAATTCTCACGGGAACGAGAAAAAACGTGTTAACATTTTAATGTTTATATGGATACTGCTGCCTGACACGTACAAATATAATATACTTACCCAGGCAGCCCCAATAAAAAATGTAAGAAACCTTTGAAACAATAAAGATTTTTTCATTTTTCATACTAGCCGATGCCCGCGACTTCGTCCCGCGTTGACTTAGAATTTGCGTACCCTATGATACAATACATATAGTTGTAGAAGCATTGAAAAAACTGGTTAGACCCGTAGAAATCCTTTCCCGTTGAAATATCGGGATAAAAAGTGTCCTATGTTATTCCCAGGGTCTCAAACTATCTCCATACGAAATTTCATCCAAATCGGTCCAGTCCTTACGACGTGAAGGAAGGACAAACAAACTAACAAACAAACACACTTTCTCATTTATAATATTGGTATGGATGGATGTAGTCGCCGGCAACAGCTAGTTACATTGTATATTACTTTTGTATAAATGTGTTTTACTTAACAATAAACCTGTGAATAACTATTCACAGGTTCATCCCTCAAAGCGAGACGGAGCTACAGCCGCTGTACCAAGCCATGGTGCAGGGCCAGGCGCTGCACCCCGACCCTCAGGACTTGGACGAGGACCCTTATGAAGATGGAGAGGAGTTCGATGAAGGTATTTGGATTTGGGCGAATCAACTCTTTAATGTCACTAGTTGCCATGGTTACATCGGCACGGATTTGAGCGGTGGCCTTCGATGCGCAGACGTCGAAAATAAGGTCTCATCGGGAAGCAGCGGGCGCTTGATCGTGCGCGCACGCTTATTGGACCTTCAGTTGTAAACGTCCGCGGAAATCATCTCTACTTTCGCTCACTGCTCAAGATTTGTGCCGCGACATGTACGTACACTAGTCGCCGGGTTTTTTTTAATTCAAATTTTTGATCTTTGCCATTTTCAATCCATTCCTTAATGGAGCATTTTCTAAGCATCTTAAGTCTATGCTGTAACAGTTTTTCTAAGAAACTCTCATTTTGTCCACTGGACAAAGGGGCTGAATAGCAACAAGAAATAGTTGATTCGCCCATTTAAGAAGGTAGATGGCCGGTTGGGGTTAGAAAGTTCTCGAGTGACGTCCACAAACCGGGAGACGAGCCGTCAGTCTCTCCAACAGGATGGAGCGACGACCTCGTAAACTTATTTAATTTTCTATTAACTTTATGTGAACAAATGTAAAATTGCGAACCTTAAGTAGCAGTGGGCGGGGCACATTGCTCGCAGGACTGATGTAGACGAGCTGTCGGTAGGCCTCCAACAAGATGGAGTGACGACTTTGTAAAGGTCGCGGGAACGCGGTGGATGCGAGTGGCACAGGACCGGTCTGAGTGGCGCGCCTTGGGGGAGGCCTATGTCCAGCAGTGGACGTCTATCGGCTGAAATGATGATGAACAAATGTATGACAACAAATAATCTACATTACCTTTCATATGACACCTTATTTGATAAAATCAGTCCATTAGCAATACCATGAGTTTACAGTGACCGTACTCGCTAGCGACTACGTAAACGATTTGTATGAAGAATTTTAGTTCAACGAGTGACCGCCAGGGGCGCTGTACTACACTCGCGATCAAAAAAATCGACTCAAGCAACATTTTTTACTTTTGGTCGTTTTTCCGGAAATCGGGAAATATTTTAGTAAAACTTTGAATGCAATTTTATTACGAATTTATTGAAAGCTTACACTGTTAGCTCTAAAATGGTACAGTTGCTTTTTTGATCACATGATTGGTTCCGGAGATATTAAACAATGAAATTAAAAATTAGTTTGAGTCGATTTTTTTTGATCGCGAGTGTATTCTTCATACAAATCGTTTAGTAGTCGCTAGCGAGTACGGTCACTGTAAACTCATGGTATTGCTACAGTAGTTACCGAGAAATAACGCTAGTAGAAAAGGCCCGGCCGCCATCTTTGTTACGTCGTAGCTCCCCCCCCCCCCCCCTCCATACACTTAGGGGGGGACAACCGCTTTTTTGTTTTCTGGAGAACGTGTCAATTCAGACCATACCGGGTATACGAGTTAGGTCCCACGGAATTCGTTATTTGAAGACTTTCATAATTGGGTCCTACACTATACCACTAGCAAAAGCTTACGTGTTTAACTCCCTTGTCTGATGACTATGGTATTTTGTTTGCAGACGAAGAGTTTGAAGATGCAGAGGAAAGCAACTCGAGCCCCGAGGAGGCGGCCGCCCGCCTGCGCACCTTACGTCTGGAGCACTCCAACGGGACGCACACAGAAGGTCAGCACTGAGGCACGTAGAGTAGAGACGGAAATTATATTGGCAGTGTGCACGACGACAGCGCCAACTAGCGGATGCGAAATCGGCGGCGCAATTTGTAACAATACTCTTTGGTCGACGGACTATGGACCATCTAATAGTGAATTACCACTGTGTTGAAAATTTGTGGCGAAAAGTGTGGTCTGTCACACGTAGAGTAGAGACGGAAATTATATTGGCAGTGTGCTCGACGACAGCGCCAACTAGCGGATGCGAAATCGGCGGCGCAATTTGTAACAATACTCTTTGGTCGACGGACTATGGACCATCTAATAGTGAATTACCACTGTGTTGAAAATTTGTGGCGAAAAGTGTGGTCTGTCACGAAATGCTCACGAATTTTGCTAGTGGTAGGATCTGGTGCTGGGTCCGTCCGGGGTGGTACCCCCGCTAACCTGCCGCCAAATAGCAGTGCTCGCACTGTTGTGTTCCGGTTAAGGCAGCCGGTGAAATTTCTGGCACAGAGGCATTCCATCTTAGGCCTCAGGATAGGCAACGCATTCGAGGTTTCTTAAAGGGGGATCATAGGATTTCGGTGTCCATGGACCGCAGTGACCACTTACCATCAGGTGGGTTGTGCGCTCGTTTGCCTATACCTAATACATAGCAAATAAATAAACAATTATCTATAAAGTACTTAATTTCTTTTTTCCTAGATGCAGAAGAGGATATAGGGGACGAGTGAAGAATACAGTAGAATTTAGCTTTTATAATTTCATACGGTAACTATGATATGATGTAGTATCTAGATGATGTTAGTTTTTATTTATTGATTCTATTTCATTTGCACAAATTAAGTCGATAAAAAAGAAATAATTTGGAATAGCTGCAACCTTTAAGAAGGTAGATTTCGTTCAAAATGAAGATTCATGTTTTTTTAAGTGGCAAGTATTTAATTGATTATTTAGGTTACATTTTTTACGTTTAAGGCTATGTTGGTTAAGCCCAGTATACAGGTTTACGTATATCTAAATATCGAAAGCACAGCTCACTACTACTGGATGGATAAAAAAAAGATACTGAATAAATTTTCCAGATAATAAAACTAGTAGGTTTTTTTTATCAAACTTAAGTTATGTTCTGTTTTTGCTGTCACAAGCTTAATAGGTAATTCTAGCTAATTTTACAGTTTCTATAATCTAACTACATAAAATTATAACTGATATTTCTCGAATATACGTATAAAAAAACCAGAAAAATAGAGTTCTCGGTACTCAAAAATACATTAATAAAGGTAAATAGATTATAAAAACTGTATAAATGTTCTATAATATCCCAAAATAGTGTAAGTTAGTGTTTCCAACTAGGCAATACTTAAATGTAGACTTTTTAATTATTTTCAAATGATACGTCTTTAATAAAAATGTGCTATTTGCTTAAAGTATTTTTATTTCTCGTGTATGTGGTTTATATCAAACATGTCAATTACTTGTGTTTTCAATAAAACGATTTTGTTTTCTCAATTAAACACATCTATTAAGTAATCGCGATGAGTAGTCCTCTATTTAAGTATGTAATTACTTCGAAGTCACTAAATTTCACCGAAACAATCTACTTTATTCCCCCAAACCAATGTAAAAAATGATAAAATATGTAACTTTCTTGGTAAATAAGTTTCAAGTTTACTTAAGGAATAAGTCTGAAATAGAAGTTTTATAAGAAGCAGGATGAGTTAACATAAAACAACTGTGTTTTAGTATTCTCTTATAAACGCAGCATTGAGTTGCTTAGTGTTTAATGTTGTTGCTTGTTGGACATAAAATGTTACATCAATATTTACTACACAGGAAAAGTATTATCTGTAAAAAAAAAATCACCGAAGAGTCCATGGCATAATATAACTTTCGTCCTAAAACGAAATTTCTCTATAGATATTTTTGAATGAATACTATAAATCTTGAGCAAAACTTGTGTCTGTGTAGAAAATATCGATGATTATTAAATATATTTGCAATGCATTGGCATAAAATAAAACGCATCAGCCAAATTTTCGAGTTTATCAAGAGACGCTGCTTGCAATAAGCCTTCTCTATTATAAGGTACTAAAGTCCATTTCAATGGAGCAAAGTAGTCTTCGGCGAAAATGTGTCAACTTTTCATATTTTTACTAGCTGTACTTGCTGATTTTGTAAATTGAAATGTATGTGATATATTTTGTAGGAGCTTGTTTTTTACGCAACCACTAATAAAGGATGATTCTCCTCATAATAAAATTGTCGATTTGATAATAATATCTTATAACTTGTCACGCAGGAAATATTTATACCCATAGTAGTTTCAGCTGCATCCAAAATAATAAATGGCGTTATCCAACTTCATAAAAATGCAGATGTTGACGGTGGTTGGAACCCACGTAAAGGTTAAATATGTAATATCTTGTTTAATAATCTAAATTTTTATATGAATGCAGTCTCAGAAAATTGTTCCTACTACACGTTTAAAAAAAAAAACTTTGGAGACATACGTTAATATTTTTTTAAAGAATTAGGAATTGTCTTCATTGCCAAAGTAGTGTTTGCCAATACATACAACAACACGATTGTGCCGTTTCTTTTTGACTTCTTTCAATGTCTGAATCTGGTTTAAATATGCTCGCATATTTCCAGCATTTGTTATTAAAGTATTTTGAAAATGTTTGTTGAAATATTATTTGCAGTTGGCACGTGAATGTATTTTCATTTGGGAAGACCGACTGCTCAATACGCCTGTAGTGTTTATACTGCATGTTCTGATTAAACTAACAATTATTAAATAAACCATATCAATTAAACGTGTGTTTTATTAGCTGTCGTCAAGATAAAATAATTAACATATAATGAGTGGCGCGCCTTGGGGGAGGCCTATGTCCAGCAGTGGACGTCTATCGGCTGAAATGATGATATTCATAGGGGTGATTAGCTTCTATGCCGTCGTAGCATCACACGGCGGACACTGCCTATAAAAAACACGATCTCGAATCGATCACAGGCCGGGCAGCGCGCTACAGTGTCAATGTGTATGTACGTGCGAGGACGTTTGTACACTCGTAAACGTGTGTGTACCACTACGCGGGCCAATGATTCACTCACCAACTCCGGATGGAGGTGAGGCGAGTTGCGCGCGGGCTAGATTCAGGGGGGTGATTCCATGGCCACTATTTATGTAGTACCACGCGGCGGACACGGCCTAATAAAAGCACGATTTCGAATGAAGTGTCAATGATTGCGTGCGAGGACGTCTGTACACTTGTAAATGTGTGTGTACCACTACGCGGGCCAATGTTCCACTCTCCATCTCCGGATGAAACAAATGACGGTAAGGGCGAGTTGAGCGCCGGCTAGATTCAGGTGGGTGATTGTATGTACTTAGCCCTGGCCATTCTGTATGTAGTATAGGTTTACACAACTTAGAAGGCGCGTGGATTAAGCAATAATAGACTGCGGCAACGGCTTAAGTGCTTCACCGCGCGCCTTCTAAGTTGTGTCGAGCTATACTAATAAATATTCTGTGATATTGAACATTGTGGTGGCCTAGTGGTTCGACCTACCGCCTTTCATGCAGAGGGTCGGGAGTTCGATTCCGGCTCGCACCGTTGAGTTTTAAATTCAATTTGAATTTACCACTGAGCGTTTCGGTGTAGGAAAACAATGTGAGGAAACCTGCACGCATCTACGAAGTGATTCAAGGATGGGTGCGAAGTCTCCAATCCTCTTTGGGTCCGCGTGGGGACTGTAGCCTCTTGTGATGAGGCCTGTGACGCAAATTCATGGCTGATGTGGTGGTGGGGAATGGATATAACTCGACTTATAGCCAGCCACCTTTCTTTTAAATACCATTATTTGAGAAATGAAACAAATTATTTTTACTACGTTTTTATTATTAAAACACAATACGTTTATAACTATAGTTCATTTATTGTAACAAGTAAAGTTATAGCGTCGCGTGAAAGTTGTACTCCTGTACTTTAGAATCATGCATGAAAAATTCTATAAAATAAAAATAAAAATTCAACAAAAAGTTTACTTATTTTACCTGAATTGTATCGACATCTAGCCCGAAAGGTACCACAATTAAACGAGGCTACCACAATCGACATTTCACTTACGTTATAATTGTAATCTAGCAACCTGATCTACTAAATACCACGATTAATAGAGCAGATTGAAACAAACTGCCACTCTATTGCAAAATACGATTAAACCCCTCACCAGAAATGCAGAGCGAGGTTTTATTATGTTTCAACAGCCGAGCTGCACATTTCTGAGCAGGCGACAAACTTATACCAAAAATCACATCATGTCAAAAACGGAAATACACATAAATCTATTTTTTAGCTATAAAAATACAGGTCAAAATTTGACGGAGCGTTCCGCGCCGATATCTTACCGTCTGGAACATTGAAATCTCGTCATATTAATTTGATAAACTCACAATTTATGAAATATACAACCATTCTTATTAAATGTATTCGAAGACGTACTAAATACGTTACTATTTACTTTCGTGAACTGAACTTTGTGGAGATTGGTGATTTGAAACTTCGAATACTAAACACCTTTAACCGATTTTGGAAAGTGACAATAAAAATGCGTTCTGGTTCCTATTGAGAGCGTCAATAAATATTAACTTGATTAATTTGTAAAATTCTCTTATCTCTAATTAGTTATTTCTTTACAAAGAATTGAATGGCTGGGATCAAAAAATAGAGCCCTATACATATTTATAATTGATGTTAATTTAATTTTATCGATTATTCACTAGTCTCATAAACGAGACGACAAATAATGAAGCCGCTAGAGGCGCTTGGAGTCCTACGAGGTGCAATGTTGCCAATTTAGCAAATTATGTGCCATATTACACGCTAAATTGGCAACACTGGGGTCTCCGAAACGACAAATGTCACAGTGACAGTGACACTTGTATGGAATGACAAACTTTGATATTGACAGTCACCTTACAGATAGTGGCGCCAACTAGTGCGTAGAAATACGGTGGCCCTCATTGTCTAAATTTGATTTAAGATACGACCTCTTGCGACAAGCGACAACATTTCAAAATTATAGTAAGGCGTAATTCGAAAACCATTCCGGTATCTCTATCTAAAGGAGTCAATAAAAAAGTTTCAGATGTTTTCGTTCGTTACTTTTAGAGAAAATCGTGTTTAGCGATAACTGGTGCGTGACGTCATCTCACTCAATTCACTCACACTCGCTAAAGAGCGGGCGCTACGCGCAGCACTATATCTATGCGCAAAAAGAGCTACTACGTCATTTTTGACTTACGCCCTTTTAGAGTGGGAAGTAAATTTTAATTTACGTATGAAATTGACGACTTACTAAAAATAGAAAAAATACATATCCTTTTAAAATTTCCCTACTTTCTAGATAGCTAATAAAATAGCAGTGTTTAAAAAATTAAATGTTGTCAATTCCGTATGATAACTCGGCAATGTACTACGCTTCGCTAGCGTAGGTCCTCACCTCACAAATGGATATCCTTGGCTTAGCGTTCAGAACCGACGAATGCGTTGCTCGCAAGTTGCGCACTAATCAGATCTGGTCGCCACCCTTGAGAAGACCCCGAGGAAACACTATTATTCAACACTTGAAGATAGAAAACGTTTCGGCTTACACTAAATAACACTTCAATAGAAACCATCACGTCACGCCACAAGTTACACAATGTGTAACGTTGTAAAATTAACATCACGCTGAGGTGACCACGGCTGTGTCATTGGTTATTGATTCTTCGACCTTCTTCGCTTCAACGGGGGCAGTTATTTCCTTCTCCGGTGCTCCATTCACTTCTGTTTTAGGTTCCTCCTTCATCTCAACGTCAGGAGTTGCTGTTTCCTGTTTGCCCGAGTCCTCTGTGACTGCCTGTTTGTCTTCAGTTTTTTCTGGTTCTGCGGGCTGCTGACTCGGTTCGGAGGCCGGTTTCATCTCTGCATCCTGTTGAGGTTTTTCGCTCTCTTTCGTCTCTGGTTTGTCCGTTGTCGGTTCCGTTTCAGTTTTTGTGGCCTCGGGTTGCGTGTCGTCTTTTTTCTCTTGTGAGTTGTCTGTAAGATAGAAGATGTATTTTTAAAAACGGGGGTTCGAATCCGGCTCGCACACTTCGCAATTCAATCTGAAGCTTTTCAGTGAAGGAAAGCATCGTGAGGAACTAGCCACGCATCTGCAAAGTAATTCAAGGATGTGTGTGAAGTTCCCAATCCACACTGGGCCCACCTGGGGACTATAGCCCACACTCTCGTGACGAGAGAAGGCCTGAGCCCAGCTGTGGGACGTAAATAGGCTGTTGTGGTGGTGGTGGTATTTTTTATAACACTAGGGAGAAATCCTTGTTATATGTTATATACAGGCTTTTGATTACTACATTAAACAGCTGCTACTATTAACAAGCTTGAATAACAAAGCTGGTCAGTTAGCTTTTCTGATAATCCTAATGATGAGTTTTATTTTTTATCCATATCCATACTAATATTATAAATGCGAAAGTAACTCTGTCTGTCAGTCTGTCTGTTACCTCTTCACGCTTCAACCGCTTGACCGATTTGGATGAAATATGGTATGGAGATAGTTGGGGTTCCGGGAAAGGACATAGGCTACTTTTTATCCCGGAGAAGCGCATTGTTACCGCGGGAGCGCGATTTCTGAATTCCACGCGGGCGAAGTCGCGGGCAGAAGCTAGTATTAAATAATAACATTATCTTCTTACCAGTATCATCTACTTCCATCTGCGATTCTTTCTTTTCGTCGCCATTTACCTTCTGGAAAGAGAAAACGATATTAATCTCAAGTTGTTTTCTCATAATAATCAATTGGACGTCACAAACTAACTAATTACGTGTACAATAAGATACCGCCTTACACGAGAACGTAACAAACCGCCACCTATTGTTATAATATAATGAATAAAATAATTAGTTGTACAGACGTCAAGGATATGTTTACACTTTTGCACCCTATTATCCTTTATATTAAGCCCCAAAAGTGTAAATATCTCTTTGACGTCAACTGTACCTATTACAATAAGTCTAAATTACTTGCTACTTCAAACATGTTACCTCAAGTACCTAGTTAAATAGTTACAACAAATCGACATATACACCATCTAAATACCAAATCTTAACTGTCAAAAAGTTTACAATGTGGATGAACATGGCAAGTTATCAAATAAGTGTTCTACATATCTATGATCTCTCCACTGCTATTTAACCCACTTCGATTAGCAATTCAAGATTTTTATCCGAAAAACTTTTCTGAAATCAGCCAATCAAAATCATGGGCCTTCTAGGATGCAAGCTACGAATAAGCGTCATTCCCTTCCTTTGAAATGTCAAACAAAATACCTACGGACTGTTATCTATGAGCTTGAATTCTAGGGTTGTTTGCATTACGAATATAATACCTGTACGTATACCGAAAGAAATATGTATTTATGGTTGTCTTTGGTTTATTTTTTAATATAGTAGTATTTTTTATTATAGGCAAACGAGCGCACAACCCACCTGATGGTAAGTGGTCACTGCGGCCCATGGACACCGAAATCCTATGATCCCCCATTAAAAAACCGTAAGATCTCGAATGCGTTGCCCACCCTGAGGCCTAAGATGGAATGCTTCTGTGCCAGAAAGTTCACCGGCTGCCTTAACCCCCTACCGGAACACAACAGTGCGAGTACTGCTATTTGGCGGCAGGTTAGCGGGGAAAGACGGTGGTACCCCCGGACGGACCTACCACCAGGCCCTACCACTAGCAAAATGGGTAAAATAGTCCCGATTAGAGGACTGATTACCAGACTGTGCCCAGCAGTCGTCGCCATTGTAAATATTATTACTTTATCTGTGCAACAGGCATGAGTTTCCTCGGATATTCTAGAGGTTCTATTATAATAATATATTGGGACATTTCACACAAATTGACCTAGCCTCAAACTAAGCAATGCTTGTACTATGGGTGCTAGACAACGATATAAATACTTATATAGAGAAATACATACATACATAAATACTAAACATCCATGACTCGGGTACAAACATTCGTGCTCATCACACTCAGTTTGCCCCGAGCGTCGACTGAGCCAAACCTGTCGTCAAATAAATCTTGAATTGCAAATGAAGTATAGTATAGTAGTTTCTAACCCAGTCTATAACTTCCTTTGGTTGCGACCGCTCGTAGATGGCGTCTGGGAAACTTTCCGTTGCTTCCTACCCTAGATGTAGTCAACCATTTAGAACATAAACAGAAAAAGAAATGTGCAACAAAATATATTGGGTATAGAATATTTACAAAAAAATTTTGCTTTTCAAGAGTAAATGTCGGTCCTACAAATGAATCTTGGCTGGATGGCGGTTTTTTCATGGCATACACAGTTTCGGCAGCAATGTTATGCTGTTCATTTTTTATTTACAATTTTTAAAGAACAAATATAGGATACTACGTATGCGTTTCATCCGCCGTCGTCGCATTTTGTGCAATTACAGCAATTTTAAATGAAACTAAACTAAAACAAAAAAAGATGCCGACAAATTTCCTCTTCCTTCTTTTTCTTGAAGTCCGTTAAGAACTGAAAGGGAAAACTGATGATGACATGGAAATTTTGTATATTTCTGTAAAGAGGGATGGTACTATATACTTAATCTCACGCCTGTATCCCGTTGGGGTAGGCAGTGACCACAGAACGCATACCTCCCTCGGTTCCTCCACATTCAACCCTCCTTCACGCAAGCTAGTCGGTTTCGAGTACTTTTGAATCGACCTTCCTTCACTATATCACCAATTCGGTCGATGTGGGTCAAGCAAGACTTTGTGACGATATTTTAGCCACAGAATCAGTCATCGATTCTAAGCACTCGAGGTTTTTAATTTTTATTCGAGTTGGTAAAAACTACGGTAATTCGAAAACTTTATATGGGATTCAGGTATCGGTCACAACTAAATTTATTTTAGGCCACCCGTTTTGATTCCGGATTAGGAAACTGACTATAGACAGACATACGCCATAATCTAAAAGTGAAGAAGAAAAATACGGAGGCCCTCATTTCAAAACGCGACAGCGGACTGACGCTGTTTGAAACACTCATGGAATGACTCATATTCTACCATGCTCGAGAAAACACTTGCCATAAGTCGTTTTTTCTAGTTCTAGTTAAGTACTGTCATAAATTACTATTTTCATTAATTGTTGTAGATAATATTATACGATGTACTGGATTCTCGTGTAAAATTCTATATATGACGTTTAAAAGTGCCCAGATGTGGCCTATTTGCTGAATAAATAAGTTTAATTGATTTGATTTGAAAAGCTACATTACCTGTGGTTTGCTCTCCTCTGAAACCTCGCTCGGCTGCACGCTCGATGTAGAAGACACTTCATCCTCTTGCTCTCCCCTCTTCTGCCGCTTGTTGGCGCGGCCTTTGGGCTTGGCTTTCTCCTTCTCCTGTTTCTCTTTCTGTTCTTCCGCGGGCTGCTCTTCCGTCTCCATTTCTGGCGTGGGAGATTTCTCTTTGGCCGCTGACGTGTCTATCTGTTAGGTGGAAAAATTGTTCATTAGCAAAAAAAAAATCAGTATTTTAGATTCTGCTTAGCGTTTCAATGCAGTGATTTTTCTTCAATAAATTGTCGATTTGATAATAACGATTTGTAACCATTGATCTATTATAAGTAAATGAATCCTTACTTATAATAGATCAGCCGGAGAAAAATGGCCTCGACAAAACGGGTGTCCGGACAGCTCGGGCACCCGTTTGGCCTTCGTTATAAAGAGGCGTTATTAGCATATTGGAATGTATTTTCTAATGTCTGTTTGCTTCATATATTTTGACATATTCTGTTAGGCACTGTTCGTCCATATGTTATTACTTATTATAGGTCAGTGCTTGTAATAACTTGTTATACAGAAGTGCTTTCCGTTTGACGTTTGAAACACTAGAGAATTTACCAATTTTCATCGTATGTATGTTTTGGCGGAACGTATTACTTGAGGGCTGAGCTGCGAGCGTCGTGTGCCCAGCTGTGGGTCACCGCGAGCAGGGCTTGTGAGTCAGAACGTATTCAACCGCACACTTTGCGGGCCCCTTGCACACCTTGCGTGTCAAGTCACCTATCTTGGTTCTTTTTTCATGTAAAAGGATTAACGAAGAGGCTGACGAGAGGGTGGTAAGTCGCCACCGCCGTCTATAGTCATTTGTAACAAGAGGCGTCACTAATGCGTTGCCGATCTCGGAAAGGGAGGAAGATAGAGCGTATGGGATAAGGGTGGATAGGGGATGTGTGATTAGGGAAGTGTTATGTTTTTTACATCACCCTTGGCCATAAAGTGGAATTTCCTGCCCGCTACGCGAGCAGAAAATCTCACTTATTGGCCAAGACAAGACGTAAAACTTTAGACAAACCACGGGCGGTAATTCGTAAAGCCCCAGATCGCATATTTATTGCCCTCACCTTCGGTTCGGGCCACAAACACCTGAGATCTGGGACATTTACGAAATCACCGCCCTAGGTCTGTAATGTACTATTGTTTTTGAAAGAATATTTTCTACTCCTATATGTTTCTTAGCCCGAACCCTCTCGTGAATTGTGGTGACCAGCGGTCCAGCTGTGGGCCGTAAATGGGGTGTGGTGGAGGAGGTAAATGTCTGTGAGTGTGGCGGGG
>OZ020295.1:1700142-1843086 GCA_963971205.1 Aethes cnicana | reverse complement strand
AGGCGCGTGATTCCGTAGCCATTCTGTATGTAGTACTATTAAATATTACGTGTCTCGGGTTACGTTTTTAAATCAAGTTTAATTGTACCAAGTTAACGCGAGGTTAGCGGCGTTAGGTCAAGTCAGCCTTAGTAATATATGATGACAGCATCAGTAAATAGCAAATATATTTAGTACGTCGGTGAACCTCTTAAGTCCTGGCCTACTAAAAACAGTAATTTTGAATTTAATCCCAACAGTCAAGAGAATAGTGACTCATTTCTTTTCTTTCCAATTTGAACAGTCCAAAACAAGAGCAACTCTGTTTCTTGTTCACAACATTCAAATTCTATTGTAGGTCATTTGTACTAGTACAAGTAAGCGGGGGGACTTACGAGGTTAAAATATTTTGTTAAAACTTATTTTCGTATGTCGCAAGGGACAGAAGAGCGTGGAATAATGAGAGGGAGGCCTTTGCCCAACAGTGGGACACTACAGGCTAATAATAATATTTTCGTTTGAAGTTTTTGTTGAACATTTAGACTTTTTTACACATTTCCACTGCATAATTCAAATATTAAATGGGGGACACACTTTACCATCTTAGAAGCGAATATGTCACAAAATATTGCCATAAATAAAATACTTATTTAGACACCTACGTATTTATTTATAAATGTATGTATAGTATCATTGGGTACGCAAAAAGGGTTTCCTTACACACCTGTGTGTATGTCCGTTCGTACCTGTCTCCGTGACGGCGAAACTATTGCAGGTCCCGGTGGCGATGCTCACGCACTTCTGATCGCTCAGCGCTGGGACCGGCTCTAGGGTCTCGGCGTCCCCTTGACGGTCGCCTAGACCCAATCTGGCAACACAGATACAACATTAATCGTAAATAGAGTCGACTATGGAGGGTTGAAGTATAATAATAATAATAATAATAAGCCCTTTTATTCGGAGCTACAGGGTATTAAATGATGTCCCGTAGTTCCGTGTGCCTTTTGGCATAGGCCTCCTCCAACGTCTTCCATTGGGTTCTGTCCCTCGCTACCCTTCTCCAGTGATACCCCGGAGCGATCTTTAAGTCGTCTTCCCATCTCAAATGTTGGCGTCCTCTGTTCCTTTTGCCGTCCCGAGGGTACCAGTCGGAGACAGTTGTAGACCATTTATTTTGTTTGTCTCGTGTCATGTGGCCAGCCCATCTCCATTTCTGCTGGTCAATCCGCTTAAGTATGTCGGTTACTTTTGTTTTTTCCCTGATATCGGTGCTCTTCACTCTATCTTGTTTCTTTATTCCCGTCATACTTCGTTCCATGGCCCTCTGGCATCTCGTCAGCTTCTCTCGATGTTTCCTGCTGAGCGCCCAAGTCTCACACCCGTAAGTAATGACCGGGAGTATGCAGGTATCGAATACTTTCCGAATGGAGGGTTGAAGTAAAGGAGCGCAATCTTTATAGTTCCACAAGTGGACACCAAATCGGGTAGGTTGGGGGCGCTGTGGTCGCCACTTCAGTCAAGTCACCTAGGCGGATAGTCTGCAGTAGCGCCTTCAGATGGCGCTGCTGAGGCGAAAACGCTTGTGAGGAGAGTGTGTTTTGTTTTGTTGCATATCAAATCCGCTGGACACGTTTTCAACTGTTTCGCCATATAAGATTGCACTCCTTGCCAAGACACATTCCACACTCCATAACAGTCAACTACAAGTTAATTTAAAAAATGAAATAAAAAAATTGAAATGACTTCAAACTCCGACAGCCTGTGAAGTTGGTGTCAAGTTCACTATAAGATAGTCATAGCTTTGGGGCGGTTCACTTGACACCGACTTCACTGGCTGTCGGAGTTTGAAGTCGGTTCTATTTTTTTTTTCGGCTACAGTTTCCATACATGTGTACGATGGGACGTAAGTCTCACTGTAGTCTTTGAAATTGAGTTCCATTTTTTTATGGATCCCATCATCAGAAGTAAACTAAATTAAAATGGGACCAATTCGGAGGTACCACCTTTGGATAAAAAAAAAGAATCATTGAAATCGGTTTATAATTGACGAAATTATGCGTGGTCATACATTAAAAAAAAAGTACGCGTCGACTTGAGAACCTCCTCCTTTTTTTTTCGTCGGTTGAAAAATCATCAAAGCCTCTATTCCAGTAATTTCACCGGCTGCCTTAAGAGTCGCCAGTACGCAACGCACGGCGTTTCTCGACTTTTCATACAAACGTAGTTTCGCTTATTATACAAACAGATTGACTCAAAAATTGGTACACATAATAAAACTATTATTGCGTTTGTCCAGAACTAGTACAAGTTGTGGTAAAATAATACACAATTAAGTTACAGGCAAAAAACTAAATTATTGAAGTTTGTATGGAGGATATTAAAATGGTGCTAGTTTGATTTGTTATTCAATTTATTACAAAGTGTATTCTAGACACTAATATCTGCTCCGTTCCACTATTACTTGTAAAATTTTGTTTACTTACGTGCGAAATTCAATTTGAATTTACCACTGAGCTTTCCGGTGAAGGAAAACATCGCGAGGAAACCTGCACGCATCTGCGAAGCAATTCAAAGATGTGCGTGAAGTCCCCAATCCGCACTGGGCCCGCGTGGGGACTATAGTCCAAACCCTCTCGTGGTGAGCGGAGGCCTGTGCCCGGCAGTGGGACGCAAATAGGCTATAGTTGTAGTAGTAGTGAGGAGCCAACCTGCCGTACTCGCAGCGGCCGACAGCATACACCCTCCCCGCGGCGTCGCTGGCCAGCGAGTGGTGCTGCCCGCAGGCGACGGCGCGCCACGGCCCGCCCGAGTTGAACGCGTCGCATTCGGTGGGCGAGTAGAGGGCCGTCTTGCGCTTCTCCCCCGTTATACCTGTTCAAGTAAAAAAAAATATATACACGGTGGGTCGGAAACTATGGCAAATAATTAACCCACAGTATCGGCTATCGATTCTAAGTATATTGTATAGGTCTTTAATTTTTTTTGAGTTGGTAATAAAAATAATTGTATATGGGATTGGTTGTGTGAACGACGCCTGAATCCTATACAAAATATATATTTTTTACCAACTCGAAAAAAAATTAAGACCTATATATACAATATACTTAGAATCGATAGCCGATACTGTGGGTTAATTATTTGCCATATTTTCTGACCCACCATCTATATATAAAAAACAAGAAACTGACTAACTGATCGATCAACGCAGAGCCGAAACTATTGGTCGTAGAGAGCTGAAATTTGGCATGCAGGTTTCATGGGGAACGTAGGAGAGCACTAAGAGAGGATTTCCCGAAATTCCCACGAGAATAAAAAAAAAACGGGATTTTTCAGTTTAATATTTCTGCGCATACGAAGTTGCGGGGAAAAGCTAGTAATAAATAAATTTCTTGGGACATTTCACACATATTGACCTAGCCCCAAACTAAGCAAAGCTTGTACTATGGGTGCTAGACAACGATATAAATACTTATATATAGAAATACATACATATATAAATACTAAACATCCATGACTCGAGTACAACATTCGTGTTCGTCACACAAAGTTTGCCCCGAGCGGGACTCGAACCCGCGACCATCGGATCAGAAGGCAGGGTCACTACCAACTGGACCAATCCGGCCGTCATATATATACATGGTGGGTCAGAAAATATGGCAAATAATTAACCCACAGTATCGGCTATCGATTCTAACCCAACTAGCAAAGTAGTCCTATAACCAAAATTATAAGACTACCAATTCTCATAATAGTCTAGTAAGTGCACTGAGAAAGACTTTCGCTCTTATATTGGCATTTCACAAGTCTTGTTATACTCAAGATCTCGTGTTCTTATAAATAGGCTTGTAGTGTACTACAAGGTTAAGCTATAAGTCTTGTTACACTCAAGATCACTTGTTCTTATAACAAAGCTTTATAGTTTACTATAGGAGTACGTTATAAGACAGTTATAGGACATGGTATCTTATAAGTGCATGTTACAAGACAAATAGTCTTTGTAAATTTTCAGCTCCAATAGTATTATTCGGTGAGAGTATAAGGTTTTATTACACACTTGAGCAGAACTTTTATAAGAGTAAAAGCTCTTATTAAGAGCGCTGTGAGAGCAATAACTCAAGATCACTTGTTCTTATAACAAAGCTTTATAGTTTACTATAGGAATACGTTATAAGACAGTTATAGGACATGGTACCTTATAAGTGCATGTTACAAGACAAATAGTCTTTGTAATTTTTCAGCTCCAATAGTAGCATTCGGTGAGAGTATAAGATTTTATTACACACTTGAGCAGAACCTTTATTAGAGTAATAGCTCTTATAACATTCTTGAGCAGAACCTTTATAAGAGTAAGCGCTCTTATTAAGAGCGTTGTGAGAGCAATAACTCAAGATCACTTGTTCTTATAACAAAGCTTTTTAGTTTACTATAGGAGTACGCTATAAGACAGTTATAGGAGATGGTATCTTATAAGTGCATATTACAAGACAAATAGTCTTTGTAATTTTTCAGCTCCAATAGTAGCATTCGGTGAGAGTATAAGGTTTTATTACACACTTGAGCAGAACCTTTATAAGAGTAAGAGCTCTTATAACAGTCTTGAGCAGAACCTTTATAAGAGTAATAGCTCTTATAACATTCTTGAGCAGAACCTTTATAAGAGTAATAGCTCTTATTACATTCTTGAGGAGAACCTTAATAAGATTTCAAAAACGTATCTACTCTTGTTTGATGCTATTATAAGAGATGACCCACTGAATCAAACGGGAACTTTATTAAGAAAGGGTCCCGTAGAATCAAATAATTTAGATAATTTAAGTGAAGATGAAAATAAAAAAGGTGAAGATTTCGACAAAGAAAATTACACAGAAGAAGATAACGAAGAAAGTGAAAAAGATAAAAATCTCTGGCCCTGAAGTATAACGTACCACATATAATGTAGTCCTCAATGAACTGTGAACTTAGTGTATGAGAGCACTAAAGAGGATTTCTCGAAATGCCCACGTGAACGGAAAAAAAAATTAAATACATGTTAATGTTTACGCGCATACGAAGTACTTATAATATAAAGTCAGTCAGACAAAACATTCAAGACCAAAAATAACATTTTTTTACGATTTATAGGGATTTTCTACATTTTAAAATTATAAACTGTAAAAAAATCATGGGTTAGAAGTGTTTATATTGAATTTATGAGGAACCCTAATTAATGTCAACATGGAGGGCATGATGTTCTTATAATAGTTTGAATAAGCGCTATTACACTTATAATAGACTTAAAACGCTCTCATTTAAACCAGTTTTTGTTATGGCGGATATTTATTGCAATATATTGTAATAAACATATTAAAAGAATGGTGTAATGATGAAATTTTAGAGGCGCTTTTAAAATATGTTTCTAAAATACTATATTTTAACGATGAATATCACTTCCCCACTAATTCATTCTCTATTAACCCTATATTCACATCCCTACTTCACAGGCTACGATAAATATTAGTATTATGTCAAAAAGATATTGTACTTACCTTTTTAATTCCAAAAATCACTCACAACACAAACACTAAACCACATTTGCAAGATGTACTGACATTTACTATTTTAATCTTATAAAGAGCTTGTCACAGACACTTACAAGAGCAATTGTACTTATAAAGGTTTTGAGTATACATTATAGGACTATTTGTACTTCTTCAACGCTATTACGAGCATATTATAGGACTTAATAGCATTCTGTAAGTAGATTATAAGACTGTTACAAAAACAAATGCTCCTATAAGTGTGCCCAAATCCAGGTTTGTAGATAGCTACAAGTACTTTATAAGCGCAATAAAAATAGGCTTGAAGAGTACTATAAGTGCATAATTTGCTAGTTGGGAAGTATATTGTATAGGTCTTTTATTTTTTTTTGAGTTGGTAAAAATAGTACATTATTGCCGTGGCCGGGAAAGTAGGTCTTTGCAGGCTGAGTACTGGTTTAAAGGGCCGAGGCTTCGCCGAGGCCCTTTAATATGTACGAAGCCTGCAAAGCCTTTCACGTGCCGAGGCTTATATAGTGCTTTTCTCAAAAATGAAAAAAAAAACCTTGATATTAGGTATTCATAATACAGCATTGACACGCACGCAAAGGTAGTCAAGTACTTACAACAAATCCAATGGAACGCCAGTCTTATTTCGTATTCACCGATATTTGACTTTAACAGACACACTAACACGGCAAGTTAAAAACTAGCATGTAGATTTCTCGTTTTTTATAAAAATTAAGACCTTTTATTAATTTTTAAACCAAACTAATAAACTATTTTTATGAAATTTAGCTAAATAAATCTGATACAAGACAAGAACTCCCGCTCTTTATGGATCGTTCTTTTTTAAAATTCCGTTCTGAAATACATTGCGCTGTTTCGGACACGAATAAAAACGTTTGGTTTCGCGTCAATTGACAGATACAGAACATGCAGACTTGGCTGTTTGGGAATTCCTTCGCGTATTTATCAGTTTAAAAAAAAAAGTACCTGTACGACAATGAAATTTCATACAACATTCCCTGCGCTTATACATGCCGCGGAAGTAAATTCATACAAATTTCCGAGGCATGCAGTTGAGTTTTTTTTTTTAATTTTTGACTGATCGTCAATGACGCACTTTGCGGTCTGATAGAAAGCAGACAATGACGAGTTTCCCCGCCATTTTTGAGAAAAAATAATTTTGTATAGGATTCAGGCGTCGCTCGCACAACCAATCCCATATATATATATTTTTTTACCAACTCAAAAAAAATTAAATACCTTTACAATATACTTAGAATCGATAGCCGATACTGTGGGTTAATTATTTGCCATATTTTCTGACCCACCGTGTATATCCTTTAATATTGAAGTTTTTTTCTCATTCAAACTAACACTAATATTTTACATCAACAACTTGTCTTTGCGACATAGGCCTTTCTGTTGAAATAATAGGTAGTTTAGTATTTGATACAATAGTTGTAAAAAAAAAAACGAGTGGCAATGTGAGGGTCGCCCTGAGCATTTTTTGACTTAGTTATATACCGTTGCATACAATAAATATTTGTAAGAACAAGAAGAGTCTCTTGTATAATTTCTCTATGCTCAAAATAAAACAGACCATGACACACAAGTTGAGCAAATAAAATAATAGAAAAAAAAAACAGTGCATGGTTAACATTGTTTTTAAATTGACGGCTACATGCCAGTGCCAATAACCCAAAAAAAACCATGTGAATTCTGTGGTTATGTTGGTAATACGGAGTTCTTTTTTGGAGGATAACAATACCAGACTATAGACTTTTAAAACCAGATTTTTAGAAACAGATTTTTTCAAGATATTAAAATTGTATGAAATATTCAAAAAATACTGTATTAGTTTGATTCTACCACAGAGCTGAAACATACCTAGTTGTCCGTAGTTGTTGAGGCCCCAAGCAAACACTTTGTCCGTGGCGCCGTCTATCGCGAACGTGGCGTGGTAGCCTGCCCAGATGTGGGAAGCGGCCCACTTCAGCGTCACTTTAGACGGGACTAGCAGGGCACCTAAAAAAAAACGAGATTCTTATACGAACTCTTAAGAGTGGAGTAAATCCGAAAGTTGGCAACGTCGCAAATAGATGTCAAATATTTTGCTGTTTTTATAAATTTCTGAATATTACCAGCGCTTCCTAGACCCATTGCTTGAGAAGAAGAAGCGCCGCCACAAACTCAGAAGGCCTTTTTTCAAAAAATCCACATAGTTACAAAATTTACATTAGCATTACGTGTATAAAATATACATATAGGTACGTACTAAAATTACATTGAAGGGATGTATAGTCCCTAACTTAAACTTAAATCTAAGACATTGAAGTGTATAGTCTCCAAGGGTCCAAAATCCATACTAATATTATAAATGCGAAAGTAACTATGTCTGCCTCATCTGTCTGTCTGTTACCTCTTCACGCTTCAACCGTTAGACTGATTGAGATGAAATTTGGCATGGAGATAGTTGGGGTCCCGGGAAAGGACATAGGCTACTTTTAATCCTGGAAAAACGCATAGTTCCCGCGGGAACGCGATAACCGAATTCCACGCGGGCAAAGTCGTGGGCAGAAGCTAGTTAATAATAAAAATAAATGATATATATACTCACTGAACCCTTGTCGAGCGTCCCTCGAAGCGGAGCGTTGGGGCAAACGCCCCAACTGTCCCTGTTCGCCGCAACCCATAGTGTACACACCGCCCGTAGTCTGCAAACAACATAATAACAATATGTTTTAAGTGGTTGATTATCTCAGCTTGTATTATAATAGACGGAACGGTGAAATTTAACGGGAGGTGGGTACTATTTGGGTACTATTGTTTTGAGCTATAAATCATTCCCGAGAACCAAGCCGTTCCAGATATCCACGCGGTGTACGCCAGCTTGACGCTCGGTAGCATACACCGTGAACAGGCCTTATATTTCGAATAAGTTAAAGGGTACTATTTTTTTAACCTAGATATTCCGTAGGTACTTCATTTCATTAGCCTTTATATCCTGAGTATATTTTTGTTCCGTTCTGTATTTTAAGTTTCTTATAAAATATCTCTTAGCTCAGTGTGCCTTGTGGCATAGGCCTCCTCCAAGAATAGGGATGACGAGAACTTTTTTTCCTTAGTCTATCAGGAAGATTATTGAAAAGTATTGGACACGTATTTTTTCTTTTTTCACGTAATCAAACTTGTACGGAGATATATTGAGTTGAAATGTCACGCGACGTCACGGTTAGGTACGATTTATACCTAACGATGACGTAGTTAGCCCCCACTCTCCAACTTTAATGCATTTTAACTTAGTCATTCTTTGTTAACTTGATAAAACAAAAAATACGTGTCTAATTTTTTTTATTACCTGACTGACGGACTAATTAGAATTTCGATTTCTTCACCCTGTCGTCATCCCTATTTCCATTGTTTTCTATTTTGGGCACCCTGCTTATATTCCTTATATTCCGTAGGAACTATTTGGGTACTGTTTATTTGCATAATCAGATCCTGGATATCGTTACGGTGAACGCTACCTTGACGGTCACCTGGATTGGTCCAGTTGGTAGTGACCCTGCCTTCTGTTCCGACGGTCGCGGGTTCGAGTCCGCTCGGGGAAAACTTTGTGTGATGAGCATGGGTGTTTGTACTCTACGAGAAAACCAGTAGCAGCAGGAAGCAAAATTGTACTTTGCTCCCAGTTAACGGGGCGGACATGGAGTGGGAGAAAAATCGGATTTTGCTTCCTTCCGATGGGCAAGAAAACTTTTCAAACAGGAGGAAAACCATATTTCCCCCTATAACCACTTCGACGCGGCCAGTCTGACGAGGTACTCACGGACAGTATGACGAGGTGGTCCCCGCCTGAGGCTATCCCGGCGGCGCTCTCTCCTATGTCGATGAGCACGGGCTCGCGACAGGCCTTGCCTTCACTATCAGACCCGTGCTATGGTGTGGTACTCACGGACAGTATGACGAGGTGGTCCCCGCCTGAGGCTATCCCGGCGGCGCTCTCTCCTATGTCGATGAGCACGGGCTCGCGACAGGCCTTGCCTTCACTATCAGACCCGTGCTATGGTGTGGTACTCACGGACAGTATGACGAGGTGGTCCCCGCCTGAGGCTATCCCGGCGGCGCTCTCTCCTATGTCGATGAGCACGGGCTCGCGACAGGCCTTGCCTTCACTATCAGACCCGTGCTATGGTGTGGTACTCACGGACAGTATGACGAGGTGGTCCCCGCCTGAGGCTATCCCGGCGGCGCTCTCTCCTATGTCGATGAGCACGGGCTCGCGACAGGCCTTGCCTTCACTATCAGACCCGTGCTATGGTGTGGTACTCACGGACAGTATGACGAGGTGGTCCCCGCCTGAGGCTATCCCGGCGGCGCTCTCTCCTATGTCGATGAGCACGGGCTCGCGACAGGCCTTGCCTTCACTATCAGACCCGTGCTATGGTGTGGTACTCACGGACAGTATGACGAGGTGGTCCCCGCCTGAGGCTATCCCGGCGGCGCTCTCTCCTATGTCGATGAGCACGGGCTCGCGACAGGCCTTGCCTTCACTATCAGACCCGTGCTATGGTGTGGTACTCACGGACAGTATGACGAGGTGGTCCCCGCCTGAGGCTATCCCGGCGGCGCTCTCTCCTATGTCGATGAGCACGGGCTCGCGACAGGCCTTGCCTTAACTATCAGACCCGTGCTATGGTGTGGTACTCACGGACAGTATGACGAGGTGGTCCCCGCCTGAGGCTATCCCGGCGGCGCTCTCTCCTATGTCGATGAGCACGGGCTCGCGACAGGCATTGCCTTCACTATCAGACCCGTGCTATGGTGTGGTACTCACGGACAGTATGACGAGGTGGTCCCCGCCTGAGGCTATCCCGGCGGCGCTCTCTCCTATGTCGATGAGCACGGGCTCGCGACAGGCCTTGCCTTCACTATCAGACCCGTGCTATGGTGTGGTACTCACGGACAGTATGACGAGGTGGTCCCCGCCTGAGGCTATCCCGGCGGCGCTCTCTCCTATGTCGATGAGCACGGGCTCGCGACAGGCCTTGCCTTCACTATCAGACCCGTGCTATGGTGTGGTACTCACGGACAGTATGACGAGGTGGTCCCCGCCCGAGGCTACCCCGGCGGCGCTCTCTCCTATGTCGATGAGTACGGGCTCGCGACAGGCCTTGCCTTCGCGCCCGCGCACGATCAGCCCCATGCTGCCGTGGGAATCCTGCAACAAATCAAATAGCATTGTTATTGGCAGTGTGCACGACGACAGCGCTAACTAGCGGAAGCGACTAACCAGTGTGGTGCCGGGTCAGAATTGCACCACCCTATCTCCTCCCGTGGGTTTCGTAAGAGGCGAATAAGGGATAAACCGGGGGACGGGCAGCAGCGTCCTCCGCGCACTGCGGTCGCCAACCCGCCTGCCAAGCGTGGCGACTACGTCAAATTTAAATTCAATCATTTATTCAGCAAATTGGCCACATAGGGGCACTTTTACACGTCAGAAAAATAATTTACCAGCGCTTTCTAGACCCATTGCTTGAGAAGAAGCGCCGCAACAAACTCAAGCAGAAGGCCTTTTTTAAAATTTTCCACATAATTACAAAATTTACATTACATGTATAAAATATACATATAGGTACGTACTAAAATTACATTGAAGGGATGTATAGTCCCTAACTTAAACTTAAATCTAAGATCTTAGAGATGTATAGTCTCCAAGGGTCCAGAAAAAAAACGGCGATCCCCCCAAAGGATAAAATTGGAAACATATATAAGCATGATAATGAGGAATAAATTTTAAATACAATACCGGATTACCTCCCAACCTGCCTGGTTATCTCTTCAACTTAATCATCGGCGCTTAAGGCCGTTCCTATACCCAGCCCAGCCGTCACTGTCACTCGTGCAACGAGTGAAAGAGACAGCGCTTAGCACAGAACGCCCAATTTAGTTAGTATTTAACACTTTTTTTTAAATACCGCCTAAAAATTTATAAAGCTGTCAATTTATGCGATTAATATGGCTAATTTTTCCGTTATGTTTAGTTGTCATAAAAACAAACTGGAGTAAAGTTGGATCAAAGGTCAGAGTTAGAAGTTACAGTGGAATTAAATAGTATCGAGCGAAGTTTCGTGTAACTTGTAACGAAAGCTGTCAATTTAAGGATGATCTAACATATGTTTTTTCACATTTTTAACTCTTATCATTTCTTAGAAAAGTATGATGTTGGGTCAGGGAAGGGGAACGGCCGTAAGAGAGTACAAACTGGAGATAATCTGCACTAACCCGGAATGCCCCCCAAGCGTAGACCTGTCCGTCCTTCAGCAGGGCGGCGGAGTGGGAGTCCCCGGCCGAGATGGCCACGGCGGGCCCCGGGAGCGCCACGGCGGCCGCGGCGCCCTCGTCCGCCTCGCCCGCCGTGGGCCTGCCCAGGGCGCCCTCGTCGTTACACCCGAATGTCCACACCTGCGCATTCAAATCAGTTTAACTTTTCGAAAAAACAAAAACAAAACCGGCCAAGTGCGTGTCGGGCCACGCGCAAATTATAGGGTTCCGAAGTTGAGGATGCCCACAGTACCTTTCTAAGACTTATTAGCATCTAGCTAGCCTGTGGTATGACGTGCCCGCCCGACGCGCCTGCCGCTCGAGAAAAATCATCATTATAAGTTGGTCGACTATTACTCTTAAGTTTGTACAGCCTACTTAGCTCTGATAGTTTTTCTTTCAACTACGGTATATATGCCACAACCGTGATTTTTTTCAGCCATCCAAATACCACCATTTAGCTGGCAGGAGGGGGGGGGACACGTGACTCTAACAAAAAATAGCACTTTAAAGCTTAATATTTCACAAACGCATCACTTAATCAAAAAATGGTTTTAACAAACCCACAATATTTTTTTAAGACCTATTCAACGATATGCCGCAACATGGGGTACGCAAGAAAAAAAAATTACATCCCCACTTTACGAGTAGGGGAGGTACCCTATAAAAAAATATATTTCAAAATTTTATTATACCACTTTGTCAGCGTAACTAATATGCATATTCATGCCAAATTACAGCTCTCTAGACCTAAGCATCTCCGAGCAATAGTGCGGACAGACGGGACGGACGGACGGACATGGCGAAACTATAAGGGTTCCTTGTGGACTTCGGAACCCTAAAAATGGAGCAAAATTATCACCAACTGGTACCCAAGAGATGGAAAAAGAAATAGAGGAAGACAATACAAAAGATGGAAAGATGAGCTAAAGCTCACAGCGGGGCCCTTTTGGAGAAGGGTAGCCCAAGATAGAAAACAATGGAAATTGTTGGAGGAGGCCTATGCCACAAGGCACACTGAGCTAAGAGATATTTTATAAGAAACTAAAAATACAGAACGGAACAAAAACATACTCAGGATATAAAGGCTAATGAAATTAAATGAACTTTTCGAACTTCACCCTGTTAATTTTTAACTTTATTGAAAAATGTCGTTTGATACACGTCCGAAATTGTCATTTTCAATCGTCCCTTATGTTAATGCTAGCTTTCGCTCGCGCCAACATAAGGGGCTCGTGATAAAATTACAAACTTTTCGCACACGCATCAAAGTGTACTATTATCTACGGTCTATTCATGCTTGTCGTATCATGTAAACAAACGTGACGTCACACAATATTTAATAGTACTACGCGCAGAATGGCCACGGAATCACCCGCCTGAATCTATACGGCGCGCAACTCGCCCTTACCGTCCTTTGTTTCATCCGGAGATGGAGAGTGGATCACTGGCCCGCGTAGTGGTACACACTCATTTGACAGACGTCCTTGCACGCAAATTTTGACACTTCATTCGAATTGTGTTCGAAATCGTGACTTTATACATCGTTATGTCAAAAACCCATTGATCTATTATAAGTAAGGATTCACAATCAGCCGGAGAAAAATGGCCCGTGAAAACGGGTGCCCTACCAAATTGGGCACCCGTTTGGCGCTTACTAAATTTGACAGTTAAGTCTTATAGTGTTAGGTTTACTTTTGTATAAAATATTTACATACAACAGCCTATTTACGGCCCACTGCTGGGCACAGGCCTCCTCTCACCACGAGAGGGTTGGGCTATAGTCCCCACGCGGGCCCAGTGCGGATTGGGGACTTATAAAATATTTATCTTGACACATATTATAAAGAGGCGTTATTAGCATACTGGAACTAGGTATTTTCTAATGTCATTTTGCTCCGTATATTTTGACATTTCTATTAGGCACTGTTCGTCCATATGTTATTATAGGTCAATGTAAAAACCTGTAAGATCAATTGTTCGTCCGTTACTTCGATTATGGAAAGAAATCTTATTTGAAAATTATATTTTTCTGTGGTTACTTCTTTGTTACACTTCAATACCACAATATGTCACGTTTTAGTATCTGGGGTCAATTTTACTGTCGACTGTCACTCATAGTTTTGATACGATACCTTTGGTCAGTATCCATCTTAAAAAAAAAAAACCGCCTTCAAACTCCGACAGACTGCGATCTCAATGTCAAGTTCACTATATGATTCTCATTTCTTTGGGTCGGTTCACTTGACACCGACTTCGCAGTCTGTCGGAGTTTGAAGTCGGTTTTTATATTTCTATTAAAAAAAAAATTTCGGCTACAGTTTCCAAACATTACTATAGAAGAACATAAGTAACTCTGAAGTCTTCGAAATTGACACCAAAATCATCTATGTGCTAGCAAATTTAGAGGAGTTCCCTCGTTTTCTCATGGATCCCATCATCAGAACTGAACCAAATTAATATGGGACCAAATTGGGAGTACCACCTTTCGAACAAAAAAGAATCATCGAAATCGGTTCACGTTTACTATTTATTTTTGGAGAACATAAATAAAAAAATTCATAAAAAAGATTCCGCCGAATTAAGAACCTCCTTTTTTGAAGTCGGTTAAAAAAAAACTATAAACAAAGATTTGCACTATTGAAAAGGCAATGTGCAGTAAAATCAAGGGCAAGGAAGGGTGTGTATGTAATGTACCCGGCCAAAGCGTCAAAATATTTATACAGCGACTAGACACGGAAAAATAGTCACCTGTGTACATCAACAATTGAAAAATTGTGCTCAAGCAGAATGAATTTTTTCGTCGATAATTGGAACCATAATTGAAATTATATGAATATCCCCTTCAGTAATCTGATGAAGACATTGCAGTATCGGAATGACGTTATAAACGTTACGCGCAGTTAGATCTGTCCGACCAGATACAAAATAATAGTACATTACAGACCTAGGGTGGTGAATTCGTAAATGTCCCAGATCGCAGGTTTCTGTGGCCCGAACCGAAGGTGAGGGCCATAAATATGCGATCTGGGGCTTTACGAATTACCGCCCGTGGTTTGTCAAAAGTTTTACATCTTGCCTTGGCCAAGAAGTGAGATTTTCTCTCGGCGTAGCGGGTAGAAAATCCCACTTTACGGCCAAGGGTGATGTAAAATATGTAAATGTGAAAAAAGACACGTTTTATCTATACTAATAATAAGACTGTAGAAGTCGTGTCTGAAACTTGAAAATTAAAAGAAACTATCTCGTCGAGGGGTCTATATAAAAGATACTGAACACAAAATAACAAATTTTAGAAAAATGTACTGTATGTATGTCCGGATTTAACTCGAAAACTACTGGACGGATTGCAACAAAATTTGGTATGAAGGTAGTTATAACACTGGTCAACATATAGGCTACTTTTTATCCCGGAAAAATGCACAGTTTCCGCGGGAATGCTATTACCGAATTCTATTTTCCGGGATTTGTGGGATTCCCGGGATTTCTACACAAAGTTCTCGTCTGGGGTCTCTCTAATGAGTTCCCGGGATTTTTCCGGGATTTCCGAGATAATAGGTAGCCTATAGCTTCTCTCATCTGTTTGCCAAATTTCATGATTCAGATGTACTTAATGCAGTGCAAATATATACGCAGCAGTGATAGTTCACTTTACTGGTGTACGTCAGTTTTCATATTTGGCTATGTCACACGCTGCGATCGTTTTCTTCTCCCCCACCACTGGCTTTGCACACAGCGAATACCGTTTCTCTCTAGCCTATGGAGGGTTGAAGAATCTCTATAGTTCCAAAAGTGGACACCAAATCGGGTAGGTCGGGGGCGCTGCGGTCGCCACTCCAGTCAAGCCACCTAGGCGGATAGTCTGCAGTAGCGCCTTCAGATGGCGCTGCTGAGGCGAAATCGCAGCGAAAACGGTTGTGAGGAGAGTGTGTTTTGTTTTGTTGCTTATCAAATCCGCTGGACACGTTTTCAACTGTTTCGCCATATAAGATTGCGCTCCTTACCAAGACACATTCCACATCCATCTCCTCCATACTCTAGCCCTTTAGGGTACTGTCATACCTTTCCGTCGGAGTCGAGGGCGATAGTGTGCATGCCGCCTGCACACACATCCACAATCTTGTCTCCGAGGCCCGCCACATACTTGAATCTGAAAAAAAAAGCCGTATTCAATTCACAGCAACGACATTATTAAACTGTATATTTACCACTGAGCTTTTCGGTGAAGGAAAACATTCAAAGATGTGTGTGAAGTCCCCAATCCGCACTGGGCTCGCGTGGAGACAATAGCCCAAACCCTCCCGTGATGAGAGGAGGACTGTGCTCAGCAGTGGGACGCAATTAGGCTGTAGTAGCAGTGGTATATGTTTCGAGGAACCGGAAAAGATTTAAAATGTGATTACAGGAGACTAAAAATTTTAATAATTTTAAATTTCATCTATACTATAATAAAAGAGGCGTGTCTGTACATAGAAAGAAAAGTTCAAAAAAAGGAATGGGGTGTCTAAAGATGTATGGTAGACCACAGGTTAGAGTTAATCTCCGAAACTACTGAACCGATTTGAATGCAGTTTTCAAGGGTAGATAGAGAATAGAATAGGTATTTATTTTAAAAACAAACCATTTGGCCTTATGTCTATCTAAAATCAAGTTTTTTTCAAAATGGAATCCACTCATCTTTAGCCGAGGAGCACCATAGAGCATCATTTGGAGCAACATAAAGCTATGTTTGATCAAAATCGTATGTCGGAAAGAAGTTATCGGCAATTTTATATACCACGCGTACGAAGTCGCGGGCAGAAGCTAGTTAACAATATGCTTTTCACCCCTCCTATTCGAAAAGAAGTGTTTTGTTGCCCGTTTAGAGGGAGCAAAATGCGATTTTGCTCCCTCTTCGCTTTTTTTTTTAATTTTTTTCATTTCTGCCCTGCTAACAGGGAGCAAAATACGTTTTAGCAGTGCGTTCACGGAGCTGCGGAGACTGTAAAAAGTTGTATTCAAAAGTCGTATCTTTTTCGTATTTAGAATTTTATATATCAGCGTTTTACATAAATACTTTAATGCACATACTAAAACAACAACAAGATGGACCGACGACCTCGTGAAGGTCGCGGGAAACCGGTGGAAGCAAGTAGCACAGGACCGGTCGGAGTGGCGAGCCTTGGGGGAGGCCTATGTCCAGCAGTGGACGTCTTTCGGCTGAAATGATGATGATGATGATGATGATGACATACTAAAAATCCATAAATTCAAAAATATATACTTAATTTTGATAAATTATTTTCTATTATCTTTTATTTTCAATTTGGCTGAATGGTGCAGGCCGATGCCGTAGCATTCCTCGTAAACTCGACGTGTGATCGAATTAAAAAAAAAACTCGAACCCGCGAATTTCGTGAGCGCTCATTTCCTTGCCGTATTATTTTACACTTAATTTCCAAAATAAAACGTACTTTATGTAGTGTTATGAATTATTTCGTAGAGAATTAATGAAATCAAAAAGTGATTTAGGTGATGCAATGTATTGAGATCAACACCTCTGATAATTCCAAAGGAATATTATGTAAGTACGTAATATGAATTGCACTGCCCTTTTTTCATTTTATCGCAAATGTATTAAAAAACTTTGTTTGATACATGAGCGAAATTGTCATAAAATGTATTTTTTTCACATTTGTTAAAATTTACCTATTATTATGAACGCAACGCATGCGAGCATGACAGAATATAAATACAATGAAGTAGTTAGAGATTCTTCAATATGGAAGCCATTTTCGCCTTCTGCCTATGAATTTATGATAGGCGCGCGAAACACACGATCTTTTTAACTTTGTTTGTTTCTAAATGTATTATTTTTTTGTTTTACTTAATTTAATGACAATGATGAACGAATGATCTTATGATTTTCTCATAGGAGGGGTGAAAAGCAGAGTGTACAACACGGTAGCAAACTTATTTATGCCTTGGGTGACAAAGCTTGAATCCTTCGCTAGCTCAAGATTCCACGCTAGAATCCCTCGCTTACGCTCGGGATTCTATTCTGGAATCTTTCGCGTCGCTCTGGATTCAATCCGTCACCCGCGGTAAAATATACCATTTCGCTCCCTAGTCATACAATCTACTATTTCAAGACTTGTGTGTTACATAATTTCGTTTTACATGATGAAACTGCATGTGATATATCAAACACAAATTATATATCACTTTCTCTATGACATTTGTAATGACCTGTAATGTATTTCTAATAAGCCTTAATTACAGAATTAGGCGATACGGGGGGCTTTGAGCGGTGCATCAAACGACGTAAAATAATATTAGTGTATCTAATAGGTACTATCGTAGTTTCACTTTGTCCACATTTCCGAATGTGACGAATTGGGAATGTGGACGAAATGGGAATGTGGAGATGGGAATGTGGACGAGATGGGAATGTGGACGAGATGTGAATGTGGACGAAATGGGAATGTTGAGATGGGAATGTGGACGAGATGTGAATGTGGACGAAATGCAGCACTACAGCGTAACATTCTATTTATTCATGTGTTACGTGTTATTGTCTTTTTCTCTCTGTCCGTTTTACCTATATGTCTTCTCTCTGTTCACTATGTTATACGTTGTTATGTTGTAGTGTCTGTGTAAATAAATGTTATGAGTTATGAGTTATGAAATGGGAATGTGGAGATGGGAATGTGGACGAAATGAGAATGTGGACGAGATGTGAATGTGGACGAAATGGGAATGTGGAGATGGGAATGTGGACGAGATGTGAATGTGGACGAAATGGGAATGTGGAGATGGGAATGTGGAGATGGGAATGTGGACGAGATGGGAATGTGGACGAGATGTGAATGTGGACGAAATGGGAATGTGGAGATGGGAATGTGGACGAGATGTGAATGTGGACGAAGCGTATCATACCAGTAGCGACACGCACCGCCCCGCACCAACACAAGTTACCTCACCCCGCCCGCGGCGAACGAGCGCGGCTCACCATAGCAAAACCGGCCGGAACGTGCACTCACGCACACACGCATTTGTACAAGATAATACTTTAGTGAGCAGATTACGTTTACTTTGTATGGGGTGTCGTGGATGTGATAATACATAGTGAATAGGCGCGAGACAATACTACTACAACAGCCTATTTACGGCCCAACTGCTGGGCATAGGCCTCCTCTCATCACGAGAGGGTTGGGCTATAGTCTCCACGCGGGCCCAGTGCGGATTGGGGACTTCACACACATCCGTGAATTACTTCTCAGATGCGTGCAGGTTTCCTCACGATGCTATCCTTCACCGAAAAGCACAGTGATAAATTCAAATTGAAAATTTCGCATATAAGTAATTTCAGAGCCGGATTTGAACCCGCGACCCTCTGCATTGGAGACGGTATGTCAAACCACTAGGCCACCACGGCGCAAGACAGTGTTACTCCGTGAACATTACCATATATCGACAAATGTTTACTGTTGACGCTTAACGCGCCGCTCAACGCTCCGCGCATCGCCTTTTTGGTCCTAAAGCGAGACCTTACTTCTTTATAACAGTTTCAATAGAGATGACGACAGGGTAAAGAAATCGAAATTCTAATTAGTCCGTCAGTTAGGCATTGAAAAAATATTAGACACGTATTTTTTGTTTTATCAAATTAACAAAGAATGACTAAGTTAAAACGCATTAAAGTTGGAGAGTGGGGGCCAACTACGTCACCGTTAGGTATAAATCGTGCCTAACCGTGACGTCACGCGACATTTCAACTCAATATATCTCCGTATAAGTTTGATTACGTGAAAAAAGAAAAAATAAGTGTCCAATACTTTTCAATAATCTTCCTGATTTGTATTAAATACCAAGGTCAGTTATTTCACATTGAGTCACATTGACAATAAGGATAGTCAAGGTCGCACTTAAATCATCATATTTGTCATAGATTTAAAAAAACAATGACTCAAATATAAATGGATGAATCAACTTTTTTATGTCAATAGTTGCCATGGTTGCCCTGGGCCACTTTTTAAAACTGCTATTCTGCGGGTTTAAATACACTAAATGTGGGGTATCTTTGCCATTTTCAATCCCTTCCCTAATGGAGCACTTTCTGAGCGTCTTAGAATTCTATATTGTTACAGTTTTTCTAAGAAAACTCTCTCATTTTGTCCCCTGGACAATGGGACAGAATAACAACAAGAAATAGTTGATTGACCCAAATATATGTCAGAATATATGTGCTCATCACAAGCAAAATGATGGTAATAAAGGGTAAAGATCAAGTTATGTTTTTTAACAGAAGGTATGTCAATAATTTTGCAAGTCAGACATGACTATTTGTTAGAAGAACATTGTGAGGAAACTTGCATGTATCTGAGGAGATATTCAAAGATGTGTGAAATCCTAAATCAAATAATGATATAGCCCGAAATCTCGCATGATGATGATCTCTTTTACTTGATATCCACTAACCAAAGGTTGTCTGGGAGAGATCGCTCTATTAGCGATAAGACCGCCTGCTGTATACCTAACAACATGTTTTCCTGATCTTTTTCGTTCTGTCCTTTTTTTCCCTATTGTGTGGTGTTCAATAAAGAGTATTTGTATTGTATTGTATTGATGACAGGAGGCCTCAGTATTTGTCCACCATAATATTTAGTATGCAGTTTAGGTTCCGTTTGTAGTGTTGCAGATGTGGCAAAAGAAAGTGTAATAGGATGCTGTGGTGGTTGTATCTATCTGTGACTGTGACTTATTAGTCTTTATAAGACCAACCTTTTTTTTTAAATCTAATAAATAAAATTCTCGTGTCACGAAATGGCTCGACCGATTCTTATGAAATTTGGAGTGTATGTTCAGTAGGTCTGAGAATAGGATGTAAGCTATTTTTCATACCAAAAAAAAAACACAGCTGGTTTTGGATTATAAATAGCGGCCTTACTTGGTTGTCTCAATGACATCTTCCCCAAGCCCCAACTGTCCGACATCACCTTGGCCGCATGTGAACACGGAACCCCTCTTTTTGGGCGCAGTCGGTATTTCCAACTGGAATGCTGAAACAAATTACTTCTATTAGCAGATTTACACACTTTTGTAATCATTATCGTTTTGGACTATATCCCCTTTTGTGATGAGAGGAGGCCTGTGCCCAGCAGTGGGACGCAAATAGGCTGTAGTAGTAATCATTAGAGTTCAGAAAGTATACAAAAAAGTGTTGCATACATTTAAAAAAATAGTATTTCTTGCTACCTTTACTTTTATACTTGTTTACAATTTCCAGTAATATGTTTTTTCTCTTTTGCATACACTTTGAAGTTATTCAGTCATAATTCAGGATACTAAAGGAACTTTTTAAAAAAACACCCATATACACGGTGGGTCAGAAAATATGGCAAATAATTAACCCATCGTATCAGCTATCGATGCTAAGTATATTGTATAGGTCTTTAATTTTTTTTGAGTTGGTAAAAATAATAATTGTATATGGGATTGGTTGTGTGCGCGACGCCTGAATCCTATACAATTTTTTTTTTTTTACCAACTCGAAAAAAATTAAAGACCTATACAATATACTTAGAATCGATAGCCGATACTGTGGGTTAATTATTTGCCATATTTTCTGACCCACCATGTATAGGGAATAAATAGATTAGACAAATTATTGGAATGAATATAACTTCCCAGTCCTAATAATGAGTTTTCTATAATTATTTCCTACTACTACAGGAAACAAGACTAGGAAATATCTATTTAGTAAACACTTTTGAGTATTCCAAGCAGTAAGTATCCTTAGCACTATAGCAAATAGTTGTTTTATAAGCAGAGGCGGCCTTTGCGCTTGCGAGGCCCCGGGCGAATTAATCTTTGCGAGGCCCTGGTCTGGGGCAATGTAAAAATTCATGACTAACGCAGATTGGTCATGATCAGCAATTGTTTTTTTTATTGTCATACCAAAAGTGGGGATGTTATTTATTTTTCCACGTACCCCATGATGTGGGGCGGGCGGGCGTCATTGGAAAGGCCCTTGAAAAATATTGTGAGTTTTTAGAAACCGTTTTTCGATTTAGGGATCCGTTTGTAAAATATTAAGCTTTTCAGAGCTAATTTTTATTAGATAAAAGTTGCCCCACCGCCTGCCAGCTAAACCATTATTATTGGATGGCTGAAAATAATCTTGGTATTCATGGTAGCAGTATACAATGTGCCCATGTATAAAGTGCACTAATTGGGATAAAACTTGAAGTCACTTGAAGATATTTTATCGATGAAAAAAATAATTAAAAAGAAATCCCGTAATGTTTTTTTTTCATTATTTATCTTGATTTTGAATAAATCGAGGAATCATCCGCACTGGGCCCGCGTGGGAACTATAGCCTAAACCGTCTCGTGATGAGAGGAGGCCTGTGCCCAGCAGTGGGACGCAAATAGGCTGTAGTAGTAGTAGTAGAGGAATCATTACAAAAAATAGAAAAAAAACATGTTTTCTTGTTTCATATCTTGTGATTATTAGATGGGGGAATTTAAAGATTAAGAATAGCCGTATAACCGTAGATGTAAAAAATAATAATACGCAAATTAAATAGTTGAAATAGAGCTATAAATAAAAAATGGCTATATTGCCACGGTAAAAAGGCCTCTTTTTTGTCATTTTGATTTGTTTTTACATTTTTTATTTAAATAACATGACTAAAGCATTGTGCTTATAATCCCGCTGATTAAAAGTCAATACGACCCTTAGGCGATAGATATTTGGTGTTTTTTTTAATCATAAAAAATACAGGATTTATTCATTTAATTTTTACATCGCTAAAATATCACCACGTTTCATCTCTATTTGTTTGTGCACTTTGAGCAATACCTGAATCTCACGCAATTTCTTTTTTACCATATAAATGTTTTTAAAACCTAGAAAACATGCTTAGATCGATAGCTGATTCTATGGGTAAAATATCGTCACAACGTTTTGCTTGACCCCGAATTTTATGTTATTTTATTTGCGATTTAAGAACGAATACTATCATTCGTTTAAAGATAGAGACTATCCAAAGGACACTCACGACACGGCTGCCTGAAGATAACGGCAATAAATGAAATCAGAAATGAAACACGGAAATCCCTAAACCCTAAACTGTGAACACATTAATTAGCCCTCTGCAGTGTATTAGCACAGATTACTAAATACTTGATTAGATTTTTTTTTCAACTTGGGTTATCGTAGCCCTGCGCGAGGCCCCTACGAGCGCGAGGCCCCGGGCGGTTGCCCGCTTCGCCCCCCCCCTAAGGCCGCCTCTGTTTATAAGTTTTCTAGTCAATATTATTGAAAAATAGTTGGTCCCGTGAACTTTATATCACCTGAAGGCGATTCCCATACAAAGTTACAATTGTTTTTTTTTAGCTGTTCCATTACTTTTCTCGATTTATTTTCTTACTTAACCTTCCCTGAACCACAGGAAACAATAGTACATTACAGAGCTAGGGTGGTGAATTCGTAAATGTCCCAGATCGCAGGTTTCTATAAATATGCGATCTGGGGCTTTACGAATTATCACCCGTGGTTTGTCAAAAGTTTTACGTCTTGCCTTGGCCAAGAAGTGAGATTTTCTCTCCACGTAGCGGGCAGAAAATCCCACTTTATGGCCAAGGGTGATGTAAAACATATTGTTCAATGTTCTCATACCTACTATGAGCTGCGTATGTTAAATATAGAGGTCTGTACTACATACAGAACTTGTACTTTACATAGGAGCAATATTGGAGTAGTCACATATAGAAAGTAATCGCTTCAGCCCGCGACTACACCCGCGTGGAATTCGTTTCTTGCGTTCCCACGGGAACTACGCGTTTTTTCAGGATAAAAAGAAGCCTATGTCTTTTCCCGGGACTCCAACTATCTCCATACCAAATTTCATCCAAATCGGTCCAGCGGTTGAAGTGTGAAGAGGTAACAGACAGACAGAGTTACTTTCGCATTTATAATATTAGTATGGATATGGATGACAGCGAGATTTACATCAAATGAAAGTGATAAATGTGAAAGGAAGTCTATCCATTACCTTTTCATGCTAAAACCGCCGAACCTATTTAAATGGAATTTGGTTGCAGAGTTTAGTATGAAGTTCCATGTAGACATACTGAGTGGAAGCTAGTATAAGAATAGTGTAAACTTGAACCACATATGCTCATTCCATATGCCAATGAATCAGAGATAACAAAATTAGATAAAAATTATATAACACTACATGTAAAATTGTTGTTATTTGTGTTAAGCCATTGTCATGCTCTGTAAAGTTTTCCATGACTTATCTATGGGCACTTTATCATGGTATACGAATATTTATATGTATGCCTATGTAAAGTAGTCATAGGTATAAAAATGTAAATATACAATTGGTACGTTAACAATGAACGTGATCTACCGATTAACGATAGGTATGTAAAGTGATAAAAAAAAGAACCTAACTATGTAACGGTGCGGTAATAAACAGTGCAAAACTAATCATAATTACCATTTTGTTGATGATAAACATAATAACCTCCAAATGTACTAAGCACTGAAGTTTCACGTACTTGTGAAATCGTTAAGAGATAAGTCAAAAACGGCTTTCAACGTGTTCACTGAATACAAATTAGTTACAAGTAGAAATGTGTTAGAAATGACTAAAACGAAAAAAACAAGAAATGCTTGAGCACCGACGCGTTTCCCGCCATCATAGTTTGACAGGTCATTGACGTCGGGCAAAAAGAAAACAACTGCAATTGAGCATTTCCATCTTACCTACGCGTTTCTTCTTGTTCTTTGGGACGCTGGCTGACGTGGCGGAGGCAGATTTCGACGCCGAGCGTTTAACGCCTCGCGCGGCCGGCATTCTGGCTGCAAACCACACAGACGCGTTAGTCTCGCTGGAGGTCGCGGGTCGCGACGCGCCAAACGCAACGCACACTAACCGATGGCTTCTCACCGATGACGTTCTCACTATCCTTCTATAATCGCGTTACGCTATTAACCACTTACTTCAACTGCAATTACAAGGCTACGCTCTAACAGATTTATGCAAAGCGCGGATAGGTTATATTATGCATTTGTATAGAGGTACACCGCGAACCAAACAACGCATCTGTGGCGCATGAAGGACGCGGCCCAGAACTTTGGTTTACTTACTGTGTTTTTGTTTATTGAATTTGTAGTCGCGTGAACTATATAATTTGAGTATGTAATGGGAGATGACGTATTAATTTATCAGACTGCGAATCCCTTGCATCTCCGTGCTGCGCTTGGCCAACGACAACGAATGAAATGAGTGATGTCGTCAGTGACGTAATGGATGAATCGGAACTTACCGGTTTTTTTTTGTCTATGGATTCAATATGGTTTGAAGCATAAATGCCTATTAATAATATAGGTATTGAGATTTATTAATACGTAAAATAATGCATGAAGAATAACGTTGAATTATTTCAGTGATTTTTCTTAAAACATTTTCTACTGTGGCAACCACAGACTGTTTGCGTCAGTATGACGTACCGGACTGTTATGTTGGCTAGACTGTGATGTCTGCGATCTTTATTCGAATGCAAGGCGCGTGATTTGAAAATACATTAACACTTGTGCCCATTAAAATTATCATTTTTACCCGACTGCGCCAGAAGGAGAAGTGGCCCAATTTGTATCTTGTGAAAGTAGAAGTATTGAGTATAGAATGAATATAGAATAAATTACATAAATAATGCATTTACTTTAATCAGGAGTGAGAAGGGAGAATTTAAAAACTTAAATTATTAGTCTCATTTTAATATCAATTTTGAATTAAACTGAATGGGATGTTTTTATATAAAATATAGCTTGGGTCGGTCGTTTCTTCAAAATAATTCAATCTAAGTAATAATAATTTTATTTCAAATTCTTTCAATTCAAATGAATTAGCATTGTAATATACTAAACAAGAATTAAAACTACTTAAAAATACTTAAAAATACATAAAAAATAAACAAAATTTAACAACGGCCCAGCGGCATGGCACCGAAGATGCTGGCAGCATTTCCCCGTTGCATAGCGATGCTCAAGCGTTGAGCGAGGAAGCTGCCGGCTCTTCGGTCCCTGGTGACGTCGACTAATCTTTTTGAAATTCCTTTGTAAAAATCAAGAGCTTAGGACCATGTGGTCCTAAGCTCCAAGGACCAAGTGTCTCGACACCGAAAGGTATAAAACAGAATTCGGAGTCGAGAGATCTGTATTTATTAATTTTAAGAATTTCCGCCGCTTCTGCCGCCGCTCCAGGTCTATTTATTGTTCCTTGTAGATGAGACGGGGCTAATGTATCTACACCAGTTGCATCCCACACCAGCACCCGACCCATCTTCCAAGGAACTAAGGACATACCGTCTGGTCTCTTGCCATAGTCTCTACTAACACCGGTCGGCTCGAGCAGAGCCGGGACGTTGACGGTGGCAAGAGACCGACGAATTATGTGATTGAGAGCAGCGTGTCTCCAGAAGCCGTCGGCGCTCTTTTGGCACGAAAGTCCATTCAAATTCAATCATTTATTCAGCAAATTGGCCACATACCCGCTTGCTAGCCCATTGCTCAGACCAAGACAGCCAAAAATACTCAGCCACAGAACAAGCACAACTCTACAGAGTGACAATAACCAAACGGAGAGAATGCAAACGGAGAATCTTAATTAACACTTGACATTGGCAAAAGTGCCTTGCAGCAGACGCCATATTAACAAAAAAAAGTACTCAACAGAAAAATATAGTCGATGAAACTGGAAAGTGGCAACTAACGAGTATGGAGGGTTGAAGTAAAGGAGCGGAATCATTATAGTTCCAAAAGTGGACACCAAATCGGGTAGATTGGGGGCGCTGCGGTCGCTACTCCAGTCAAGCCACCTAGGCGGATAGTCTGCAGCAGCGCCATCAGATGGGGGCCTATTATTGCTTAATCCACGCGCCTTCTAAGTTGTATAAAACTTTTACTCAGCTATGGATAATTCGAGCCAGATTGACCTAATCTGGCTCGAATTATCCAGTAATTTAGTATCATAATTGGATATTACCTCACGGGGTGTCTAATGTGCATAAATTGCATTTGTGCAATCTAAATGCAAATCTCGCGTGGCACGGAGGATTTGAGGCCAATTTCGGTGTCGTACCGTACCTGCCGCCACATTCCGTATTTTTTATTGGCAACAATGGCAACCCTAATTCATAATGTAAGTAAGTACGTAGGTACTTACTTACATTATGAATTACATAGCTAGCTACCTTTTGCCCACGACTTTGTTTCATTCGCGTGGATTTCGGTTATAGGTTCTAGCATTCCCGCGAGAACTATAAGGGATAAGGGTAGGTTGATTCAAACCGTCCGTTTCTGTATGGAATGACAGCTCGGCGGCCATTATTAACGAACAGGAGTCCGTCAAATGCATGAATCAACTCACCCTGAGTAGGACTTACCTACGTTTTTCCGGGATAAGAAGTAGCCATTATCCGTGGACTACAACTATCTTCGTATTGAATTATTATTCGTATTATCATATCTAAGTAAGTACCTACATCGATCCAGGGGTTTAAGTGTAAAGAGGCAACAGACAAGTCGACACACAGACAGTGAGGCAGGAAGAGTTACTTTTAGTGGCAACATTTAAAAGAAGTTTCAAAAAGTGTCTTTTGAACTTTTTTTATTTATTAGAACAATCAATTTACAACCTTATTGAAGTGTACATTACTGGTGCTTGGTGTTTGTCAGTTTGTCCAAAGTGCCGTCAGGCCGTCACCCTATAATAATATTACCTAGTATAGATTGAGCTATGCTAAGAAAACGATGTGTTTTTTTTAAAGATCCAAATAGTTAAGTTAGTATAAGTGCATTAAAGGCTGCAGAAGCCGGAAGGGCTTATTAGCAGTCAGTGAGTTCGCCCGCGTGGAATTCGGTTATCGCGTTCCCGCGGGAACTATGCGTTTTTTCGGGATGATAAGTAGCGTATGTCCTTTCCCGGGACCCCAACTATCTCCATGCAAAATTTCATCTCAATCGGTCCAGCGGTTGAAGCGTGAAGAGGTAACAGACAGACAGACAGACAGAGTTACTTTCGCATTTATAATATTAATATGGATTTTCTTTATGCTAAGTAGTTTATTTGGAAACGAAAAACCGGAAGAGCATTGCTCTTCTTCAGCCTGTCATTTAAAAATAAAAAAAATCAGCTCCACATCACCAAACACCAAAGCAGAAGCCCATTCAAGGTACCTATCCCAGGCACAGGCCTCCTCTCGTCACGACATAGTTTGGGCTATAGTCCCCAAGCAGACCCATTGCGGACTGGGGACTTCGCAAAGTTCGCACACGTCTTTGAATAAATTTTCGAAAGCGTGCAAATTTCCTCTCAATGTTTTCCTTCACCGATAAGATCAGTGGAAAAATCTAAAAAAAGTCACATAGTATATTTAGGTTACTAAATAAAAGTACTCAGAGGTATGATGTTACTCGTGTAAAGCCAGATTTGATACCCTGGCTCCGTATAAGAGAGAAGTTGAAGCCGTGGTGGGCTAGTGGTTCGATCTACCGCCTCTCATGCAGAGGGTCGGGGGTTCGATTCCGGCTCGCACCTCTAAAGTGTACTTTTGTGCGAAATTCAATTTGAATTTACCATGAGCTTTTCGGTGAAGGAAAACATCGTGAGGGAACCTGCACGCATCTGCGAAGTAATTCAAAGATGTGTGTAAAGTCCCTAATCCGCACTGGGCCCGCTCTGGGGATATAGCCCAAACCCTCTCGTGATGAGAGGAGGCCTGTGCCCAGCAGTGGGACGCAAATAGGCTGTAGTAGCAGTAGTATTAGAGAGGCGGTAGGTCAAACTACTAAAGATTCAAGGCTTTTAAAAAATCAAGAACACATACAAATAGAAGAATGGAAATAAGTTATTTTATTGCAAGAGGCGTGGGGGCGTGGCGCCCCGCCCACCTCGAAAGCCTCTATGCGCTGTCTCTTTCGGTCTGTCTCGTTCACACCTATTGAATATCTGATAGAAATTATACGTTACGTGCTTGAAATTTAGAAAATTAAAATTAAAGCTTTCATATTTCATATATTTTCCATCACCCTTGGCCGTAAAGTGGGATTTTCTGCGCGCTACGCGGTGAGAAAATCTCACTTCTTGGCCAAGGCAAGATGTAAAACTTTTGACAAACCACGGGCGGTAAAATTCGTAAAGCCCCAGGTCGCATATTTATGGCCCTCACCTTCGGTTCGGGTCACAGAAACCTGCGATCTGGGACATTTACGAATTCACTACCCTAGGTCTGTAATGTACCTACTATTATTTACTTTTGACCTATTTTTCAAATGAAATTTCAGTGAACAAATAGTTGGTGTTTTTTTGCGGATGTCTACGTCACAGTCATAATAACTATTATTGTGCCTCATTCGACCCGTCCAGTAGTTTGAGCTGTGCGTTGATGGATAGATCAGTCAGTTTTATACGTAGATTAGATTATAGATATAACTATTTAGATGAAGATTTTATTTATTTAAACTTTATTGCACATTATTAAAATAGGTACTGATACAAAAGGCGAACTTAATGCCATAATAAAGCATTCTTAAACCTTTCGACAAAAGAGACATTGTTGGTGCTTTTTATTTAAACACAATGAAATTGTATAATATTATTACAATAACTAGCTGACCCCGCGGACTTCGTACCGCCTTAAAATATATTTTTTGCGAATGAAAAATAGCTTACGTTCTTTTCTCAGACCTACTGAACGTAACCTCAAAATTTCATAAGAATCGGTTGAGCCGTTTCGGAGGAGTTCGGTTACAAACACGAGAATTTTATATATTAGATATTCTGGGACATATCACACATATTGACCTAGCCCCAAACTAAGCAAAGCTTGTACTATGGATGCTAGACAACGATATAAATACTTGTATAGAGAAATACATACATACATATATAATTACTAAACATCCATGACGCGAGTAGGTACAAACTTTCGTGCTCATCACACAACGTTTGCCCCGAGCGGGTCTCGAACCCGCGACCATCGGAACAGAAGGCAGGGTCACTACCAACTGGACCAATCTGGCCTTCTATATTAGTATACTTATCTATAGTGCTTGTAATTTTTTTAAGACGCTGACGAGAGCCAATGACCTTGAGCAATCGAGGCAGGCAACTGTCTCAGCGGACAAAGTCTGTTTGCATTGGAGGGAGCGAGAAGCACGACCGCGGTATGTAGGCGATATAGAAGTAGAAAATCAGAAAAAATTAAGATTGAAAAAAAAACTCACATTGCATGAACAATATAAATTAGCAAATTTTTTGGTATGAGTATGACGGAATAGTGTATTTAATTATAGAAATCTGCGTTAAAAAAATAAACTTATAGAACCGTTTAAATAGGATATAGAAGACGTAACTTCACGATTTTTTTTCATCGAACCGACTTCATGGAATCTTTTTTACGACATAGCAAGTTTTTTAAGTTCACAGTGAATATTAACATATATTTTACTCGCGTTACAAAATCAAATAGTTTTCGTTTAAATACTGTTTACTGTTTAATTTACTGTTTAATTTAGGTATTTTTTTTTTAATTTATTTATTTCATAAAAGTGACATGCTTCTTACAAATAACATCTGCCAAACTGCTGAGCAGTTTGTTATCAGCGAAAGCTTCACCGCTTTTTAATATCAGTTATCAGTATTATCACTAACTAGCTTTTCCCCGCAACTTCGTATGCGCAGAAATATTAAAAAGTAAAATCCCGTTTTTTTCCGTTCCCGCGGGAATTTTGCAAAATCCTTTCTTAGCGGATGCCTACGTCATAACATCTACCTGCATGCCAAATTTCAGCCCGATCCGTCCAGTGGTTTGGGCTGTGCGTTGATAGATCACTATGTCAGTCAGTCAGTCACCTTTGAGTTTTATATATTTAGATATATTGCCAGCGCCAAATCACATTCACGTGCCAGACATAGTCGTTTATAACTATACCACATATTTGAATACGAGATCATAATCAGATCTTTTCGAGGTGCATGTGTGGCGCTTCTTACTCACCAAACTTGAGAACAGGTCAAGAGAAAATCGGACTAATAAACACTGGGTTCAATTCAATTCTTTATTTCATTATCATGTAACATCAGATGTTAATTATGTAAATTAGTAGGTTCCCGGACCTTTTAAAGCTACATCGTCTTATATTTAACGCATTCACTGCCACCGACGCATATATGCGTTTTGCTGACTTTCCCGCAGTGCCTTGAACGCACATGTGCGTTGCAATGTTCCCTTAATGACAGATGTGGCACCTGGCGAAAGTTCGTAAAACAGAAGTGGCAGTGAATGCCTTAAATCACCCCCCACACCACAACAACTTATGTAAACGTCCCACTTCTGGGTACAGGCCTCCTCTCATCACGAGAGAGTTTGGCCTATACATATAGTCCCCACGTGGCGGGTCCAGTGCGGTTTTGTTTGTCCTTCCTTCACTTAGCAACGAGTGGACCGATTTGGATGAAATTTGGTATGAAGATAGCTTGAGACCCGGGCAACATAGGCAATAACATACTTTTTATCCTGATACTAGCTTCTGCCCGCGACTTCGCCCGCGTGGAATTCGGTTATCGCGCTCCCGCGGGAACTATGCGCATTTCCCGCCTATGTCCTTTCCCGGGACTCCAACTATCTCCATACCAAATTTCATCGAAATCGGTCCAGGTGTTGAAGCGTGAAGAAGTAACAGAGATACAGACAGACAGACAGAGTTACTTTCGCATTTATTTTATAACATTAGTATGGATTTAAACGACATAATTATGACGTCACATTCTATAAATTTCTATGACAATCTCATAAAAAGGCAGCAAAGAGAAAATAGTATCTGATTTGCTTGTGGTCCTTAATTGTTCATGGTCCACGAGTCCCTAAAAGAGGCATCGCGCTCTATGGTCGTAAAATAAGTGGTTGATTGTCTCTGGTGTGGATTCCCGGGATTCTGGCCGCTTGTCGCGTTAAATACTCTGTGAGCTTTTAGCGGTCGGGTCGACGAAAGTACAGCTTGTGGCATAGACTAAACCGTTTGTGACCAACACTTATACTGGTGTAATTTAATTTAAAGAAATTAAGGTTTATTTAAATTATACTACTACTACTACAGCCTCCTTGCGTCCCACTGCTGGGCACAGGCCTCCTCTCACCACGAAAGGGTTTGGGCTAGGCTATGGTCCCCACGGCGGATCAAGGACTTCACAGCTTCACACACAGCTTTGAATTACTTCGCAGATGCGTGCAGGTTTCCTCACGATGTTTTCCTTCACCGAAAAGCTCATGGTAAATTCTAATTGAATTTCACACATAAGTAAACTTAGAGGTGCGAGCCGGGATCGAACCCCCAACCCTCTGCATGAGAGGCGGTAGGTCGAACCACTAGGCCGCCACGGCTCATTTAAATTATAAGTACTTATAAACTAAAATTAAAAGTAAAATTAAATAGTTAAAATAGAGCTATAAATAGAAAATTTGTTCAAAATGACTGCCTTGGGGTAGAGTGTAGGGTTGCCAGATGTAGTGACCCTATTATCGGGAGAAAAAAACAATTTTTCGGGATTTTGGGACTTCGGTCGGGAGAAACAAAAAAAAAACCTAATAAGATTAAAACCACCTTCAAACTTTAATAAAAGTACCTAACTTTTTTAGCCGAAAAAACTTTTTCCTATTAAAGAAGACTTATCAATTCTACGCCGACGCGGAACGGAGAAAGGAATCGCTTGATCACAATTAAGAACTTAAGATTATTGTTTTATTAACAGAAGTAGTTTTTCGGGAGATTTATTACTTTGTCGGGAGTCGGGAGGCCGCACTAAAATTAGGGAGAATCCCGTTAAATCCCGGCCGGCTCTTTCCTTCCTCTTCTAACCTTCATCCCTTAATTGTCGCTTCACGACACTGGCAACCCTAGTAGAGTGTCCAGAAGGCTGGCTGCATTGCCACGTTGGATGGCAATGCTATTTCTTCGGCATAACTAAGTAGAAGGCAGCCTTACTTATCTCATCATCATCATCATTTCAGCCGATAGACGTCCACTGCTGGACATAGGCCTCCCCCAAGGCGCGCCACTCAGACCGGTCCTGTGCCACTCGCATCCACCGCGTTCCCGCGACCTTTACAAGGTCGTCACTCCATCTTGTTGGAGGTCTACCGACAGCTCGTCTACCGGTTCGCGGACGCCACGTCAGGACTTTCCGGCCCCATCGGCCATCAGTCCTGCGAGCAATGTGCCCCGCCCACTGCCACTTAAGGTTCGCAATTCTTCGGGCTATGTCGGTGACCCCAGTTCTACTGCGGATATCCTCATTTCTGATTCTATCACGCAGAGAAACCTCGAGCATAGCCCTCTCCATTGCTCTCTGGGTGACCTTGAGCCTTCTTATGAGGCCCATCGTAAGCGCCCACGTCTCGGAACCATAAGTCATCACTGGCAACACACACTGGTCGAAGACTTTCAACTTAACTACCCTACTTATCTACTTATTTATTATTCGACCGCATATCCATACTATTACGTGCTATTACTAATATTATAAATGCAAAAGTAACTTTGTCTATCTGTCTGTTAGTTCTGTTACCTCTCGCTGGACTGATTTCAATGATATTTGGAATGGTGATAGTTGGGGTCCCGGGAAAGCACATTGGATACTTCTTATCCCGGAAAAGTGTATTGTTCCCGCGGGAACGCGATAACCGAATTCCACGCGGGTGAAGTCGCGGACAGAAGCTGGTACATATTTTTTATACAAAATAAACAGTGCCTTTGCTCGAGAAAATATAATATAATGACCTGTCGATTTTTTAGCAGTCGTTGATTTTTCAGATATCTAATACTGGACTGGTTAAAATAATATTTTGCAGTTTGTTTTACAGGGTGTCTTCGAGTTGATAATACAAAACAGTTTCCGGCTCAGTTAATGCTTTAGCAACAGCCGGCTTTAATAAATTTAGTGTATTACATTAATTTTGTTGTTTAAAACTCATAGTTAATTATGATTAATTAAATCATGTACATGTCTTCATAAATATTTCTTTATTATTTATTTAAACTGTTTGCACATTAGTAAAAACTAATACAAAAGGCGAACTTAATGCCATAAGGCATTCTCTACCAGTTAAACCTTTGGGTAAAACAGAGATTGTTAAAGTGGTGCAAACAAACAACTAAGCAAACAAAAATATACATAAAAAGTTACAATTAATATAAAGATACACATACCTACTTATAAATATAAAAAGGTACATATACAAATAAATACATACATGTAGGAAGATGCCAAAGATAAAACAATATTAACTACATACCTACTTATTATTATTGTTCTTGTTTGTCTTGATGGTCACACTCTACTTTAGCATGCCGTACCGACAAGCCGTGGCCCTCCGCGCATGCGCCCTGACACCGCTCTCAATCAGCTGATCTCTAATAAAATTATAACCCGCGCGCTTAGGGTTTAGGGTCACAGCTCACCACCACCTCGCCTTGTGCGTTTTAAGAGGATACGTGAGCTGAGCCTCTTTTCAGATTGGAGAAATTTAAATCAATGTTGCTGTCTCGCAGGCGCGGGCGGAGCGACAAAAGGTACGATAAGGACAACTGCAGCTCCGTCGAAAAATCTGACGTAAAAAACTCAGAAGTCGAGGTTTCGTTCTCGACATTTTCCTCCTAAATTAAACCAATCGTAATGAAATTTTGGGAACTGGATGAGAAGGAAATTATCTGTGTTGGAACGTTTTGATTTTTGCGTTTATTATTGTGGTTTTTGTATAGCAGGCATTTCTTTGCGGCCTGTTCGATCGGACCGTTTTCAGCACTGTTTGGAGACACCTACATAGTTCTATTAAGAACAAAAATATCATCATCATCATCATCATCATCATTTCAGCCGATAGACGTCCACTGCTGGACATAGGCCTCCCCCAAGGCGCGCCACTCAGACCGGTCCTGTGCCACTCGCATCCACCGCGTTCCCGCGACCTTTACAAGGTCGTCACTCCATCTTGTTGGAGGCCTACCGACAGCTCGTCTACCGGTTCGCGGACGCCACTCCAGGACTTTCTTGCCCCATCGGCCATCAGTCCTGCGAGCAATGTGCCCCGCCCACTGCCACTTAAGGTTCGCAAAAAAATCACTAAAAGCAAAACGTACCGACCGACACAGATACTGACGAAATTGATCTTATTTCAAAAAATCATTGATCTACGATCAAAATCCAGGCAGGAATATGTCGAGAACGTTTGTATGGAAAAATTACTACTAGCTGTCCTGTTAAAGACCTAAGAAATTGACTTTATTTAAACAATATTTAAATGAAAACTATTTGATTTTGTAAGGCGAGTATAAATAATATATGTTAATATTTACTATATACTTAAAAAACTTGCTATTTCGTAAAAAGGATTTCATGAAAAGGGGTTCGATGAAAAAACATCTTGAAGTTACGTCTTCTAATTCCATTTAAACGGTTCTATAAGTTTATTTTTTTAACGCAGATTTCTATAATTAAATACACTTTTCCGTCATACTCATACCAAGAAATTTGCTAATTTATATTGTTACTAGCTTCTGCCCGCGACTTCGCCCGCATGGAATTCGGTTATCGCGCTCCCGAAGGAACTATGTCCTTTCCCGGGACTCCAACTATCTCCATATCAAATTTCATCTCAATCGGTCCTGCGGTTGAAGCGTGAAGAGGTAACAGGCAGACAGACAGACAGACAGAGTTACTTTCGCATTTATAATATTAATATGGAGAATAAACTAGTTATAGACAGAAGCCATTAATTTATATAGAATAGAATAGAATAGTCCCCTAAGGACTATAGCCTAAACTCTCGCTCGAGTAGGATTTTACCTGTGTGTAAATAATCTGTTGGGGTGGTAGTGGGACTGCCTGGTACCTATGAATATTATCATTTTATTCACCTGTCTTTGCAGTTATTCCAAAATAATCATCTTCTTACAATTTAGCGCACAATATTGATACATTTTGAAGAAGCCAAAATTGATCAATATTGTGCGCTAAATTGTATGTGATATCGCTAATATTGCAAAGTTAAAAGAACCATCAATGAAACTCGCGTCAACTGTCAAATACTCAGTTTGAAGGTCAGGGCCAATGACCTTACTACAACAGCCTATTTGCGTCTCACTGCTCGGCACAGGCTCCCTCTCACCACGAGAGGGTTTGGACTGTAGTCCCCACGCGGGCCCAGTGCGGATTGAGGACTTCACACACATCTTTGAATTACTTCGCAGATGCGTGCAGGTTCCCTCGCGATGTTTCTCTTCACTGGAAAGCTCAGTGGTAAATTCAAATTGAATTCCGCACATAAGTAAACTTAGAGGTGCGAGCCGGAATCGAACCCCCGACCCTCGGCATGAGAGGCGGTAGGTCGAACCACTAGGCCACTACGGCTTCAACGACCAATGACCTTATACACCGAGCCGCGCGTATTTAACAATAATCTTTTCACCTCACTGGCTCGAAAGTGGTCGATTTGCAGCTTGATATCCGAGCGCAAAAGTTGTTTTTATCCGCTAGCGTGGAAAGTGTTTTTGAAATTCGAACGACGCATGACGCCACTGTCACAATAAAAAAACAACGATACGTTCTGAAACGCAATTCGTCGTGAGAGTTTTATTAAAATAAAGGTTCAATTTACTTAATATCATCATTAATAAAATAATATTAATAATACACCGTTTCAGATGTATTTCATTATTTCACTATGTTTTATCACAAAAATACTTAAATATGTGTATATTTTTACTGTATTCAATCTTGAAGTACGAGTAGGAGTGATTTGGAACGCAATAACCTCCGGAAACAAAACATGAAAAAAAAAGTTTTAGATTGCTGGTTTTGTAATTTAGAATACCTATACGAAGTAATAAAGAAAATATGAGCGATTCTAGCGATGAAGATACGAATTTAACTCCTCCAGAGTTAGCACAAACTGTACGTGACGCCGAACTAAGTCTTCTTCCCGAAAAATCGCGCGTGAGGTGAAAAATTTTGTGTTGCGCTCAGCAGCAAAGTCGTTTGCTGTCTCGTGCCTTGAAACCCTCGTTACACTCAGGATTCTATATTTGAACCCTAGAATCCTTCGTTCACTCGGGTCTCAATCACGCACTCACAGCAAACAACAACTTTGCAGCCTTGCATAACAAATAACTATTAACAGTCCATAACTCGGTTAAGGCATTCACTGCCACTTCTGTTTTACGAACTTTCGCCAGGTGCCACATCTGTCATTAAGGGAACATTGCAACGCACATGTGCGTTCAAGGCACTGCGGGAGTCAGCAAAACGCACATATGCGTCGGTGGCAGACTGGCAGTGAATGCCTTAATGCTAAGCGATAAAAATAAAGCCATACACAGACTTAGAATCGATAGCTGACACTGTGGTTAAAATATCGGCACGTTTTGCTGGACCCTGTATAAGTATATTTGTAATCGCGTTTTTAAAACTTTCTTAGCTCCCCTACACTTTCCAAAGAACCTACATGCCAAATTTCAGCTCTCTAAGAGTAGTTTCGGCTGTGCGTTCAGTCAGTCAGTCAGACAGTAACGGAACAGTTTTATACATATTGACGACTAGCTTCTGCCCGCGACTTCGTCCGCGTGGAATTCGGTAATAGCGTTCTCGCGGGAACTATGCGTTTTTCCGGGATAGTGTCAAAATAGTGTCATAGTGTCAAAATATAGGAAAATTCAGTGTCGTTTATACACGGTGGGTCAGAAATTATGGCAAATAATTAACCCACCGTATCGGCTATCGATTCTAAGTATATTGTATAGGTCTTTAATCTTTTTCGAGTTGGTGTGTGCGAGCGACGCCTGAATCCTATATTTATTTATTTTTTACCAACTCAAAAAAATCAAAGACCTATACAATATACTTAGAATCGATAGCCGATACTGTGGGTTAATTATTTGCCATATTTTCTGACCCACCATGTAAGTATAGTCCCCTTGATACCTAGTTTCCAGATGCCAGTTCTTCTACAGACTTATTATTAGTTCTTATAGGTAGCTTTTTTTTTACGCAAAATACTAAAAGAGTAAGCACAAGTTGAGTTTGATTGCTGTTAAACCTCTACATCACAAAAAACTTCTATAAATAGCTCCACATAATTTTTACAAATAAAAGCAGATCATCCACTAAAAAGCACCCAAAAAAGTCGAGCCCTCGAAAACTACAATAAATTGTCTATGGACAATGCGGTAATGGTTTTACAATCAAGTAGTGCTTGTGCTCACTTCCTTAGGGTTTGGAAGTCAAGAGACTGCTTGAGGGGCTCCGTACATTGTGTTATGAAATACAAAAATAAAAACTTTTAGCGATGATGCAACTTTGTAGCTTTCATTGAAGATTTTTACAAAAATAATATTGGTTAATATGCAGAATATGCTCATCATCATCATCATCATTTCAGCCGAAAGACGTCCACTGCTGGACATAGGCCTCCCCCAAGGCTCGCCACTCAGACCGGTCCTGTGCTACTGGTTTCCCGCGACCTTCACGAGGTCGTCGCTCCATCTTGTTGGAGGCCTACCGACAGCCCGAGCGCCACTCGAGAACTTTCCGGCCCCATCGGTTAAAATGCTGGTATTTTTTAATGAAGAGAGAGAAGAACGAGGAGTTCCGTTTCAATAGGTTTTTCCCATTATTTCCTGCCAGTAGTGAAAACTGGAATACTTGCAGTATGCATTTTTGATTGTTATTAAGCGAAAAAATATGAATAGGTAATGCCGCGGAGTTGTCCCGGGTGAGTGTATGTAGATACAGTAATATACATACCTACCTAATTATGCTTTTAATGGATCTTTTCACAGATTCTTACTTAGATGACATTAATGACACACCGTACATTACCAAGAATTAGGGTAGAGATCTTCTGCTATCTAAAGTCCCGCGCCTTCACATTTCAAAACGCTTAAAACCTATCATGAATGAAACATACAAAAAAATACACGGAACGCCAAAACGCATAAACCATAACAAAACGATCTTTATGTCATTACTCAGCACATTGTTAGCACCCTAGCTTGAAGTAATGGATTAAGGGTAAGATCTCAACCCTAGTACAACTATCGAGCCATTTTGGTACCTATTCTTAATAGGACAAATTCTAAATTAGGAAAAATAGTCTGTAGACTTAAGACAAATTGACATTTTATAAATTGTAGACCAATATATCTTGGTCTGTCTTTTATTTAAAAAAGTATAGTAATAAATGAGGGATCACCTAATTTTCGTTATGTTCAAAATGAATGTTCGGGAGTGATTTGTATCTAGTTTGTTAGAGATTTTTTTACGTTGTAGGGTTTACATTTCAGACAAAAAAATTAGCTTCAGAAAAATAAGAAGTTAGAAAACACTGGTCATTGTTTTAATTTTAAAGTTACAAATATAGGTATACATTTAAATTAAAACGCTAAAGTTGTATGTATGTATAAGATAAGTAGCTAGCTACAGATGACCTGGTGAGTAAAAACTGAAACAACGCTTTGACATTACCATACCCACCTCCAAGCTCCATCATCAGATCAGGTTGGTGGTACTATATTATTGCATTGTCATCCAAGATACATATACCTGCGAAGTTTCATCATGATCTGACAATAAGAAGTGGGTTAAATATCCCTTGCAAAATTCCTTATATAGTGTTGTTAGCATAGACGTAAATAATATAGACCCAGTCTAACGTACACGTAATATGTCCCCACTTCCACGGTGTCCAATTCAAAGTTCTGTCACCGAGCGTGCGTGACAATAAGCGTTTTTAAAAAAACTTTTTTCGAAACTGTTTCTCAGTATCTAAAAACCGTCTCGTTGTTGAAAAAATGTGACCCAGCTTTAGTGTCACGATATAAGTTTACCTTTGGATTGGACACCAATGAAGTGGGGAAACATGACATGTATCTATCTACGTTAGGCCGGGTCCATACGAAGTACCTATTATTTATGTCTATGGTTGTTAGTTAGTTACACGATGACCTAATAAAAGCGTTGTAAAAATTAAATGAATTCAAGTTAATAAATTGTTGATGTAGTAAGTTTTTCACTTCATTTTAAGTTTTTAGGGTTCTGAATCTCAAAAGATAAAAACGGAACCTTTATAGGATGACTCGTGTGAGTCGTGTGTCTGTCCGTCCGTTTGTAACAGCCGATTTTTTTAAGAGGGTCTACTCCGAAAGTTGGCAAAACCGCAAATAGTTGTCAAATATTTTGCTGTTTTCATTAATTTCGAAAACATGAATTATCGCTCTAAGGTTGAATAAAACATTAAGTATGGATTGCAACAATTATCAAAGGATCACGAAAATTTTAGAATTATGGAAGTACTATCTTTTGAAAACTTCCATCGCAATTTCCATGCATTTTAATGTAATCTTATCATTTGAATGCCTTACCAACAAATATAAAACGAGACGCGTCATTCAACCATAGAATGATAACTTCTTTTTTATTTAATTAAGTAATATTGAGAAATTAATAAAAACAGCGAAACATTTGACAGTTATATGCGACGTTGCCAACTTTCGGGATAAACCCTCTTAAGTCCAGGTCGACGACACATGAAAGGGCATTCTTATATCAAACGGAAACAAATTGTTCCAAAAATAAACAGCTTGATTAAGACGACTCATTAACAGCAATGCCACGTGAACAAATATTTGCGTCACTATTTAAAAAGGAATTCGAACTTTAAAACAAACATCGGTCAAAAGACACCGGCAGCTTGCTCATTTCTTTCCATTCTTCACTAAAAAACACCTTTTGAATTACCAACATGACGGAGCAAATTGAAATAGTCTTTAATCTATGGTATTTAGGTTATTATTGTTACGTTGGCAGTAGCCATTGAATAATGGGTGATTATTCGCTTATTTGCCGCCTTTGTGAGACTTTCAAAGGAGCTTTTGTGTGGTGTTTAGTGGTAGACATCTTGTTTTTAATGACAGATATAGGGGTGCAGTTTAGGGTTGGTTGGAATTTATTGTAAATCCATTTAGTGGCTCTTCGGGTCATGTATTTTGTAGAAAGTCACAGTTATAATTATAACTTTGAATATAAGGACAAACATCAGTAGAGCAAAATCAGCGAAGGTGACTTTGAAAACTATACATATACAGTCTGTTTTTTTTTTAATTTTAGGTACAGCCGTGTGGTGGTAGGTTATTAGAGGAAATCGGACGATATCTATTCGACCATGAGAAAGTTGGTTGAAACGCTGATATAGAATCAGCATTTTTTCAAGTTATTTATGTATTTTCAGGATAGATTTGCCGCATTAAATTTAAGACTTAATGAATTAATGTTGCTGCTTAATGTTGTACCTAATTATTTAAAAATATTTACCTTCTGACTTTAGCTTTAATTAAGTAATAGTTATTTTTGATTTTTGGAATGTAATAATGATGAATATTATCTTGACCTGTGATTGTTCTGATCTTTTTTATATAGAATAATACCTAAAGATTCACACGCCGGCAGAACATAATGTAGCAACATGCTTTACTGCTTTTACCACTGTAAACACCTCTATTGTGTTCTCGTGCATAAATAATCATTCATTCATTCATTCATTCATCTCTGAAACACCCACATCCACAGCCTGTTCTTAATTGTACGGAACCGTTACATAATTTTCGACTCACGCCATCTTTGACAGTTTGCGCCGACAGTCAAGTACGTACTTCAATAGACCAATACTTCCGCCATTATACTACAATGAACAAATCCAATCTTTCTGATTCTGATCTAGAGATACAAACATTGTCCTATTGTTAGATTGTTCTGTTGAAAAGAACTTAGGTACCTACCTACTTGAGCTTTAAGGACTCTTATAGTTATAGCATAAGGAGTGGAAATGGAGTTATTATTATACTATAACTAGGTACCATAATCAATTAATAATTTAAAAATTGTTTGTAAATAAATGGTTTGATTACTTTGTAGATGCGTGCAGGTTTTCTCACGATGTTTTCCTTCACCACCTCCACCAAATTCTAACTGAATTTTGTATGTAAGTAAACTTAGAGGTGCGAGCCGGTATCGAACCCCCGACCCTCGGCATGAGAGACGGTAGGTCGAACCACTAGGCTACCACGGCTTTTTCAGCATCTGCGAAGTATGTAATTCAAAGATGTGTGTGAACTGTGAAGTCCCCAATCCGCACTGGGCCCGCGTGGGGACTATAGCCCAAACCCTCTCATGATGAGGGGAGGCATGTGCCCAGCAGTGGGACGCAAATAGGCTGTAGTAGTAGCAGTAAATGGTTCCATAAACTTGCGATTGGGTGGTTGAAAATTAATATTCAATATAAAATAATATACAATATAAATTACTTAAACGAATATAAAAAAAATACATTGATTTGATTGTGATCGAGTACTTACATTGGTATACCTACGTGATATTTCGTTAATAGTAAAAAACTTAATTATTGCACACAACCGCGAATTATCGCACTGTAAACGAAATATCTATCGCCCTGCATATTTCATGGTCGACAGGTACTTAGTAATGTAGATATACCTATATGTATGAAGGTATTTATGGAACATCTATAGCGGTAGGAAGACAGAGACAGAGATCTCTAGTCCAATACAACAATCGTCTCCTTCACGTCAATTTCACGAAAACCATTAAAGCAACATTTCCTGGCGAATCGGAACATACGAATTTATAACTGTTACACAACTCGGTCTGATGATTTAATCTCGTCAGCTGTGTCCTATTCCGTCAGTAGGCTACCGTCTACGAAAATACACAATTTCTAAAACCGCTTCTACGGATGGACCGAATACGCCTACAATAATAGTCCCAATTGTTTCACAAACTGAAAAATGGCGATCCCACCAGCCAATGGAAGGCGTTACCGCGAAAAAGGCAAAACTCACCCCATTGGTCCTTTCAAACCCCACAAGCTCGTTCGACCAATCAGAGAGCGGAACGGAAGTTCGAGTCAAACCAGTTCCATTTTCGCTCCCAGAACGCGTGCACGCGTTTCAAATTTGGAATTTGGGCATTCGAATTTTCTAGCGATTCCGCGTTTGAACTGTGTTTGTTTTTTAAAAAGTGTTTTATGGTGGAAGCTTTGCGTTCGTCTTCAATTTATGGTTATAGTTCTTTTTAATAGGTTGTGTTTCGTCACTGGCCAGTATTATTTTTAGCATTTAGCTTGTTAAAGCTGTTTTGTTGGCGGGATGCGAGATGGATCTTAATTTAGCAGTGCCGAGCAGTGTGAGTATGCTAACGACTTAAATCTCTTATTCCGACGGCCAAAAGGCGAGATTCGTTTGGAACGCTAAAAAAAGCGTGCTCTGAATATTTTGTTGATTTCCTGTCGCATTCGAACGCGACTTTTCAAATGATTTTTCTTCTAAAACTTGATAAACTTAAGGGCATCCTACATCTGGATAGCTTAAAACCTGAACTTGCCTAGAAACCTGAATGTTTCTCTCTAATTGTGGTATGGTCTCGTTATTAGGCACTCTCTCTCTCACGCCCTAACTACGGAATGAAAAATTTGTATGGTTAGGTACTTACAGCTCTTAGGTACATGCGAATAAAACACTGACAAAAATTTATCCAGATGTAGGTATTCCGACGGGATCGTGATTGATTGGCGAGAGTAACACCGCGGCGCACCGCACTACTAGTGTATGATGAAATCAATTCAATTCAAACATTTATTCAGCAAATTGGCCACATTGGGGCACTTTTACACGTTAGAAAAAGAATATACCAGCGCTTCCTAGACCCATTGCTTGAGAAGAAGCGCCGCAACAAACTCAGCAGAAGGCCTAAATCATTATAAAGATAAATGATGAAATGATTAAGAAAAATGAACGTGTAATAGTACATTACAGACCTAGGGTGGTGAATTCGTAAATGTCCTTAAATGTCCCATGTTTATCATGGAATTAAAAAAAAGTATAAATTGTTTATGGGCAATTTTAAATAAGTTTAAAAAAAAATCTTATTCGAGTCTTTTCAACGGGATCATCAGATCACCGTCGGCACATTTCTTCTTCCATCTATGTTTTTAGCCGTCATCGTCGCTTTTATGTTTTGTATTAGGTACCGTAAGTAAATCGAGGTTGTGGAAATCTATCAATCTCTGTGTTTACAACACTGTATCCTGCAACAGTCGGGGCTGTGACGAAAGAAATTGACTAAATCGAAACACTATATTCAAGGCTGGCAACCACAGTTCACAAGTCTGTGGCCTGTATTAAACAATTAATACAGGCCACACAAAGTCTCCTCCCAACGACAAATCAATCCTCTGCTCCGACCGTTCGAAAAGCAATAAAATTATCACAAAAACACATGTCTCGAATGTTTCTAAATTTTATTGGTGGCCAGCAACCGTAACTTCGGTGTAATATGGCCGTACATGCCCATTAATTAACCCCCTACAAGCGAGACTATAAAAGACCCTTTTTATGGGCCACAGATAGCATCAAGATTGAAAGTCCTATTTGATCTTGTGCTTAATTGGCGATTTTATCGAATAAACGATTATTAATAACGTCGTTTTGATTTTGGAATGTTTGTAAGTTGTTGTTTAATTAATGGAATGTATTTTTTTAACTACATATCTACAAACGGGCTTTAAAACTGATTGACTAATGCTCTTAGTTTATCCTTTGTATTAAGTTTCATGTTCCAAATAAATATTTTTCATTTCACTAACGGAAATCCTACAGTCCAAAACATTATGCTACTATGCTATGTAGGACTGACAATTCAAATTAGATACTTTTTATTGGACGTCAAGTCAAAACGCAGTAGAGATCTTCTACTAGGTATCTAAAGTCCCGCGCCTTCACATTTCAAAACGCTTCAATGTATTTAAAAAGCACCACCAACACTCTCAACACATGCGTGCGTGCTGAGAGCCATCAACTATGCGTTGAGAGTGTTGGTGGTGCATTTTAAATAATAATAAAAAAATAAGCGTTTTGAAATGTGAAGGCGCGGGACTTCAGATACTGAAGATCTCTAATATGTAAGTACTTGGGCGACCGAGCATTGCTCGGGTGAAAATAGCTAAAAACGATTTCCCCCGGATATGAGACCTAGCTAGATCGATTTATCACCCCCGTAAGCCCCTATATTCCAAATTTCATCGAAATCGTTAGAGCCGTATATATACAAATATTGCTCGTTTAATAGTATAGGTTGTATTACGTATGGCCCTCCCAATTTATCAATTTTAATTGATATGTTATATAGATATTTTTTTCGAACACAATGTAATATTGTTTATGAAATAAAAAAAAATGCAATTGAAATATTTGTCATACAAAAAGCGTTATGTGACATAATGACAGTGTGACAGACAATCATAGGTTTCAGACATCAAATGATTACAAGAATGAATGAAATTACTTTTATAAAACATTTTTTTTGGATAACAATAAATCGAATTATTTTTGTTACCTTTTTACAAGCTTTTATTTAGCTTCACCTGTCCCGTTGTTTGTCTGGCTGTCCGTAATCAAACCTTGCAAGTTAAATTTGATCCACTTCCCGGTTGCCGATTGAGCTGAAATTGTGCATGCATGTGTAAATCGGATGACAATGCAAAATTATTATGACATGGAGCTGATCTGATGATGGAACCGGAAAGGCCATAGGAGCTCGGTAGTTAAACGACACAACCCCATCGAGTTTGGACTCGTTTGATCCGTCTTGACGAGTACTTTAATAAAAGCTTGTCTTAACAAGTTTTTTTTTAATTTATAGCTTGTTTAATAATTTAATTATTTTATTTACCTTATTATTACATATGAAGCCACCACGGCCTAGCATGCAGAGGGTCGGGGGTTCGAGCCGGAGCTCGCACCTTTAAGTTTACTTATGTGCGAAATTCAATTTGATTTTACCACTGAGCTTTTCGGTGAAGGAAAACATCGTGAGGAAACCTGCAGGCATCTGCGAAGCAATTCAAAGATGTGTGAAGTCCCCAATCCGCACTGGGCCCGCGTGCGGACTATAACCCAAACCCTCTCGTGATGAGAGGAGGCCTGTGCCCTGCAGTGGGACGCAAATAGGCTGTTGTAGTAGGTAGTTGTAGTATTATTACATATCATTATATATTGACGTTTTTACCGAATTAAGGGAGGCGCTGCTAGCTTAACACGAGGCAAACAAAACGCTCACGGATTATTGTCCACCTGTTACATTAATAAGTTTTTTCAAAAAATATTTTTTTGGGACATGCTCATATTGCTGTTTGTACTTTTCATTGTAAATCCTTCATCTACGTTTTTTTCGTTTTTATGTAGTTTTATTACGGAGTTCCTATGGCCACCCTCCAGCTCCACGTCATTTCGTCCTTCCAGCTCCACGTTACGCGATTTACATATAGGTATTCGTGCAAAATTTCAGCTCAATCGGAAATCGAAAAGTGGGTCAAATTTAACTTGCAAGATTCCATTACATAGTTACATACAGGTCGACCTAATAAAAGCGTGTTAAAAAGAAACGTTATTTGTCAAGGTACATATGTAGGGACCTAGGTAGTTACATACATACATATATGTATCTAATATAATTAACAAACTTAGAAATGGTAACGGCTCAAGCAATATTGCTAGAACTCGTAGAACAGAAATCAGAATACCGTCGGGTGTCGGGGCTTAGAAATACTCTAAAAAAATATAGGTATAAGTAGTATACAATATGCTTGCTTAGAATCGATAGCCATTTCTGTGGGTAAAATATCGTCACTGATAACGTTTTGCTTGACCTCGTCTCGTATTTAAAACAAATGAAACCAAGTAGGCATGCAACTGTTTTGTTTTTTAATTATATCTAATTTCCTTAAAAGCCATTTTTACCAGCCAGCATGCCCACAACAACGCAATAAAATATAAACATATCAAGAATCCGACGGCATTGAAAAGAATTTCACTCTAAATTCAAAAATGTAGATAACCGGCCAGTTGTTACAATAACCATTCGCACCCACAAGCATGTTTCGAATACCTTCCAAATTCGAAAATCAAATCGCTAATAGTGCGGTGATTTGTACCGTATCGTGGATCGGTAATCTGTCGATAAATCTTGTGTTTTACAGCTGGTGTGCTCGATAAGAATCGCGCCACGTGGGGTAATAGTGATGTCCTGTGCCGATATCGAGTGTCGTATTTCATTAAAACATATTTTTATGGCGTCGCCAGTTCGTAAAGTGGTATGTTATTTTTACGCTTCGAGTGAGGCTTATGAGCGTTATGAACGAGAATTGCAACTGTGTTTCATATTTACTGTACGATCGCGCGTTATTGTGTTATTTTTAAATGTTAATTTACGTCGCTGTGGTGTTTTGCATCGTTTTCTTTACAATTCAATGTCGTCTTTTCTATTATTGCACTGACTGTCTGGAATACCTATTTTACATACATGTTTTTGATTAGGTAAATTGAAGGACTTAAAAGAAGGAAATATTTATTATTATAATATTTTTTACTACACAAAGTCAAATGGTGTATCTCCATTCTAAGTTTAATTAAATAGATTCAGTAATTTTGATTCTGAATTTGAAACTAAAAAAACTCGATTTGTTTTAAACTTGACAAAACAACTAGCATATTACACACAGACCACAGTTCTAAGATAGTGTTTAATAATGAAATTATTCATGGGAAAAATAATATGAAACTTATTTTTAGGGTTCCGTACCCAAAGGGTAAAATGGGACCCTATTACCAAGACTCCGCTATCCGTCCGTCTCTCTCTGTCCGTCCGTCACCTGGCTGTCTCATGAACCGTGATAGTTGAGTTGAAATTTTCACAGATGATGTATTTCTATTGCCGCCCAGCCACTATAACAAAAAATACTTAAAAACAGAATAAAATAAATATTTAAGGGTGTATGGGAGCAACTGTTTGTCGTTTTTTTGTCGTTTTATACATAATGGTACGGAACCCTTCGTGCGCGAGTCCGACTCGCACTTGGCCGGTTTTAATTTATATTTCATGGGTTTACGGCTTGCTACAAGAGTTTGACGTTAACATTTACCATCACATTGGCCATCGACATAGCATAACAATATCCACATTGTCCCAACACTATCCAACCCGTCAGCTCCATACATCAGCCCCCTAGATCGTGTCGATGATAAAAATTACTTAAAACACCAAACATTTAACATCTTGCCCCCCACCCGTCCCTTTCCCACGCCCGCACAAGCCCTTAGACAAAAAGAGAAAGAGTATAAAACAAATCGTTTGTCTTTGACCCAGGCGAATTATGTCTCAAAGCGCGTTGGACGGAGCTTAAACTTTATCAATGTGGATTAAGTTTGAATTTACATTGATTCTTTTTTATTTCTTTTTTTTTTCATTTGGTTACGCTTTATAGTAAATCTTTTGTTCTTGTCTCAAATCTTGGTAATGATTCAAAGTGCGTGATGGTATTTTTGTTAAAAATATTAAATTGATGGTGACCTCTTTTGAGATGTGAGCCGCGATTGTGTTAAAAAAAAGATTAATCGTGAACTTTCGTTGTTCTGTGACAGTTTAATGTTAGAATATAAACAGAGATAGGTAATACCTAATATTATTAATTCAGAAGTAATTAAATCTGTTGTATTTTCACGTTTGAACCGCTGAACCGATTTTGATGAAATTTGGTATGAAGACAGTTTGAGACCTTTGGAAGTAATGACATAGGTAAGTTTTTATTCTAGAAGTCACGATTGGATGAATTTTAGTATGAAATTCCAGGCAGACGAGAAGTCATTATTTATTGTGTTCTAGTTCCATTTATGAATCTTATTTGTTTTTTCTTGTTACAGGTAAATCTGTTGCCAAGATTAAAATGAGAAAAAAGAGAAAAAATCGACCACAGCGCCAGTTACAGTGAAAATCAATAAAGCATTTAAAACTGTAATAATTTATAGTGGAAGTGACTTTCAACCAGAGAGGGACTGGGATTTTATGACAGAAAAAACATTTAAGTGCTCAAATATTGAGTTTAAATACCAGTGCAAAGAAAACCTCGCGTTCGATAATACAAACGGCGTTTTTCGAAACCCGAAAACAAACAATTTACCGCGGCAAGGTGCTTTTGTTCAAACATTTTCGGGACTGCTGCCTGTTTATAAAGCTTCAAAAACAATACGGTAAACACGCTCGCGTTTAAAGCCAAAAAAACGCCCCATGCGGAGCGTAGCTCGAAAAGTTCCAAATTCAAATAAGTAAGGCGCGCCATTCGTTGGTAATAAACATTGAAGTTTACACCATTAAGTGGTGCTAATTTGTTGTCAAATTGTGGTGTCAAAGTGGCCGGCGACGAGCATTTGGAAATGCTGGGGGGCCCCGAATGGGGGCAGCGGGAGGCCACCCCCCCTAGAGACGCTCCCCTGCCGAGCTTTGGCTTCACACAGGAGCAGGTCGCCTGTGTTTGCGAGGTGAGTCGCCCCATTTGTTCGTGTGTGGTAATCTTTAGTTCTGCTTTTGTTTTTAAATTTAATGGTTTGAGGTGGCAGTCTCTGCATCTGCATTTCTGCAACCATGTACAGTCGAGTTCGCCAATATGCACACACTTTTGCACCTTACTCCTTTGTGATAAGGTCCAAAAGTGTACACATATTAGCGAACTCGACTGTACATTACATCTAGAAATAAACAGAATATTACCGGCCAGTTGTACTTGTTTAAGAGGGTTGTCGCAACGTAGCAAATAGCTGTCAAATATTCGCTATTTTCATTAATTTCTGAATATTACTGAATGAAAACATAAATTATCGCTCTATGGTTAAATGAAACATTAAGTATGGATTGCAACAGTTATCATAGGAACGTGAAATTTTTAGGATTAAGGAAGTACTATCTTTTGAAAACTTTCTATCGCATTTTTCATGCGTTTTAATGTAATCTTATCGTTTGAATGCCTTAACCAACAAATATAAAATGAGACGCGTCATTTAACCATGGAATGATAACTTCTTTTTTAATACAGTAATATTGAGAAATTAATAAAAACAACGAAACATTTGATAGCTATGTGCGACGTTGCCACTTTTCGGGATGAACCCTCCTATGAGAAAAATATTCGTGCTTTTTTAGGATTACATGAAAATTATAAAATACTTACGTAGTAATTTTCATCTTGTAACTACTTGCTACATAAATACGAAAAAAGCCTGATTAAAAGCCAGACAGGTTGGACACGCAAATATGTGCCGGACAAGACTTAAAAAAACCGGCCAAGAAGCGAGTTAAAATCGCGTGGGGAGGGTTCCGACCCTTTGATTATTTTCAATGACGTCATTTTCAAACCGTTTCACAGGATAAGCTCTTTTATATGATAGATTTCAAATACCATGGACTTCTTAATAATTTTCCTGTAATCTATAAATATATTTGAGACCCTCATAAAAAGTACTTTCATTTGATATGTCACACGATATAGTTCGAAAAACTTCATTAATATTTTTTCAAAATTAGCCCCCAAAAATAGGGTCTATCTTTAAAATTCATTTATTTTCGTTACACGTCCGTTTTTGGGTGACGAACTTACATATACGTATCAAATTTCAACTTAATCGGTCCAGTAGTTTCGGAGAAAGTCTACTGTGACAGACGGACGGACAGACACACGAGTGATCCTATAAGGGTTCCGTTTTTACCTCTTGAGGTTAACCCTAAAAAGCCAAACATGTGCTGCTAAAGGTGGACAGATGGCAACCCTAGACAATGAAATCCATCTGAATCTCAAAATAACCCCCTTAAATGTGTATAGTACAGTTAAGTACATAGGTAGGTATATATGTATTTTGGATTGAAGTCCGAATTCCTATCAACGCATTCGAGATCTTATGGTTTCTTAATGGGGGATCATAGGATTTCATGTCCATGGGCCGCAGTGACCACCATGAGGTGGGCTAGGCGCTCGTTTGCTTATCATCATTTCAGCCGAAAGACGTCCACTGCTGGACATAGGCCTCTCCCAAGGCTCGCCACTCAGACCGGTCCTGTTGCTTCCATCGGTTTCCCGCGACCTTCACGAGGTCGTCGCTCCATCTTGTTGGAGGCCTACCGACAGCTCGTCTCCCGGTTCGCGGGCGCCACTCGAGAACTTTCCGGCCCCATCGGCCATCAGTCCTAGTCGTTTGCTTATACCATTAAAAAACAACTCATCATACGAATTAAAACGATAAAACGAAGTCTTAATTTCTTAGTTTCTCACTTTTTCCTTTATGCAAACATGCTGTATAAAATCAATCACCTACTCTAACAATAATAAATTAATATAGGCACACCTATAACAATAATGTATGTATACAAAGTAGGGATTCTTAGAAGACCCACCGCGAATATGATTGCACATTTGCAACGTTGCACGCTTGGGGGTTATGATTAGCTAAGCTTAAATTAATAGTACATTACACACCTGGCCGTGAAGAGGGATTTTTCGTAGCGCCCAAGGGCGGTAAATCCCGCTTTTCGGCCTGGTGTGACGTAAAATAATATAAATGTACGCCCCCATTTTGTAATTAAAGAATACTAGCTGTTGCCAGAGAATAGGGTATATTATACACCATTAAAGGAAAAATCGGGAAGTACTGATTTATGATAGGTTATATCAAAATACTACCCAAAACATCGACTTTTAATCATACAAATGCATAATTAACTACTACTACAGCCTATTTGCGTCCCAGGCTGCTGGGCACAGGCCTCCTATCATCACGAGAGGGTTTGTGGGCTATAGTCCCCACGCGGGCCCATTGCGGATTGGGGACTTCACACCTTTGAATTACTTCGCAGATGCGTGCAGGTTTCCTCGCGATGTTTTCCTTCTCCGAAAAGCTCGTGGTAAATTCAAATTGAATTTCGCACATAAGTAAACTTAGAGGTGCGAGCTGGAATCGAACACCCAACTGCATGAGAAGCGGTGGGTCGAACCACTAGGCCACCACGGCTACACCTCAAACTCTTTACTAACACAACTTATACCTATGTATTGGTGTCATTGAATAAATATTTTTCTATTTCTATTCTATAAATAAAGCTTAAATAAATAAATAGAACAAATGAATTTCGTTTCCAATAAGAGTCATAAGTACCACGTTACCTTGAAGGCGTGCCAGGCCCCGCCCGGTAACCGGATATCCGGGGCCGTCGCCGTGGAAACTGTTTGTTTTGGGGCAAATTGGTAATAGATCCGGGTAGGGGTATATCGGTGGTCGGGGGGATGAAATCGATGGAAAATTCGAGATGTTTCTCTAGCTTGTAAGAGAAGCTAAGTACAGTAGAGTGGAAAAAATACATTATTCTATCTACACTCATATCACAATCACAAACCCTCTATGATGCGTTCAAAAACCGCCTATTATGACCAGCATTAAGATAAACTGTTTAGTTAGAACAGATTTCTTATCTGTGAAAATTCAAATTCGATGGTCTAATAGCATTCAAATTTCGAAAATGTTCGAACAGCAATGCCCGCCTTTATTCTTCAGTCAGCCAGAGCGAAAGTTTGTTCCAAATTCATATGTGGCTCTATTTAGTCTATGCTTTTTGAAAATCGAATGTGAGACACTGACGTATTCGTATTGTCGCCGTTGTTGGCCGATTTTGAAGCATCTTAGAGGATTTATAAAATGAGTGTAGATAAAGTTGTGTATGCAACTACATAATTGGCTATGGGTGAAAAATGACAATGTGCTCGATTATTTTTTTATGGATAGGAATAACCTTCCGTATCAAGAGAAAAAAATCTCCGAATTTTCCGTGCTGTAGATTTCGCGTAAAAAAGTCAATAATGTCAATAGTGTCAACACTTTTTTTCAAGAAGTAGTGCTGCATACTTGGACCAAGGAAACACCTTTATTTCAATCGTGATAACGCAAAACCAATTTTATTTTTTACGCAGAATCTACGGCACGGAAAATTTTGAGATTTTTTTCTCTTGATATGGAAGGTTATTCCTATCCTTAAAAAAATAATCGAGCACATTGTCATTTTTAACCCATAGACAATTAGGCCTTAAAACACTAGTGCGATATTATTATGAAACTCGCCTGGCGGCTCGTTCCATAAAACCCCACTCGTGTTTTAAGGACCTTTAATATGTAGCAGTTACATAAACTACTATTAAGTGAATGGATGCCAATGCAATAATATGGCACCACGGAGCTGATGTGATGACGGAGGTGGACAGTTAGATACGAAAAAGTGAAGAAGTTATTTTATTTTTTAAACACCCCTTAAAAGGTGCTGTCTGTGGGGTCCGGTCTGTTCATGCTTGCAAGGACTTTTAAAAATAATCATTAGCTTTAAATATATTACTAAGTCAAACAGTTTAAGCGAGAGACCTCATCATGTTCTTATTGACATGTATTAATGAACTCTTTTATACATGATGTATTTCATTATTTATTGATATTTTGAGACTGTCGACATCTATGGAATTTATATTTATTTGACAATGGAGGCCATCTCCATAATATTTTTTTTTTCTGGACCCTTGGAGACTATACTCTCTAAGATCTTAGATTTAAGTTTAAGTTAGGGACTATACATCCCTTCAATGTAATTTTAGTACGTACCTATATGTATATTTTATACATGTAATGTAAATTTTGTAAATTTTGAAAAAAGGCCTTCTGCTTGAGTTTGTTGCGGCGCTTCTTCTCAAGCAATGGGTCTAGGAAGCGCTGGTAAATTCTTTTTCTGACGCGTAAAAGTGCCGCTATGTGGCTAATTTGCTGAATAAATGATTGAATTGAATTGAATTGAAAAAAAAAACGTAAATAAAATACGGCTTGGAAATAAATTTGTCAAAATTATATTGGGAAGTTACATCTACTTCATAAACATTGTAATTAAATCACGAAATAAAAAATAAATAGTTAATTCGTTTGGTTGTAAAAAAAATATCAATGACAACTTCAAGCCTTTTCTTATAAAAGACATAAACGCGCGTAGACTTTACTGCGCAATATAGGAAGCCTATAGAAACATGGTGATTTTCATTTGTAAAGAAATTTAATACATTTAATTATGCTCTTTAATAATACAATATGTTTATTCTTTATTATAAATTTATAAAAAAAATACGACGTCATTTATTTTGGTATAAATTCAATAGTTCGCGTTAACTCCGCTACATTTTTTGCATATATATATTCAAAATTGACACAACTTTGCGCGTTACTGGTTACATCTACAGTTAGAATTAGAACTATTGACTTAGGACCCAGGACACCACATGTGGGTCTCGGCAAACACGCCATAGTGTTTGTGCCCACCTCTGAGATCATTTGACATTGCAATATTTATTTGCGAAGGCTAAATTTTGTGATCGAGACCACACCACCAACATAACGGCCTATTTGACCTGCCTATTCGTTTTACTGTCAAATGGCTTTTATTGTCTTATATAAGTGGAATGTTAACACTCATAATTATGGCAATTTACATAAAAAGCTCCTTTTTTATGAAGACAAAATTTTGTTTCATGTAAACCATCAAAAATTCGACCCAATGCTGGGCACAGGCCTCCTCTTATCACGAGAGGGTTGGACTAATAGTCCCCACGATTGCCCAGTGTGGATTGGGGACAACAAAACCACATCCTTCAGTTACTTCACAGATGCGTGCAGGTTTTACCATGATGTTTTTCCTTCAACGAAAAGTTCAGTGGTATATTCAAACTGAATATAAAATTAAAAAGAAAAAACAGAACCACTCTTATTTATTAGTGAAAACTGCATTAAAATCCGTTCAGTGGATTTTTAGTATATCGCGAACATACAAACAGACAGTCAGACGCGGCGGGGTACATTGTTTTATAATATTTGGTGATAGTGATGATGATACATATGTGCAGCTAATGGCCGAAAATACCTTATTGCCATTTAGTGAAAAATAGATACCTTAAATTCTTGAAAAAAAAAAACCATCTAGATTGAATTGATTGCGTATATATATACTTACTACTCTATTCAAAACTTTTTTATTAATCTAGGAAGTTATTGTACTTATTGTATTGTATAGTCGTAGAATAATAGCACAATTTTTCAAAAAATAATCTACCCAACTGCAAACAAGCTTTTGATGTCACATTATATGTTTTTGTAATCCGTTCATTAAACCCTTTATTTTGATACCCCACTCGATAGACTTTGACAAAAAAAAAATTTTTGGAAACGTGTAATTTTGATATACCCCTCTCACATCTCACTCTCACAATTAAGACGAATCTAACGACACCTCGCATGTTAAAACCCATCAAGCCATTTAGGCTAAAGAGCGTGCCAAAGAAATATACATACATATATACACTCGAAAAACATAACCCTCCTTCTAGCGCAGTCGGGTAAAAATCCGTAATGCATGGTATCGGTTACCATAATTGAAGGGGCGGTAATGGTATGGGGTGAGTAATGCAAGGATAAGGGTGTTAACCAAATGGAATTCATTATATCCCATCAACACTAATGTTATAAACGTTAAACTAGCCCTGTCTGTCTGTTGCCTTTTTTGAAGCGTAAACCACTGAATCTATTTAGACAGAAATCGCATGCGGTACACTTTGATCAATTTTTATTCATTACAGTTACTATTTGGCCAGGCGAACTTCGTATCGCCCGAAGGCGATTCCCATACAAAGATATTTTTCTTTTTTTTAGCTCTACCTTTACACTTTTCCCGTGGGAACTATGCGGTTTTCCGGAACAAAATAGCGCATGTCTTTCCCCGGGACTCGAACCAGTCTGACTATACCAAATTTTATCGAAGTAAGGCTTGAAGAGGGACTTTCGTATTTATTATATTACATAGTAGATATCCCTGGAAAAACTTTTGTTGAGGTGGAAGATAAAATTACGTAGAATAATAAGATTACATTATTTCCCCCTAAAACATGTCAGACGCGTGGCGAACTTGATTACAGCCCCAATGATCGTGTAATCAATGTAACGAGTTCACCTGTAATCATTTCGTTTAATGATTGAACTCGTTATTACGCCCTCGCTAATGGTGCGTAACCGAACCGCCATTTGAAGGGTTAACTTTTATTTTTGACGTTTAACTGCGGCCGGCGTTGTTAGAGTTTAAGATAATGAGGTACATTTATTAGAAAATACATTGTGAAATATTAATATTATGTAAACTAGTGACGAGAGATGTCAATATTCTTTGTATTGATGTCTTCATTTATTCCGTATACACATAGAGATCTTCTACTATCTAAAGTCCCGCGCCTTCACATTTCAAAACGCTTCAATGTATTTAAATATCACCACCATCACTCTCAACACATGTGTACGAGCTGAGACAGCCATCAACTATGCGTTGAGAGTGTTGGTGGTGCTTTTTAAATAATAATAAAAAAATTTGAAGCGTTTTGAAATGAAAAGGCGCGGGACTTTAGATAGTAGAAGATCTCTACTTAATAGTTATAGATGAGTACAAATTATATTCAATCGTGACGTAATTGTGTATTTTAAAAATCGTCGTATCTTCGTCATATTTGGTTTACGGAAATAATTAAAAAGTACGGGTCAAATATGTTTTTTTCAAGTAGGCAACTAGTTTTAATTGTTATTTGTTTTTTTAATATTTAATGTTTTTACATAAACAAAATACCCCCTTTTATAGTCTAACTGACAGACTAGTTCATTAGATTTTTCAAGTCATCTAGCTAGCTTAATAGGACAGACCATTAGTGATAAAATCTGAAACTTGTTGCTTAAAGATTTGTATAGGTTGCTTGAGTTTGAGTTTAATTAGTGTTCCATTAATGGAGCCTTACCCTAATCCATGTTACCTTACTGGCAGTCAGAACTCAGAACTCAAGACAATTTATACTTTAGAGGGTGAAATTGGTCTTTTACCCGAGTTAACCATGCTACTTTTCACTTTGAAATAGAATGAATCTGGCCAGTTATAACTGACGAAACGATTAGTGTTGCCATCTTACACGCGACATACTTTTTTTACCAGGTCCTGCAGCAGGCCGGCAACATCGAGCGCCTCGGCCGCTTCCTCTGGTCCCTGCCGGCGTGCGAGCGTCTCCACGCGCACGAGTCCGTGCTGAAGGCCAAGGCGACTGTCGCCTTCCACCGTGGCAACTTCAAGGAGCTGTACCGGCTGCTGGAGGCGCACAGCTTCAGCGCGCATAACCACGCGAAGCTGCAGGCGCTTTGGCTTAAAGGTAACCAACAAACACTACTCGTACTTTCAGAAGTAGGTAAACTAAACGGTCGACGAGCTCCAAAGGACTCCACGCGCTCCTGATTCCAAGACAATTAGGGAAAGTAAGAGCAAGTACCTTCTATCTAAGTGTCTATATGATTATGGAAGGCTAGCTTCTGCCCGCAACTTCGCCCGCGTGGAATTCGGTTACCGCGTTCCCGCGGGAACTATGCGTTTTTCCGGGATAAAATGTCTTCTCGGGACTTCAACTGTCCCCATGCCAAATTTCATCCAAATCGGGCCAAGCGTGAAGAGTTAACAGACAGACAGAAAGAGACAGACAGAGTTACTTTCGCATTTATAATGTTAACTTCCAGGATTATATAGTATAATATGGAAGGTTTCCTAGCCTGGCTGAATACAGTTTTTCAGAGCAATCAGGATTTAGGTGATCTTCAGTTCCTAAAATCAACTTTTCTTCGGTCCTCTTCGACGGCATCCATAACCATTCATCTGAATTTGGGTCTTCCTCTGAGACTTAACAGACAGACAGAGTTACATTCGCATTTATAATATGAGTAAGTACCTATGAAAGTATGGACTGTAGTGTTGATTCATTGGACGCCGGATTGACCCGTTTCGTCAGAAGCTTGATTGTGAAATAACCTCCCTTACATTTGACTCCGTAAACCGGTAGACGAGCTGTCGGTAGGCCTCCAACAAGATGGAGTAACGTGACGACCTTATAAAGGTCGCGAGAACGCGGTTGCTGCGAGTGGCACAGGACCGGTCTGAGTGGCGCGCCTTGGGGGAGGCCTATGTCCAGCAGTGAACGTCTTTCGGTTGAAATGATGATGATGATGATGATGATGATGATGACATTTGACTCAAGCGTGGAAAAAATATTTTTGACGTGATAATTCAACGCCGGCTGCGCCCACATAATAGTAAATTACAGACCTAGGGTGGTGAATTCGTAAATGTCCCAGATCTTTACGTCTTGCCTTGGCCAAGAAGTGAGATTTTCTCTCGGGCAGCGTTTTCGTAGCGGGCAGAAAATCCCACTTTATGGCCAAGGGTGATGTAAAAAACATGACGCACCTACTACGTAACGGCACATATTCATTAATGTTTTCTTATGACGTTATCATGTAAAATTATCGTCCGTAAACCGACTTTATAGACAACCGATTTTCTATGAAATGGAGTCTATATTTTTCCTCTCTGTCCTAGCCCACTACATGGAGGCCGAGCGTCTGAGAGGCCGGCCGCTGGGCGCCGTCGGCAAGTACCGCGTGCGGCGCAAGTTTCCACTCCCGCGCACCATCTGGGACGGCGAAGAGACCTCCTACTGCTTCAAGGTATTTTATAAAGTCTAAACATTTGCGATTATTATTATTCTTTTTACTACTACTACAGCCTATTTGCGTCCCACTGTTGGGCACAGGCCTCCCCTCATCATGAGAGGGTTTGGGCTATAGTAAGTATATTATTCTTTTTAGTACTGTCATTAATTAATATTTTCATTAATTGTTGTAGTTAATATAAGGCCATCTCTGAGATCTTAGATTTAAGTTTAAGTTAGGGACTAACACATCCCTTAAATGTAATTTTAGTATGTATCTATATACGTATTTTTATACATATTGATGTGAATGTAATGTGAATCTGTATGTTTAAATATTGAAAAAAGGCCTTCTGCTGAGTTTGTTGCGGCGCTTCTTCTCAAGCAATGAAGCGCTGGTAAATTCATTTTAAAGTGACGTGTAAAAGTGCCCAGATGTGGCCTATTTGCTGAATAAATATTTTCATTTCCATTTTCAAGCCTTCCAGCCCAAGGTAACATGGACCACCCCTCCAAAATTCCAAACACTTCAATCTTATCTAATATATAAAATCCTCGTGGTTGTAACCAAACTCGTCCGAAACGGCTCGACCGATTCTTATGAAATTTGGAGTGTAATAATAAATAAACTAATTATAATAAGACATATGAAATGTAAACAATTTAAATTAAAGAAAACTATAGAAATAAAAAACCGGCCAAGTGCGTGTCGGGACACGCGCAAAGTATAGGGTTCCGAAGTTGACGATGCCCACAGTACCTTTCTAAGACTTATTAGCATCTAGCTAGCGCACGTCATACCACTGGTATGACGTGCCCGCCCGACGCCCCTGCCGCTCGAGAAAAATCATCATCATAAGTTGGTCGACTATTACTCGTAAGTTTGTATATCCTACTTAGCTCTGATAGTTTTCCTTTCAACTACGTTATATATGCCACAACCGTGATTTTTTTCAGCCATCCAAATACCACCATTTAGCTGGCAGGGGGGGGGGGGGACACGTGACCCTAACAAAAAATAGCACTTTAAAGCTTAATATTTCACAAACGCATCAATTAATCAAAAAATGGTTTTAACAAACCCACAATATTTTTTTAAGACCTATTCAACGATATGCCGCACCATGGGATACGCAAGAAAAAAAAATTACATCCCCACTTTATGAGTAGGGGAGGTACCCTATAAAAAAATATATTTCAAAATTTTATTGTACCACTTTGTCAGCGTAACTAATATGCATATTCTTACCAAATTACAGCTCTCTAGACCTAAGCATCTCCGAGCAATAGTGCGGACAGACGGACGGACGGACGGACGGACGGACGGACGGACGGACATGGCGAAACTATAAGGGTTCCTTGTGGACTTCGGAACCCTAAAAACACCCCTTCCAAAAGTTCATTGTGCGGCATGGTGCCCATAACGCTGGCGGCGCTATCTCTCTGGATTGTTAACGAAATCCTTATTTGTAACTTAAATTCTGGAGATAGTTGGAGTCCCGAGGAAGGACAAAGGATACTGTTTATTAACTTAGTGTTCTTTTTACGAACAGGAGAAGTCCCGATCTGTGCTCCGCGATTGGTACATTCACAATCCGTACCCTTCGCCGCGAGAGAAACGAGAGCTCGCCGAGACCACGGGATTAACAACTGTTCAGGTATATCACTACCACAGTATACATAATAGGTACTAGAGATCTTCTACTATCTAAAGTCCCGCGCCTTCACGTTTCAAAACGCTTAATTTTTATTATTATTTAAAAAGCACCACACTCTCAACGCATAGTTGACGGCTGTCGACATGTGTTGAGAGTGTTCGTGGTGCTTTTTAAATACATTGAAGCGTTTTGAAATGTGAAAGCGCGGGACTTTAGATAGTAGATGAGCTCTACGTACCAGTAGCGACACGCTCCTCCCCGCACCAACACAAGTTACCTCACCCCGCTCGCGGCGAACGAGCGCGGCTCATATAGCCACAGGGCGGACACACGGTCACAGAATATTTAATAGTACTACATACAGATATTATGTACGTCTTTGCTCCTAAGTAAATGTTCTCAGCTTCACCCCAAGGTTGACTGGTAGAAAGTGCTTGTAGCATTAAGTCCGCCTTTAGTACACTGCATTTTTTTGTTTGTGCAATAAAGAGTTTAAATAAAGAAATAAATAAAATACAGAATTGCCACGGAAGCACCCGCCTGAATCTAGTCGGCGCGCAACTCGCCCTTACCGCCATTTGTTTCATCCGGAGATGGAGAGTGAATCATTGGTCCGCGTAGTGGTACACACACATTTACAACAGGGCGGACACGACCTATAAAAGCACGATTTCGAACACAATTCGAATGAAGTGTCAATGTTTGCGTGCGAGGGCGTCTGTGTGCGTGCGAAGACGTCTGTACACTAGTAAATAGTATGCGCGCCAATGATTCACTCGCCATCTGACATGAAACAAATGACGGTAAGAGCGTTATCACATTTGCGATTCGCCAGCGAGTTTTGTATGGAGGCGAACACGCCGCGAGTTCGCCGCGTACGAGTTTTGTATTGAAAAACGCTTTCAACTCGCTCGCAAATCGCAAGTGTGATAAGGCCCTAAGGGCGAGTTGGGCGCGAATTGCGCGCCGGCTAGATTCAGGCGGGTGATTCCGTGGCCATTCGGTACGTAGTACTATCAAATTAATATTCTGTGCTATCAAGGGCGGATCCAGCTTTCGACTCAGGGGGGGGGGGGGGGGTCACGTCATACAACCTCCCCCCTCCCTTTTCGCGTCAGGGGTTAAAATACATAATAGCAGTAGCCCTAGTCCTGCCGAGGGGGGGGTCATGACTCCCGTGACCCCCCCCTGGATCCGCCCTTGTGTGCTATAGCAAAACTGGGTGGAAAGTGCACTCTCACACACACGCGAACGTAATCTGCACACTAAAATTATATTGTGCAGATTACGTTCAATTTGTATGGATGTCGTGGGTGTGGTAGTTGTGGCTCGGGATAGCCGTTGAAGGTGCCAATTCGAATCTTGCTAGAGACCTGGTATTTGTTTTTCATTTTCTTCGAGGTCAAGCCGTCGCCGTTCCCACTGTACCCAACTTCCCACCTGTGGGCAGCCGCAGGCCTGCGGTCGACACCCGACACCCGGGTCTTAAGTTACGAACGGTAGTTGCTTCGATCAACATTTGCTTATCGCTTAGGTTTTAGGTGACGTTCTAGGAAAGAGCAACGAACTGTGATTGGAGAAAAACAAAAGTTAGATATTTGATTTGATGCCGTGGTGGCCTAGTGGTTCTATCTCCGCCTCGCATTCAGAGGGTCGGGGGTTCGAAATCGGATCGCAGCTCTCAGTTTACTTTGGGCAAATTGTTTTTCTGACGTGTAAAAGTGCCCCTATGTGGCCAATTTGCTGAATAAATGATTGAATTGAATTGAATTTGTGCGAAATTCAATTTGAAATTACCACTGAGCTTTTCGGACAAGGAAAACATCGTAAGGAGACCTGCACACATCTGCGGTGATTCAAGGAGTGTCTGAAGTCCCCAATCCAGTTATGAGAAGACGCCTGTGTCCAACATATATAGTGGGACCTTAATGGGGCTGTTGTGGTTGGGGCTCCCACTCCCTAGTTTCGATGCGTTATATCATGTATTATATAATTGTTTTAAAACAAAAATACGTTTCCATTATTTTGTAATAAGTACTCTAAACGACAGACTAAATAGATTTGCAATTATGGAAGTGACGCTGGATATATCAAAAGCTAACACGCAATCGAGTTTTTTTTGTTATTTTATTAACAACCATAAATATCAATATTTACAGGTTTCAAATTGGTTCAAGAACAGACGACAGAGGGACCGGCAAGCAGAACATAAAGATGGGTAAGTTATTTTATTATTATCGATATATAATTTATTTTTCTCAAACATGCTCGGAAATGTTCGTGTTACTTTCAAAAAAAGAAGACGCGAGGCTGTCCATTGCCGGCCTTGGCCAGCAAAAACATTATTGTCGTGTGTGTTTTTTTTTAATTCGCTTGCTATTTGAGACACCTCTGTAGAGAAACTGACAAATCCATGGAGGTAATAAGTACAACTTCCATCATCCACGATCATGGAAGTAGTAAATACTCATGTGGGGTAAGTGCGCCTAAATTTATTTCGCCCCTATGCCTTGTAAACAGCCAACTACTAGTTAAGTAATATTTATAGGTTTCGATATATTTATGTTAGGCGCACTTACCCCATCCTGGCGCACTTGCCCCGAAACTGACAAATCCATGGAGGTAATAAGTACAACTTCCATGGCCAAATCATCCACGATCATGGAAGTAGTAAATACTGATGTGGGGTAAGTGCGCCTAAATTTATTTCGCCCCTATGCCTTGTAAACAGCCAACTACTAGTTGAGTAATATTTATAGGTTTCGATATATTTATGTTAGGCGCACTTACCCCATCCTGGCGCACTTGCCCCGACTGACCTTACGTATTTCCTCGCTGTTTGAGAAAAGCATTATATATACCTCGGCCGCAATTGCGATTGCCGGACTCGTACCAATAGAAGGCTTCGCTTCGCTCAGCCTTCTAACTGACTCGTCCGGCAATGCGCTACTTGGCGGCCTCTGCAATAATGTACTATTATTAACAGGTACTGTACAGTAGGTGCTACGCTACTCTTGGCGCAGATTAAGCTGTAGAGATCTTCTACTATCTAAAGTCCCGCGCCTTCACATTTCAAAACGCTCCATTTATTATTATTATTTAAAAAGCACCACCAACACTCTCAACGCATAGTTGATGGCTGCCTCAGCACACACACATGTGCTGAGAGTGTTGGTGCTGCTTTTTAAATACATTGAAGCGTTTTGAATTTTGGAGGGGCGGGACTTTAGATTGTAGAAGATCTCTACTTACATGCGTCGGCGCATAAAATAGGAAAATTAAGAGAAGATTACTTAAGAACTAGTTTCGAGAATGTTCCAGAACAATAAAAATCATTCTTTGTTCCTATCGTAGGTACAATTGTTCAAATGCCCTTGGAATATACGGGATCTAATTATACTTATTCCTTTCTTTTATTTTTCGTTCTTATCCTACTAAATCCAAACATAAAAGCGACTCAACCTAATTATCACGCTCGAAATGTATTTAAAAATCAATTAATACAGCACAATGGCTCCCAAAATCGTATCTCCAAAATCGTTTCTTATCTGTACCAAACCACATCTGTTCTGAACCAGTGGCGCGGAAGTCCGAAGAAAAAAAAGATCCACGGACGTTCTTATTTTAAACCATAAACGTGTGACCTACCACAATGCTTTGTTTTTTTTTTAAATCATGTGTTCGAAAATTTGAAATGTTCGAAAAGTGGCCATGTGTGTCCTCTCCATCTAAATAAATACGACGACTCGCTAAAATATGTAACTACGTGCAAAACTAGAGAATTGGTGCCGATTCGGGATTTTTTTAATATATGTTAAAATGAATTTTCGAATTCCAAGGAAGGATATTATGGACATTAAAAAAAACAGAAAAATTAAAAACATTTTTTCCTTACAAATATCTTTTCTTTCTTTCGATTCAAACCAAATGCTTTTAAAAGCAGTGAAGAAGTTTATGATCAAAAAATTCCAGAAAATTCAACGACGCCATTTTTACGCTCTAGTTCAAATTCAAATTCAAATTCAATCATTTATTCAGCAAATTGGCCACATAGGGGCACTTTTACACGTCAGAAAAAGAATTTACCAGTTAGTACTATATACAAATAAAAATAATACTTTTTTCGCGCTTTTAAGCCACGTATTCCATTTTTTCCAGATTCTAGGTCACTATAATACCTAACCTACACTATAGTCACAAAACCAGTAGTAGTTAAAACGAACGTATTCGCTCCAGTTTAATTACTAAAATTTAGAACTACCAACAAAAGGTTATCTCTTCACGACACAAACTAAACTCTATTCCCGAAGCTTAGATTCTAATTTTATCTACCGCTATTGTGGTATTTTAAGACTAAACAGCTTGTTTTATTATGGGCCGTATTTTGTGGAGGATAACGTTGAGTTTGGTTTGTGTTTAAATGCGGGGTATCAAGTTACGAAGCTTGGCGAGCCAAATGGATAGACAAACTCACAAGCCCATTATCTATATTATAATATAACGTACAGACAGACTGATGTTTATAAAAACGAGTAGCTCTTCATAAAGTAAAACAAAAAAATCATCAGTAGATGGCATAAATAAATTTACCTACACGTTTTGGTTTTATTAGAAAGAAAGTAAAAACTTGCGTAACCATATCTTTTCTTTGGTGCCGATCGTATCTACATTACATTAAGGAGCAACATACAAACACACGCACCATTTTTTCATAATATTAGAACTAAGTAACGTACTTACATATTTTTAGTTTTGTTTTTAAACTTCATTAAATAAATTCACACAATGAACGGACGTTTCTTTCTTAAAAGTGATTTAGGTCTGTACTGTATGTATCAAAATTGGCCATGGCCCAAAGTGAACAGTTACCATCAGCGATATGTGTGCTCATTGGCCAACCGGTGTCATAAAAAATACACCTTGTAATATTAATCTGTCATTTTATATTACATATTTGATTTGATCCTAAAATTATATAAAAAAAGTAAAGTTGCTACACAAAATCACACCTACTCTACTCTCCACCGGACATCGAATTACATTAAAATAATAAAATTAATATCCAATAAGAATATAATTCCAAATCCTCTTCAGCTAGCGTATCGCATGCGAAAGCGAGAAAGCGCTACGCGTTGGAGCTAAACGGCAATACGTAACCTGACACCGTCACATCTGCGTTTGTAAAAGCGGACAGGGCCGCACTTGGGATTATTATTTATTGGATATTTTTTTGATACGGTTCATTTTAATTGCATTTATATCAATGAGTGTCAAGGAAAGGGTGTTCGATTGAATGTGTTCTTGATAACTGGTTTGTGTGTAGGAAAAAAAGAAAATGAACAAAAGTGCGATCATCTCATCTCATCTCAAACATGGATATGCCAAATCTCTCTGTATTTTAAGTTGTGGTTTTTGTGATAGCATAGCTGTAGGTAGGTACTTATTATTATTTATTATGATCAATCGATATAATGATCAAAAATAGACGTATGTATCGCCAATAACGGAGTTTGTGTTATTTTTTAGTATTTCACATGAAATAATTCCGTTAACTTCATTAATTCAATTTGTTCATTGTGTTTGTAACTGCAACAAAAAATGCCATTTACGATATTCGTAATTGTTATTCTAATAATTTTCTCAGTTAACGTCCTCAGATGCTTTCTGTTCGTTTGCGTAAATAATTTCAAAGTTCAAGCTACCTATGAAATTAAAAATTACACGGTTAAACTGTCTTTGTACGAAATACGTCAACTTGAACCAACTAGGCTCCCCACGTTTTTCTCAACTATCGTATTACATTACAAAGTATCGTATGACTTAACTATTGACGTTTCATTACCGGCCCTTTTGCCCTTTTTTTCAATTCTTTTTTTTTAATCCCCGTCCGATGGTGCGGAAGGAAGCTGCTGTCCTCGATGAGGCGAAATAAAGGAAAAAAAGTTTCGGCGAAGATGAAGGTGGCCAAATGGTCAGAATGTCCGTTGTTTGTTTGAAAATGACTGAAGGGAGCTTTCGAAATGGAGAGTTTTTAAACTTGATCGGCTTTACTACATAGTATAAAACAAAGTCGCTTTCTCTGTCTCTATATCCCTATGTATGCTTAAATCTTTAAAACTACACAACGGATTTTGATGCGATTTTTTTTTAATAGATAGAGTGTTTCAAGAGGAAGGTTTTCGTATATAATTTGTTATAGTTTAATGCTCAATTCCCAGTCATTAAAATATACCTACCAGTTATTATTTGAGGACATTTTTCGTCATGATCATGACATTGAACTTTATGAGCGATAATAATGATTTATTTAAGTAAGTTGCTATTCTTAAGAATTGTATTTTTCAGTTCAAAAGAAATACGTTCATAGTTGTTTTGTTGATTGCTGAACACAGTTTCCCACAGCTCCCACTTGGCTCGTCAAATGTAAACATGTTTTATTTTCTAAAAATGTTTTGTAAAATGTTGTTCACGCATGTATTAAGAGTACCCAGTACGCACGGCGTTTCTCAACTTTTCACACAAACGTATTTTCGCTTTTATTCCCAAATTACTAAACAGATTGACTCGAAACTTGGTACACATAATAAAATCATTATTGTGATTGTCAGAAATTAGTAAATGTCGTGGTAAAATAAAACACAATTAAATTACAGCCAAAAAACCGAACTTTGAAGTTTGTATGGAGGAAACTAAAATGCTCCTAGTTTCTTTGTTATTCAATTTATTACAATCAAAGTGTATTTTGGACACTAATGTCTCTGCTTCACTATTACTTGTAAAATTTGATGCCAATCTGACGAGTAGTTTTCGAATTAAAACGTAACTATGTTTGTTTGGAGAAAGAGCGTAATGGGGACTCTTAAGCTAGATATAAATACAACGTATCCATCTAAAATTTATGAAGTAAGTGCAAACAATTTATATCGGCAACAAGCTGCTAGTTACCCATTATTAAAATATCAAACACACAATAACAATAGGACTAAAAAATAACCTAATTTTACAGCTCCACGAATTTAAAACTCCAATCAACCGTGAACAAATCTATTTCACAAAAGTTTGTCTAAAAAAGGACCTGAAAAAAAAACGGCTCGCGCTTGGCCAAGCATGGCGTATCGGGTTTCTGAACGACAGAATTAATATGTCGCAGCGATAAGCAATAATAGACTCTTTGTAAAGGCTATAAGTGCTAAGCTGTATGTAATATATAGTATGTTTTACTGTAGATCGTAGGGGCGTGCTGTCAACGTTAGTTTGTGTGATGAATGTATTATCTGTTAAAGTTATTTTGGACTTTATTTCATAGGAATAGAAGGGAAAACCGCGTGTTTATGCGCAGTTTTAGTAACCTCCAAGGACGGGTGGGAAAAATAGGAACTAATGCTGCTGACATATGACATGAGTGACTAAAGATAAAATGCGTGATGATAAATTGAATTGTTAAAAAAGTATAATGTTATTAATTATCCTATAACGAGCAATATTTGTATTTTACCTATATATAGCTGACCCCGCGGACTTCGTACCGCCTTAGAATTTTTTTGGGTATGATAAATAGCTTACGTCCTATTCTCAGACCTACTGAACGTACACTCCAAATTTCATAAGAATCGGTCGAGCCGTTTCTGCTGCTGTTTGTATTTAGCAAGACATGTTTGGCTTTTTCGAGTTGTGTCCGGCCAAATATTTATATGTCCGGCCTGTCCGGCTTTTGTTTGGCTTTTTGTTAGCGCCTCAAGCAAAGCAATCATCATCATCATCACTACTGTCAGTCATGTACTGATCGAAGAAAGCTGAAATTTGGCATGTAGGTTCCTTGAGGAGTGTTGGGGAACTCTATGAGAGGATTTCCCGATTTTTTCCCACGGGAACGGGAAAAAATGGGGTTTAAAACCATTTAAATAAGGTATGTTCGGCTTTATAAAGTATTTGGCTTTTAGTTGTGGTGAAGTCAGGCTTTCAAGGTAAAATGTCTGGCTTTTTTCTAGGCAGAGTCCAACTTTTTCATTTTAGGAGATGGCAACCCTCCCGCCATACTTGTCAAATCGTTCTGCATGCCATGAACGATTGACAAACTGTGATATGACATGAGCGTGACAAACGCTACATAAGTGGCACCCCCCCTACACTCCCCAAGGAATCTATACTTATGCCAAATTTCGGCTCTTTACGGCCAGTAGTTTTGACTGCATTGTCATTAGTCAGTAACGGAAGACCGTATTCTTACGGTCAATCAAAACCTTGTGACGATATTTTACCCGCACAATCAGCTATCGTTTCTACTAAGGATGTTTTTTAGGTTTTTATTTCTTTTTCGAGTTGGTAAAATACATAGTATGGGATTCAGGTATCGCTCACACCATCAATCCCGTACTGGGCCATACAAAAATATTCTTTACATCACCCTTGGCCATAAAGTGGGATTTTCTGCCCGCTACGCGGAGAGAAAATCTCACTTTTTGGCCAAGGCAAGACGTGAAACTTTTGACAAACCACGGGCGGTAATTCGTAAAGCCCCAGATCGCAGGTTTCTGTGGCCCGAACGGTTCGGTTCACAGAAACCTGCGATCTGGGACATTTACGAATTCACCACCCTAGGTCTGTAATGTACTATTTCACGCCTCCTATTCGAAAAGGAGTACTTTGTACCCCGTTTAGAGGGAGCAAAATGCGACTTTGCTCCCTCTCCATTTCTATCACACAAACAGGGAACAAAGTAAGATTTTTCTCTCTAGGGAGCAAAGTACTATTTTGTTCCCTGCTGCTACTGGTTTTCTCATAGGAGGAGTGAAAAGCAGAGTGTGCAACACGGTAGCAAAATTATTTAAACCTTGGGTGACATAGCTTGAATCCCTCGCTAGCTTAAGATTCCACGTTAGAATCCCGAGCGGAATAAATATACCATTTTGCTCCCTAGTCACACAATCTTCTATTCTTACCAAATTGAAAAAAAAACAACAACCTAATAACATGCATAGAATCGATAGCTGATTCTGTGGGTAAAATATTGTCACAACGTTTTGCTTGACCCCTATATATGTAAGTTTGAATATTGTCTAAATCCTAACGTATCTTCTCTCTCTTTCCAGCACCAACCCCAACGAGAAGCAGCTGGACTCTTCGTCCGACGACGACAGCGACGCGCCCCCCGCTCACCCCCTGCCGGGGCACCCCCCGCAGCCCCTCTACCCCCTCTACGACCACCCCCTCCACCTGCACTATCACCACACGTGACCCCACTACTAGGCTGGTAACACTAACATAACTTCCATATAATCGCTACGTGACAACTGACTACTATTGGCGGAAAAAGCTACGAGAACTATATTTAGTATTAAAATTTCTTCAATGTGCTACAAAACGAAGTGTGACTAGTTGACTACACACACTTTAAAACAGACTATCCATACTAATATTATAAATGCGAAAGTAACTCTGTCTGTCTGTTACCTCTTCACGCTTCAACCGCTGGACCGATTGCGATGAAATTTGGTATGCAAATAGTTAGGGTCCCGGGAAAGGACATAGGCTACTTTTAATCCCGGAAAAACGCACAGTTCCCGCGGGAGCGCGATAACCGAATTCCACACGGGCGAAGTCGCGGGAAGAAGCTAGTATTTAATAAACCATTAACTTCAACAGTTATCATCATCTCCTTTACCACTATACCACATTACGTGGGGTTGGTACAACATGTTCCTTTCCTCCATTTCTCTCTGTCAGACGTCATCTCAGAGTTCACACCCTTTTAAAGCATATCCCCTTTCACACAATCCATCCAAGCCTTTCTTCGTCTAACTCTACTTTTATATCCATCCGCATTCATATTTATAACTAGCTTCGTTATATAGCCTTCATCCTTTCTCATAACTGCCCAAAGTGGTTGCTAACCTGTTGTCCTCAATTTTTAACGTGAACTCTAGCAGTGAAAATGTACAATTAAATAAATAAATAAGTGTGATTACAAACTTACAATAGGCAACACCCTTACACCTGCAATACCATCATGTGCAACCCACCTACTAGGCTGGAAGCTACTAGAGATCTTCTACTATCTAAAGTCCCGCGCCTTCATATTTCAAAACGCTTCAATTTTTTCATAATTATTTAAAAAGCACCACCACTCACCCAACGCATAGTTGATGGCTGTCTCAACACGCACGTACATGTTTTGAGAGTGTTGGTGGTGCTTTTTAAATACATTGGAGCGTTTTGAAATGTGAAGGCGCGGGACTTTAGATAGTAGAAGATCTCTACTACTAGACCGAGACTTATAATCGCTACTTACGTGACTACTACTGCTACTACTAGCGTTTCATCTAGTAAACCAGTGATTACGTTCATTACATAGACATAAATAATACTTCGTATGGACCCGGCCTAACGTAGATACATGTCATGTTTCCCCACTTCATTGGTGTCCAATCCAAAGTTAAACTTATATCGTGACATTAAAGCTGGGTCACATTTTTTCAACAACGAGACGAGTTTTTAGATACTGAGAAACAGTTTCGAAAAAAGTTTTTTTAAAAACGCTTATTGTCACGCACGCTCGGTGACAGAACTTTGGATTGGACACCGTGGAAGTGGGGACATATTACGTGTACGTTAGACCGGGTCATATTTTCATTTCATATTCATAGACTGTTACATAATGTGACTACTTATAAACGCTGCGTGATTACTGCTGACCTATTACCTCAAACAACGATTACCTACTCAATTTGCTGCTAACTTAACTTAAAATCGCTAAAACTTAAAATATCAAACATTGATTACTGAATTTTCTACTAAAATCATCACATCACTAAGAATATCACAATCACGAAGTGACTAGTACTAAAAGTTTAAATATCTGCTATAATATTATGCGACTTGAGTACTGTAAAGAAATAAGGAAGACAATTTTCTACATGCATTTTTTTATCATCTGATCAGCTTTTATGTCATTCATTGCATAAGTGTCTTGCAACCCTTCTCTTGGGTGTGTGCCCAATCCGCACTGGGCCCACGTGGGGACTATAGCCCAAAACCCTCTCGTGACGAGAGGAGGCCTGTGCCCAGCAGTGGGACGCAAATAGGCTGTAGTAGTAGTTTAAGTGTCTTATAATATTGCGACGTGAATTGAATATTCAAGTGAAGAGGGTTTATCCCGAAAGTTGGCAACGCCGCATATAGCTGTCAAATGTTTCGCTGTTTTTATTAATTTCTCAATATTACTGAATTAAAAAAGAAGTTATCATTCTATGGTTGAATGACGCGTCTCGTTTTATATTTGTTGGTTAGGCATTCAAATGATAATATTACATTAAAATGCATAAATGCGATGGAAAGTTTTCAAAAGATAGTACTTCCATAATTCTAAATTTTACGTGTTCCTATGATAATTGTTGCAATCCATACTTAATGTTTTATTCAACCATAGAGCGATAATTCATGTTTTCATTCAGTAACATTCAGAAATCAATAAAAACAGCGAAATATTTGACAGCTATTTGCGACGTTGCCAACTTTCTCAGTAACCCCTCTTAAGTCCTAATTCTGCAACTATAGTTACTACTCGGTAATACTACTCCTACTATTACTATGATCAATTACCTACTACTACTAGAGATCTTCTACTATCTAAAGTCCCGCGCCTTAACATTTCAAAACGCTTCAATGTATTTAAAAAGCACCACCAACACTCTCAACACATGTGTGCGTGCTGAGACAGCCATCAACTATGCGTTGAGAGTGTTGGTGGTGGTTTTTAAATAATAATAACAAAATTGAAGCGTTTTGAAATGTGAAGGCGCGGGACTTTAGATAGTAGAAGATCTCTAATAGTATGAGCGATGACCACAGAGTTAGGTAGGTATAGTTGAGTAATTGGCTATGGGTGAAAAATGACAATGTGCTCGATTATTTTTTTATGGATAGGAATAACCTTCCTTATCAAGAGAAAAAAATCTCAGAATTTTCCGTGCCGTAGATTTCCCGTAAAAAAAAGAAATTGATTTTGTGTTATGACGATTGAAATAAAGGTGTTTCCTTGGTCCAAGTATGCAGCACTACTTCTTGAAAAAATCAATAATGTGAATAGTGTCAACACTTTTTTTCAACCAAGGACCAAGGAAACACCTTTATTTCAATCGTCATAACGCAAAACCAATTTTATTTTTTACGCAGAATCACGGAAAATTCTGAGATTTTTTTCTCTTGATACGGAAGGTTATTCCTTTCCTTAAAAAAATAATCGAGCACATTGTCATTTTTCACCCATAGCCAATTGTTCTGTATCTATTACTACCACAACGTAAACTGAAAGCCGGTAGTAGTATTATGAGAATTTGAGAGATTACAGTAGGTAAATGTAATACATATTGAAGCGATAGAACAAACATAATTTTAGAGTAAAAACTCGATTTCAATTACTGTTATTTTTTGCATTTTCTGCTTAGAGTATTTGTAAGTACTTATATTATTAGAAAACGATGGCTTCCTTGACATTTGTATATTTAATTTAATAATAACGAGAAGTCATATGTTTATGATAAAAAAATAAAAAAAAACATAATCAATGCTTGTTACTTGATTATTGCATTTTAATACATTTTCAAAAAAACATGTCCATTTTATAAAGTCATTCATTTTGTTTTTATCGAATATTAGTTAAGTAACATCACATCAAAATAAAAATATCAAATAACCAACATATAAAATAAATATTCAACCAAATTATAGTTTTTAATGTTAACTGTTAACATTATAGTTTTATTTATTGTAGAAAATAATTTATTAATTAAATATGCGTGTCTCTTTATACTGTAAAAATAATTTTAGTTCTATAAAATAAGGCACTTGTATTTAGTTTATTTATTAGAATGTAAGTAGCATTTTTAAAACGTGTGTTTTTTTAAAATAAATACTGTTTTACTTCTTATTCTCTGAACTCATTTTACGACCTGAAACAAAATCAAATTAGATTAAATAAAATGAAACTGAAGTAAATATCTGTAACAAGTGATCTGCAATACCTACTAACAAATGAGCACAAGATTATTTTCTGAAATCTCTTGTTGTCCAGAAAAGTCTTACCCAATTGAAAAATAAATTATAATTACTTGTTATATAGTCGGGACCCATTTAAAATCTAGGTTAAAATGTTACAAATAATGGGTCCCGATAGTAGGCATCTTTAGATTCCTCAATAGCAATATTTGATTTATGTTAGTGTCGAACATGAAATTATTTCCATGGTGTCATTTCTCAGTAGGTACGATCGCCATTAGACGTAATATGAGCAAGCAAGAATGATCAGAAATATCTGAGCATGTAGTCTAACGTCTTGACAGTAAGATCGTGTCCAGATATTTATGATCACATTGTTCGCTACCATATATCTGATGGCGACGGTAAATATTACTTAACATAATCCTAGCTACTAGGCTACTACTGAACTAAGTAGTCTTGTTTTTTTTCTTTTTAGTTTTTTACGCAGTCGGGTTTTTTGTTTTTTTAATTATTAATATTTAAGCAAAACTGGGTGATAAAATAAAATAAACAAATGAGAGCACACGATTTATTTCCAAATCCAAATCAGATTCAAAGAGCAACATTAATCAGCTTGTGTCCCATCTTTGTGTCTCTTACGACGACTCTAGACTGGGCGTAGAAACTGATCTCAATAATTTCCTTGGACATCAGCTGTTGTTTCAGACCAGCATAGGCCATCACTGCATTCACATCAAGCGCCCAGAAGTGGTGACCCCTGTACCCATCGTCATAGTTCACCGCCACAGCTCCGGAAAGACTGGCTTCGTACTCCATCTCAATCTGAATTGTGCCGCGGTTCGCGTGAAGTTCGGTGACTACTGATTGCCCAGGCGATAAAAGGACTTCCATAGCCGAGGTAGCTCCGATGGTAACCGTCTGGGATTTCTCCGTACCACGTCCCCAAGCTGACGTGTATGAGAATGCGGTTGAACCCCCAACATTGGCCAATTCGATGTCGAAACCGTAGCTGATGTCCTGTTCTACAGTTAGTTCTTCACTGTTGCTCCAGGAAGATGAAACTGTATTTTCAACTGCGTGCGATATGCCAACGTTAAAGGTTGCATCTTTAGTGCTATTATTCTCGAAAATTTGCTGCATAACTATTAAAGGTTTCGTAGAAACTTGGAGAATCTTTCCCCGCTTCGGTATCAAGGTTCTAATTACTTGGCTCCAGGAGTTAGTCTGGTAAAGATCACCCCAAGGCGTTGGACTGCGGAGGTAAGCCTCATCTGGTCTTCTCCCGAAGTAACCGTTGACTCCGTTCTTGAGGTTATTGTCTCCAAGGCTGAATGAGCTTCGCTCTTTTTCCGAGATGATGTCTACTTGGCTACCAGAGAAGTAGACCTTCATATCTGGTTGGTCTCCTTCGAATTTGCCTGCCACGTCGACGTCGATGCGAGCGAGAGCTAACGCCGGCAGGGCTAGCAGGACAAAACGGAACGCCATTTTGGATTCTGGAAAGAAAATGGAGTGTCAAAATAAGCAGACAGTACAGAATGGTTTGTATCTATTATGGGGGTACATAATACCATGAACTTGCTTCAAGATTGTTCACTACAATGTTGGGTATCTATTCCAGAATATTGAGAGAGTTGAAATCTATAGGTACTAATAATAAGTCTGTAGAATAAGTCGTGTCTGAAACTTGCAAATTAAAAGAAACTATCAAGTCGATTGGACTATATAAACGATACTGAACACAAGATAAGGAATTTTAGAAAAACATGTCTGTATGTATGTATTTATGTATGTCCGGATTTAACTCGGAAACTACTGGACGGGTTGCAACAAAATTTGGTATGGGGGTAGTAACACTTGTCAACATATAGGCTACTTTCTATCCCGGAAAAATGCATAGTTCCCGCGGGAATGCTCCAATGAACGAATTTCACGCGGACGAAGTCGCGGGCAGAAGCTAGTTAATAATAAGAATGAAAATTTATTGAAACTACAACTACAACAGCAAATTTACGGCCCACTGCTGGGCACAGGTCTCCTCTCATCCCGAGAAGGTTGGACTATAGTCCCCACGCGGGCCCAGTGCGGATTGGGGACTTCACACACATCCTTGAATTACTTCGCAGATGCGTGCAGGTTGCCTCACGATGTTTTCCCTCACCGAAAAGCTCAGTGGTAAATTCAAATTGAATTTCGCACATAAATAATTTCAGAGGTGCGAGCCGGATTTGAACCCGCGACCCTCTGCATGAGAGGCGGTAGGTCAAACCACTAGGCCACCACGGCTGTTGAGTAAAAAAAAACTATTGATATGGTAACAATATATGAACACAAGGAACCGCAGTAAAGTACTTACATATATTTCACCGTAATTGATACTTAGCGCCTTCCATCTAAAGCCTCAGGGAACGCATTTAAAGTCTTTGATTTACTTGTGTCCTTGGGCCGCAGTGACCTTCAAGTGGGGTGACCTGACCTATGTGCTCGTCTACCTAACAAAAGCATAAAAAAGTTTTCGTTTACATTAATTATCTAAATATATAAAACTCAAAGGTGACTGGCATAGCGATCTATCAACGCACAGCCCAAACCACTGGACGGATCGGGCTGAAATTTAGCATGCAGGTAGATGTTATGACGTAGGCATCCGCTAAGAAAGGATTTTGCAAAATTCCCACGGGAATGGGAAAAATCGGGATTTTACTTTTTAATATTTCTGCGCATACGAAGTTGCGGGGAAAAGCTAGTTGAATATAAACACATTAATTTGTAAGTTTGCAAGCAACGCTTAGTTTGTGTGCACTACTACTACTTCGACAGCCTATTTGCGTCCCATTGCTGGGCACAGGCCTCCCCCCATCATGAGAGGGTTTGGGCTATAGACCCCACGCGAGCCCAGTGCGGATTGGGGACTTCACACACATCTTTGAATTACTTCGCAGATGCGTGCAGGTTTCCTCACGATGTTTTCCTACACCGAAAAGGTCATGGTAAATTCAAATTGAATTTAGCACGTAAGTAAATTTAGAGGTGCGAGCCGGAATCGAACCCCCGACCCTCGACATGAGAGGCGGTAGGTCGAACCATTAGGCCACCACAACTTTTAGAACGGTTTGTGTGCACTGCTCTGTCATTTTTATAGCAACCGAATTACATAGATATCGTAGCATTCGATAGCATTCAGTGAGCTGTCGTCCTAAAGTGTTTTTCCTAAAATTTCTTTGCTCATGTAGATATTATAGTAGCAGCTAATTGCGCATTTTGGTACGGTTGGCGTCAAAGATATATTTACACTTTTCCACCCTATTCCTTTGTGTAAAGATTCATAAGTGTACACATCTCTTTGGCGTTAACTATACAAAGTTCAATTACTAAGCTAAAAAAAAGTTATTGCATTAACAGCACTTACCTACCAATTAATACTTATGAATCACCACATTGCATGTGCACGCAAATGATCAAAAAACATTGTTTCCAAAGTGTAATTCAAAGTCCACCTCTAGATTATTTTGCAAACTTATTTGTTTCTAAAATCATGAATATGCTGATACTAATTGAACTTGAACACATCTTAAAAAAATACAAACACTTATTATCCATAGATACCAATATATTAAGTAAAAATCATTTATTTCGACACAAACTAAAAAACTTACAATAAAAAACTAGAAACTAGAACTAAAAATAACTAATAAATAAAAAATGCGAAATGTAACTTTGTCTGTCTATCTGTTACAGCACGACACAACTTAGAAGGCGCGCGGTGAAGCACTTAAGCCGTTGACGCAGAGTATATTTTTGCTTAATCCACGCGCCTTAGAAGTTGTTTTAACCTGCACCTCTTTACGCTAAAACCGGTTAGGTTACTTTTATCCCGGAAAAAACGCTTATTTCCCGCAGGAACGCGATAACCGAATTCCACGAGAGCGCAGCTAGATTTTTATAATTTCGAATTTCATTCGTGTCACTAGATTTAATTAAACTATTTTGTCAAAAATTCAACTCAGTGGAAAGGCAGCCTAAGGTATATGTTAGACAAGGGTGCCATCTATTTGGCATAATTCTTTTTGTCCGAAACTGTTTACGCATAACAGGCTTCGCATAATTTATCGACGCCGAATCTTGACTTTGCCGAATTTTTATTAAGCATAATTCTTTATTGGCCGAATGGGTGTTTACCCGAATATTGTGTTGGCATAATTTTGACTTGGCCGAATTTAATTACGCATAATGTTATTTCGCATACCAGTAATTTAGCAGAATTTGGATAGGCCGAAATATTGAAGGGGCGGTGTGCGGTAACACCCAAAGTTTAGAGCAAAGCCGACTCGCATAGGTTAGGTTAGGTTAGTTTTTATATAAGTAAACGAAATTATCAGTTAGTAAAAATCAAATAAGGACTCATTTAATTAAATCGACGAGAACAAAGGTATGCGAAAGGAGTTTTCGGCGTAACGAACTTCGGCGAAATTAATTTTCTGCGTAAACAATATTCGAATGTCGAAAATTATGCGTGAAAAACATTCGGCGTAAATAGATTATGCGTAATATAATTCGACGAAAAATCGTTATGCGAGATTAGTTTCGGCGTAAATACTATTATGCCTATACTCATTATGCAAAATCGAATTCTGCCAAAAAAAATTATGCGTAAACAAGGGGAACCGTTAGACAAGTCTCACTGATTTTTGGAAATAATTAATTAATTGCAATAACCTTTACTCTCAGTTACCAGTACTCTTCGTTAATTATCTCTAATTAGTACTGTAATCTACAATAACGATTATTTAATATGCAAACTCATTTGTAAAATTCACGCGACTTATATAGAAGACCAGTTTTAAGTTTTAGATGATAATTATTTGTCGGAGATAGCAGGTAAGTAAGTTTATTTTTGTATATTTTGGTTTAGTAACTTTTTAAGGTAAGTTACAAACAATTTTTATGCCTTATAACACACGTTTGTACACGCGATTTTTATGCATCCAACAAAATGGATTCGTCTGGATTCTTGCAGCGGCACTGTCTTCAAGTAACGATATTCGATAATGTGTATCTTCAACGGACTTAAAAAAGGAGGTTATCAGTTCAATAGGTATACGTATGTATGTGATATTTTAAGTAGGTACATTTTCCTGTTTTTCTTTCTAAGTTAGGTGTAGTAGTCAGCGAACAGATAGACCAGGTGTATTTCCGAAATGCCAACTACACTGACTACTAACCTATTGTTATTTTTTTTTTAATAAAAAAATAAAAACCGCCTTCACACTCCGACAGACTGCGATGTCAATGTCAATATGATTATCATTTCTTTGGGTCGGTTCACTTGACACCGATTGTACAGTCTGTCGAAGTTTGAAGGAATTTTTTTATCTTAATTTTTTTTTCGGCTACAGTTTCCAAACATTACTATATAAATTACATAAGTAACTCTGAAGTCTTCGAAATTGACACCAAAATCGACTACGTGCTAGCAAATTTCGAGGAGTTCCCTCATTTTCTCATGGATCCCATCATTAGAACTGAACCAAATTAATATGGGACGAAGAAAGAAGCACCACCTTTCGAACAAAAAGAGTCATCGAAATCGGTTCACGATTAGGTACTATTTATTTTTGGTGAACATACATAAAAAAAAATATATAAAAAAAAGATTCCGACGAATTGATAACCTCCTTTTTTGAAGTCGGTTATAATATACTGTAACTAAGGAGCTCTAGAATTTGAGATGAGGAAAATTTTTGCCAACTAGGTAAGATAATATGTGATATGTGATGATCTCTCTTATCTCTAAGCGAACGTGATATTCTTAGTACAGTGAATCAAGCACGTTGATTATTGTAATGGAACACATTTGAAACTTACATTCACATCTCTGTCAAATTAACTTGTGGATAGCACGCGAAAAGTAGTCTATTTATTTTATTTCTTAATCATTGTGCCAAAAGTGAGCAAGGATTGTCGTCATTGCAAGTCATCAATATTTCCAGGTAAGAATTAGCTACAAAATGTACCGATATTAGTTATAAATATATGTTGACATAGGTAATGCTATAATAAATTAAAACTTTCTTCACCAATTCCGAGGAATTTATTTAAAAAAAATCTATCTATGTAAAAATATTATATGTAGGTATACCTATAAATACATATTCATGATTATTATTTTATCTCATATCTTCAACGATGGCATCTCACTGATGCCATCGTTAGAACTTTAATTTAATAATTAAGAACCAATCTGGAAATATTAGGCAAGTATACTTTCCTATTTAAATACAAGTGACAGTCTATAACTGCAAGTGGTTATAAGCCAGACTAAGAAACTATAGGCACTCTATATAAGTCGAATCCGTTACATCATCAGGACAAAGTATCAGGATTAAGAGACGTAACTTCACGATTTTTTTTCAACGATCCGATTTCATGAAATCCTTTTTACGAAATGGCAAGTTTTTGAAGTATAGTGAATATTAACATATACTTTACTCGCCTTATAAGATCAAAATAGTTTTCGTTTAAATACTGTTTAATTAAAGTTAATTTAGGTCTTGTCACGATGACGCCTGTGCCCAGCAGTGGGACGCAAATATGCTGTAGTAGTAGGTCTTGTTAGCACCTTCTTAAATTTCCCTTCTTTTTAGCCATGAATATACCGATCTTACTGCTCTTTCCTGCGCTGGCAGCAGCTCAACTCAGCATCAATGTGGACGTGTCAACCCGGAAGGAAGACGTCAAAGTGTCATTTGGAGGCGGAGGCGAGAGCGTCATCGAGCCATCAGAGATATCGGGCTTTGGGCTGAACGAGGCAGCTCTGAAGGATGCCAGCTCTAAGTAAATCACAACCATTACAGTTTATTAAGTCCCTCTAGGTCCGAAGACTTGCTAAGCTTTCGCGACAGCGGCAGCGGCCAGCATTCTATACGGATACATTGCGCGATCGTGGCGGCCGCCGCGCCTCGGTTAACAACAGCATTTTGTTGTTGATCGCCTGTGTTCGGTTCTTGAATGAGTGGACAGCTTCTCATTGTCACTCATAATCGGCAGCGGGACAAGTAGGTAATTAAGTATTTAAGGCTAGCCCCTTAAATGCTTTCTCGCCTAATCTGTCTCACGAGTATGCCCCATAATCGCAAAACTGATGGGGCGAGACATCTCATGAATAGGGTATTATACACCATTCAAGGAAAAATCGGGAAGTACTGATTTATAATAAATTATATAAAAATGTTACCCAAAAAATCGACTTTTAATCATAAAAATGCATAAATAATTTTATTATTACATTTACAAAATGTTGTTTTTTAATCTGTCCCTAAACGGTAGGCGCCGTATTGTTGGCTGCTGTGACGTCACTATTACTGTAAACAAAGCGTTACATGTAACCGTTTTAAGTTTTGACTTCACTTGTTTGGTTACTATGTACTTATATTTACTATCCTAGTGACGTCACACATTAAGCAAACATGGCGGCTAGCTTTTTAGCGCGAAAACTGAAAATGAAATTCTCAAAGAACTTTTTAAGGTATTTATCCCATTCAGAAATTCGAAATAAAAAATCTTGTGATTCAATCCGACATAATGATCATTTTAAACAACATTTCAAAAAATCGTGTGATACCCTACCCTATTGCGACTGCGTACCTCCAACTAGATGGAACGACGACCTGGTGAAGGTCATGGGGTCTATTGGAGGCGCTTGTGATGTGACGTAGCCGTAGCCTAACCTTGGAGAAGCTCTAAGTGCAGCAAAGGAACTCTTTCGGCTGAAATTACTGGCACGAGATACATATTTAAATGGTACAGCGAACATGGGAGTTTTATCTCGAAATACTTATCCTTCATTTGTACTTTATATTTGTCCAATGTCCAAGTTGTCAGACCAACTCGTTCGAAGTTATTGAGCATTGCACTGAGGTCTTCCATTGATGCCCTTTTATTTTAAAGGTACTTCGGCGCGCGACCTACGGAGGCGTACCTGAGGTCGCCCACGCCTTGGGGAGACCTGTACCAGAGCTACGGATGGACCCAGGTCCATAGAGTCCTCAAACCCATAAAGGCTACCGTGATGGGTACGTATTTAATGGTGAAATTACTAGCATACTTATAGACGCATTCAAGACCCGATCACATCGAATGGGTCTGCGGCTCGCCTCCATCTGTATAGCAAGTTCTCGTAAGACCAGAGGCCTTATTCGAGTCCATACCCATGTATGGATATAGGATTTCCCATATCCCAAATAACGATAGGTTGTCTCCAAATTTTTAAGCGAGATGAGATGAGAGAAGGCCTGTGCCCAGCAGACTTAAATAGGCTGGTGTTGATTGTGGTGGCATTAGTGGCGTAGGTTTCCTCGCGATGTTTTCCTTCACCAAAAAGCTCAGTGGTAAATTCAAATTCAAACCTGCACGCATCTGCGAAGTAATTTAAAGATGTGTGTGAAGTCCCCAATCCGCACTGGGCCCGCGTGGGGACTATAGCCCAACCCTCTCGTGATGAGAGGAGGCCTGTGCCCAGCAGTGGGACGCAAATAGGCTGTAGTAGTAAATTCAAATTGAATTTCGCACATATGTAAACTCAGCGGTGCGATCCGGATTCGAACCCCCGACCCTCTGCATGCGAGCCAGAGGTCGAACCACTAGGCCACCACGGCTTTCTGCTGCTAGGTACCATGTTTTGCAGCTGGATTATTATGCTGACCTGAGCATTCGGTGTTTTGTCTATACAGTTTAAACACGCGTGTTACAAATCTTTTGAGGCTATGAACTGGTGAGTCAGTAATTAAGTCAGTAAATACCTACTGTGAATAAGTATGCAATATTTGTGTACGTTACGTCTGATGGGCACGTTTTACTACCATGCTGAGAACACGTGCGAATATGTTACAGTGCTGATGTTAAAGTTAATCTACTTTTGGTCAATTTAAAAGTAAAACTTTAAACCAATGTTACGATATACTTTACCTACTCGAAATCGTGTTAAGAGTCCCCAGTACGCACGGCGTTTCTGAACTTTTCATACAAACGTATTTTCGCTTTTATTCCCAAATTACTAAACAGATTGATTCGAAACTTGGTACACATAATAAAATCATTATTGTGGGTGTACGAAATTAGTAAATGTCGTGGTAAAATAAAACACAATTAAATTACAGCCAAAAAACTGAATTTGGAAGTTTGTACGGAGGAAACTAAAATGGTCCTAGTTTCTTTGTTATTCAATTTATTACAATCAAAGTGTATTTTGGACACTTATATCTCTGCTCCACTGTTACTAGTAAAATTTTGTGCCAATCTGATAAGTATATAGTTTGCGAATTAAAACGTAACTACGTTTGTATGGAGAAAGGAGCGTACTGGGGACTCTTAAGTGATTGATTTGAATTCATTGATCTTTTCCCCTTGTAAGTATACTATATATACATGGTGCTCGTGAGCATTGCGAGAGATTTTAACAGCATGTTCCTGAAAAATCTTAATTAACTTCGGCTAAATTCGGCTCGGGTATCGAGATATTTCCATTTCCAAAGGCACGTTTATACTACGTTAGCAATTATTATGTATGAAAATAATAATTTAAAAAAAACGTGTTTCGACCTAAGTTCATATTTTAACATTTATTACTTCTTATAGCCTCAGGAATTAGTAGTTAAAATCTCTCGCAATGCTCACGAGCACCCAGTATAATATATATGTAACGTGTAATACAACTCATTGAAAACCTCAGGCACTCCAACTGATTTTCATTCTTCTGAATAGACTAAGGTGTTTATTTTCATAATTGTCATTTATTTCAAAAGATATTTATCTATCAACAATGTTTATTTTTTATCATAATTCTACTAGATTAGTAACTCTACATCATTGATCTATTATAATAAGTAAGGATTCACAATCAGTCGGAGAAAAGTGGCTTCGTGAAAACGGGTGCCCGAACAGTTCGGGCACCCGTTTGGGCTTCGTTATAAAGAGGCGTTATTAGCATATTGGAACGTATTTTCTAATGTCAGTTTGCTCCATATATTTTGACATAATCTGTTAGGCACTGTTCGTCCATATGTTATTACTCATTATAGGTCAATGCCTGTCGATCACTCGTCGTTTCGACTGACGCATTATGTATAAGCATTTGGAACTGTTAGACTGGCCGCAGTAAAAAAGGGAAATACTCTTATAAATACGTCCTGCCTTAAAAGTGCAATCGATTCTACTTACTCTAACTCTCTTCCTCTCACTTTCTCTTACTCTTAGGTTGTCTGGAAGAGATCGCTCTTTAGTGATAAGACCGCCTGTTGTCGCCCTTCTTTTTTGTTATTTACTTTTGTAATTGTTTTTTTTGGTGTTCAATAAATGTATTGTATTGTACTCTTGATTCTGAATAGCTTTTAGGTTTTTCAGTGGGTTATATGACTGGGGCTCATGACTACAGATTCCCAATCCTACAGATTCTCTAATCTACGGATTCCCAATTTAACAGATAACCAATTACACAGGTTCCCAATTTAACAGATAACCAATTACACAGGTTCCCAATTCTACATATTCTTTATTCCACAGTTTCTTATCTGACTACTATTTTACCGGTAAGGGTCCACTCAGTCCGTTAGGTGTGAATGTAGGTTAGGTTCGTTAGTTATCTATATACGCCCGAAGGGCAAACTACCTAGAAATAGGGGCCCCGCGTAGCGGGGACCCGTCGACCCAGTTACATTCCTTGTATTATTTTGTAGAATACCAATTATGTAGAATTGGGAATCTGTGGAATTGTGAATATGCAGAATCAATATTCTGTAAAATTTAAATTATGTAGAATTGGGAATCTGTACACTTGGGAATGTGTAGAAATAGAAATCTGTAGACATGGTATTCTGTAAAAGAAATCTGTAGAACTGGGAACAATTCGGTTATATTACATGTTGTTTAATGACGAGCCTTCGTATTCTCTACCGGCAGATATCTCTTCCTCTCACTTTCTCTTACTCTTAGGTTGTCTGGAAGAGATCGCTCTTTAGTGATAAGACCGCCTGTTGTCGCCCTTCTTTTTTGTTATTTACTTTTGTAATTGTTTTTTTTGGTGTTCAATAAAGTGTATTGTATTGTACTCTTGATTCTGAATAGCTTTTAGGTTTTTCAGTGGGTTATATTACATGTTGTTTAATGACGAGCCTTCGTATTCTCTACCGGCAGATATCCACAGCGAGCCAACGATAATAGCGACTCAAAAATTCCACAACAACATGTCGAAAGTCGCCGATTTCACCGCAGACATCAAACAGCAAGTCTCCAATGCCGTCACCAGCTCTTGGTCCTCGACCCACTCGATTACGGCCAATCAGGAAATTAGCTACAAGTTCGTGATTCCTGTGGGGGAAATTGGTGGGAAGACGTCGTTTTCCTATCAGCATAATTGGGGAAAAGGTGGCAGTGATTCTACTAAGGTAAAGCCCAAGTCATCATCATCATCATTTCAGCCGAAAGCCCAAGAAGTGTGATTCAGTATTTAAGAAGGTTTATCTCGAAAGTTGGCAGCGTCGCATATAGCTGTCAAATGTTTCGCTGGTTTTATTAATTTCTCAATATTTCTGAATTAAAAAGGAAGATATCATTCTATGGTTGAATGACGTGTCTCGTTTTATATTTGTTGGTTAGGCATTCATTACATTAAAATGCATGGAAAATGCGATGGAAAGTTTTCAAAAGATATTACTTCCATAATACTAAAAAATCGTGTTGCTATGATAATGGTTGCAATCCATACTTAATATTTTATTCAACCATGTTTTCATTCAGTAATATTCAGAAATTCATGAAAACAGCAACATATTTGACAGCTATTTGCAAAAATGCCTAAAATGCCTCCAATTTTGATATACGTAGTGTCATCTCACAATTAAGACGAATCTAACGACACCTCGCATGTTAAAATCCATCAAGCCATTTAGGCTATAGAGCGTGCTAAAGAAATATACATACATACACTCGAAAAACATAACCCTCCTTCCAGCGCAGTCGGGTAAAAACATTTATCTATTTATAAGTAAGGATTCACAATCAGTCGGGCACCCGTTTGGGGCTCAGTAAATTTGACACTTAAGTCTTGTAGTGTTAGGTTTACTTTTGTGTAAAATATTTATCTTGACATATATTATACAGATAGAGGCGTTATTACTACTACTACTACAGCCTATTTGCGTCCCACTGCTGGGCACAGGCCTCCTCTCATCACGAGAGGGTTTGGGCTATAGTCCCCACGCGGGCCCAGTGCGGATTGGGGACTTCACACACACCTTTGAATTACTTCGCAGATGCGTGCAGGTTTCCTCACGATGTTTTCCTTCACCGAAAAGCTCAGTGGTAAATTCAAATTGAATTTCGCACATAAGTAAACTTAGAGGTGCGAGCCGGAATCGAACCACAAGGCTCTCTCGGCATGAGAGGCGGTAGGTCGAACCACTAGGCCACCACGGCTTCAGAGAGGCGTTATTATTATTAGCATATTGGAACGTATTTTCTAATGTTAGTTTGTTCTATATTTTGACATATTCTGTTAGGCACTGTTCGTTCATATGTTATTATAGGTCTATGGGTAAATACGTTTGCATTTAGATTTTCTTTTTTTCTCTCAAAAATCGAGTTAACAGTATTTAATGTTTTCACCAGGTCACAGTGGGAACCAAAGCGGGTACAACGGTCAAGGTACAACCCGGTGCTACAGCCCTAGCTACCATGACCGCCTCGAGAGGTACTTTAGAGATCGAAGTTGTCTACGAAGCGACGTTATACGGTCATGTCGCTGCGAACTACGGCGAAGGCTACAAAGGACATTACTTCTGGAGATTCGATGTGAACGCCGTGATGGACGCAGGTGGAATTCCCAGGTCCAAACTTATTACAGAAGTCATTAAAGTTGGATTCTACGCTGACGCGAATATTGAAGTCACTGATGACTATCAAGGCGACTAGATGTGAAGATTGTTAAATAAATTTTGTATTTTCTGTATATTTTGTTTTATTTCTTCAAAGTTTCGCTACTGAGGTGTACAATGGTGTTTCATACGCGCGGGCATTAGCTAGTTATAATTAAGATTTGGAATTGAAAGTAAAAATATTGAAAGACCATTCATTCATTGTGAAGGTTTATTAGAAACTCAACTATTCCTAGTATCGGATTTCTGCAAAAAAAACATGATGACGACGTAGGAACTATGTATAAAAATAATACTAAATACCATGGGACTTTTTTTCGTTGATATGGCGTCTGCTGCATGGCACTTTTGTCAATGTCAAGTGATAGACTACATTCTTAATATAATAACTTACTTTTACGTTACTTTTTAGTTTATGTTACCAGAATCATTTCATACCACTATGTAAGCCGCAAAATGGCGAGATCTGTTGAAAAACTGGTATGTATGGAGGGTTGAAGTAAAGGAGCGCAATCTTTATAGTTCCAAAAGTGCCGTGGGCACCAAATCGGGTAGATTGGGGGCGATATAGCGAGGCGGATAGTCTGCAGTAGCGCCTTCAGATGGCGCTGCTGTGGCGAAAACGCAGCGAAAACGGTTGTGAGGAGGTGCCACACCGACTATGATGTCTCTCGCGTATAGCACTCCCAACACCCGCTGCTGCCGAACATTTCATCTTCACAATCGCATCCATCTACTACTACAGCCTATTTGCGTCCCACTGCTGCTGGGCACAGGCCTCCCCTCATCATGAGAGGGTTTAAATCATAAATCATTTATTCATTTGTGATACACAGGTAGGTGTTACATGCAGTTCTTATGCTATATAATTGAGATCTCTGTGATCCACCTTTACGGCACACAAATATTTTTATACATATACCTACTAGTAAGTACTACTACTAGATAGTTAGGTAGCTAATTTACATACTTAGTTGTTAAGGTACCTACTTAAATTAATGAATAAAAAGTTTGTTCTTAACTGTGAATTAATGTTAAAAGAAAATAAACAATATTAGTTGAAATTTTCATCAAAGAAATCATTAACGGAATAATATGATTTATTTATAAGTATATCCTTTAATTTATTTTTGAAAGTTCGGGTTTCTAATTCTTTAAGACTCTCAGGTAAAAAAATATATATCTTAGATGCCATTCCAAGAATAAGTACTGTTGCGTAACAAGGCTTTGTCCAGGTATTATATTTATTCGATTTTTGTATCGAGCGAGTGCTTCTAGAGTTTACACTAGTTGTGAGAGGAAATAGGACAGGATTACATTTGACGAGAACAGCGACTTCATAAATATATAAACTACCTACTTAGTGTCATAATTTTCAAGTCTCTAAAATAAGTCTGGCAACTATCTATTTGTTTTAGATGACAAATAGCCCTGATACACTTTTTCTGTGTTTTGGGCTATATTTAGTCTCCACGCGGGCCCAGTGCGGATTGGGAACTTCGCATCCATTGCACCGAGATATTTTAATTTTCGAGCTTTAGCGAAAAAATCAATAGGTAGTTCGAACGTGTACAATTGTTATGCCTTTTATCCGTAGACATAAATAATACTTCGTATGGACCCGGTCTAACGTACACGTCATATGTCCCCACTTCCTTGGTGTCCAATCAAAAGCTCTTTGTACGTTTTTCCAAAAACGAGACGAGTTTTTAGATACTGAGAAACAGTTTCGAGCCAAACTTTATTGGACACCAAGGAAGTGGGGACATATTGTACTGCGTTAGACCGGGTCTATATTATTTACCTCTATGCTGTTAACCCAAAAGATGAACACTCTAAAATAGGTACTTTACGTTTCGAATAGGAAGAAAGTACCTAAAACTAATCGCGGTACCTATCACATTTTTCATAGCTGTTCAATTTAATTTTTATTTGTTTTGGTCTTTTGACATGACAATAAATAAAAGACAAACATTCTGCAAAAGTCGTATTTAATTTCAAAGAATTCTACTGTGGGTCTGTATGGCGCGGTCACCGGTCCTCTCGTTCAGGATGATCTGCACGTCACTGTAGAAGCCGACTTTAATGACCTCTGTCCTTGTAACCTTGGCTGGCAGACCTCCCGCCTCCATCGCCTCGTTGACATCAAACCGCCAGAAATAATGTCCCTTGTACCCGCTCTCGTAGTTCGCCGCTATATGACCGTATAAAGAAACTTCGTAGGTAACTTCCAGCTCCATAGTCCCTCTCGACGCTGACATGGAAGCCATGACAGAATCCCCAGGCTCAACTGGGACTGTCACCCCAGCGCTAGCTCCCACTGTCACAGCCTGAGCCTCACTCCCACTCTTACCCCACTGGTGGGAGTAGGAGAACGATGTCTTCCCGCCGATTTTCCCGACTGGTATCACGAATTCGTAGCTGATGTCCTGGCCTACGTTGATGCTGTGTCCGGAGTTCCAGGAGTTGGTTACAGTGTTGGTGACACTCTGGGTGATATCAGCTTTGTACTGGGCCGTCTTTGTTCCGTTATTCTTGAAGGTTTGGGTCGCTATGATGACGGGCTCGCTGTGGATTCCTGTTGGGAAATCAAGATCAATATTAGGAAAGAGCCGTGTCATTAATACAAGTTTTACGTTTTATAACGTGGGACGAAGTCGCGAGCAAAAGCTAGTGTAATGTCATTGATTAAAATGAGTAGGTAATCATTATTGGAGAACGGTAAAGAATAGTTATTATTTTTCTTTATTATAAGCAAGCATTTGACCACGATCTCACCTGATGGTAAAGTGACGATATGGTCGAAAGTGATACATGCTTATGCTAACTTATTAGATAGAACATGCCCACTCTCGACTTGAAAAGATCCAAGTTATAACTATCGGGGAAAATACGCTTTTTATAGCATTTGTTGGCAAAGGTCACCTGATGGTAATTTAGCCCATGGACATGAGGAATCATAATATTTCGAATGCGTTGCGAGTACACTTAGCTCAGTCTCAAACCCTGTTGTGATGAGAGTAGGCTTTTGCTCAGCAGTGAAACGCAAAATAGGCTGTTGAGGGTTGAGCAGAGAAAGATAATTATTATAGATTGATAATCTCCTTACAATGCAATGTAGTGTACATGGGAAAAGCTCTGCATGTGACGAATATACAGGGGCGCTGCAAAGTTTCATACAGGCTACCTAGGCAGCGACATCTATTATCGCAGTTAACACTTAATTTCGGGCGTACGCTGATTAAGCTGATTTATATGAATGTCGTTCTAGGTTTACCATACTTTTTCATATGGTTTTGAGGTAGGTACTTCTTAATACGTTTCCTGTCCGCTTGCCCCCAATGTGGGATCACGAAGCCTTTCTTCAGGAGTCCGTGCTTCCAGTATGGAGTCACTGCCTCATACTAAAATGCATATACTACCATCAGTTCGACTTGTGAGATTGTGCCGTCATTTTGTGGGGACAGAGGTAATGTGTTAAGACCCAATCTTACCTAGAATGTTGACCTTCAACGGCTTCAGCACCCTATGGACCTGGGTCCAGCCGTAGCTCTGGTAAAGGTCCCCCCACGGGGTAGGTGACCGGATGTAGGCATCCGTCGGGCGTTCACCGAAGTACCGCCCGCAAGCCTCCTTCAGAGGCGACGGGGAGAGGCGGAATATAGAGATCTCATTGTCATCTATGATCTGAAAAAGAAGTAAGTATGTAAGTCGGTACAAAAACTGAAGGTCGGCTAATGGATTCCATAAAATATTTTTTTTTTTATCTACTTTTAGAGGACATTGTTTTTTAGTGGTAAATGGTGCGAGAAGTCAATTTCAATTTTACGTATGAAATTTACGACTTACGAAAAAAATTAAAAATACACGTCCTTTAAAATTTAAAAATAACGTTGTCAATTCTTCCAGCTAGATCAAACATGATACACGTCTATTGAAGACAAATAGATACCTGCGTATCCTCCCCCAAGAGTTGGGTGTTCACATCTTCTTTCCGCGAAGACACATCCACGATTATGCCGAGCCGAGCGTGCGCGAGCGCAGGCAAGAGAACAAGGAAGATTCGGAGCTGCATGGTGCACTGAAAACAGATGGGGGATACGGTCTTTGCTGTAAAAACAATAACATATTAAAATGACGACAGGTTTGGCTCAGTTGGTAGTGACCCATGCTGTTCCGACTGTCGCGGGTTCGAATCCCGCTCGGGGAAAACTTTGTGTGATGATCACAAATGTTTGTACTCGAGTCATGGATGTTTAGTATTTATATATGTATGTATTTCTCTATATAAGTATTTAAATCGTTGTCGAGCACCATAGTACAAGCTTTGCTTAGTTTGGGGCTTGTCAATTTGTGTGAAATGTTGTAAGATATTAATTAATTAATTTTATTTATGATATATGTGGACGATACAAGTTCAATTTGAGCGCGCCGTGACGCGTGAGCTGAGCGCATTGATAGGGCATCTCCCTTTCCCTATGTAACGTTTCGAATAGAGCCCCTGAGCGATAAAAAAAAAACGAAAAGTGCGCTGGACCTCCAATATAGTCAAAATAGTTTTAAATTAAAAACTTTTAATCCACGCAGGGGATATATTCGAAGTCTTAAAATAGGGATGTCCCTGTTCCCTATAGGATCGCTCACGCGTCGCGTGAACTTTAAGCAGCTAGATTTAAAGTTCAACTTGACGCAACGCGCTCAACGGAGCGATCCTATAGGGAAATCGAGATCTCCATGTGAAAGTGCCCAGCAGTGGGCCGTTAATAGGCTGTTGTAGTAGATTAAATAGCCTGTTAATGACTCTTCCATTTCTTTAATTTTGAAAATGTAAATTTAAAAATAAAAAGTACATACCTGAATCCCTTTTGACAGATGGATGACAAGACAACTTATGGCGGGTGTTCTTAAAACTGCGATCTTTTATACAGACAGGCGAAAATTTGTTAATGTAGTAAACAATAACAGACGATAATGTGCATTAGCGGTTATTTCCTAGTCTACACTCAACCGCAATGAAATCGGGTCACTTTGTATAGTATTTTTCCATACAAAGTGACCCGTTTTTATTGCGGTTGAGTGTAATTTACTAATAATTATTTTAAACTGTTTCTAATTACTAAGCACTTTGGAGTTTACGTGTTAAAGGCGAGATAAATATGTAAACGAAACGTGATTGGAAGAAATTCACGTTTCCTTATTTTTTTGGCGCGATTTAGTTTTTTTTAACAAGCTCCGCACCCCGGCTTTGGACGTGTGTAGGTACTTGCCTGCTGCTAATGAACTTTTGGAAGGGGCGTTTTTTCTATAGTTTTCTTTAATTTAAATTGTTTACATTTCATAAGTCTTATTATAATTAGTTTATTTATTGTTTTGAAATAGGTAGTTAGTTTTAATTGTATTTGTTTTTTTAGTTATACACTGTTTGATTTAATAAACTTGGAGTGTTTATCAGTAAATCAAGTGAGTAATATCTACTACCACCAAAATAGCGTATTTACGTTCCACTGCTGGGCACAGGCCCCCTCTAATCACGAGAGGGTTTTGGCTATAGTCCCCACGCGGGCCCAGGGCCTATATTCGAGTCTTTAAATAGGGATCTCGCTGTTCCCTATAGGATCGCTCACGCGTCGCGTGAACTTTAAGCAGCTAGATTTAAAGTTCAACTTTTATTTACTTCGCATAGAGCCCCAGTACGGATTAGGGACTTTCACACTCATCCTTGAATTACTTCGCAGATCATTTTACCAAATTATAAGTTTCAGAACGAAGTCGCGGGTAACAGCTATAGTGGGTACCTATATAAGGGAAAGTTTGAAAGTAGCACAAGTAGTTTATAGCACTGGTCAACATAGGCTACTTTTTATCCCGGAAAAATGCATAGTTACCGCGGGAATGCTATTAATGAATTCCACGCGGGCGAAGTCGCGGACAGAAGATAGTTAAATAATAAAGAGAAGACGGCTGCTAGGAGCGAATGGAAGAAGAAAAAATCTAAATTCAATCATTTATTCAGCAAATTGGCCACATATACGTACAGGTTTACACAACTTAGACGGCGCGTGGATTAAGCAAAAATAGAAACTGTGTCAACGACTCAAGTGCTTCGCCGCGCGCCTTCTAAGTTGGGTCGTGCTGTAGTTAATTATATTCTATTGGCCACATACGGACACTTTTACACGTAAGACTATTGACCTATAATAAGTAATAACATATGGACGAACAGTGCCTAACAGAATATGTCAAAATATATGGAGCAAACTGACATTAGAAAATACGTTCCAATGTGCTAATAACGCCTCTTTATAACGAAGGCCGAACAGCTCGGGCACCCGTTTTGACGGGGCCATTTTTCTCCGGCTGATTGTGAATCCTTACTAGACACAAATGTTGTGCCGACCCCACAGAACGTGCGAAAAGGATAATGATGACATAATAATATAATATGGTGACACAATTCATGATTCAAGTGTCACGGTATAGGTAGTAGTGTATCGTAGGTAACGTGAGCTGTTCAATTGCTTAGGTAATACCGGGGCTCTCTTCGAAACACACATAATAGGAGTACCAGCTTCTGCCCGCGACTTCGCCCACTTGAAATCCGGTTTTAGCGTTCCCGCGGGAACTATGAGTCTTTCCGGGAGATAAAGTAGCCTTCCCCGGGATCCCAACTATCTCAATGCTGAATTTCATCCAAATTGGTCTAGTTGTTGAAGCTCGAAGAGGTAACAGACAGACAGAATTACTTTCGCATTTATAATATAACTAGCTTCTGCCCGCGACTTCGGCTGCGTGGAATTCGGTTATCGCGCTCCCGTGGGAACTTTGCGCTTTTCCAGGATACAAAGTAGCCTATCCTTTCCCGGGATCCCAACTATCTCCATGCCAAATTTGATCAAATTTCATCCAAATTGGTCTAGTGGTTGAAGCGTGAAGTGAAGAGGTAACAGACAGAGAGACAGAATTACTTTCGCATTTATAATATTAGCATGGATTAGTATGGATAGCAAACCCTCTTGTGATGAGAGGAGGCCTGTGCCCAGCAGTGGGCCGTAAATAAGCTGTGGGTGGAGTATGGATAGTATGGATTTGAAGGTACCTTTTACTGAATAGGCAGAAAATGTACCTACTCTTATTTAGGGATACTAGGGACATGGACGCCCCACATTCCTCATACCCTTTCGAAAAGCCACTGGCGCCGGTCACATCAGGAAAATGCCGCAAATTCGCGGGCGAACCGTCGCAGCCAGGAAGGCATCCAAAATCGTCATTGCGGTGTAAACATGCTGCGGTAAATTGTGCAATAATTTAGTTATTTCCTCCATTGTTTCCCGTTGACGTCCTAAAATTTTGGATTATATACGCGCTGTGATGCGTCAGTACTTTATTGTAAACTTGGCGGTCGGAGAGTAAGGAGGAATTATTTTTTGGCATCTTCAGTTACCATAGGTAAGTGAAGTTCTTTTTATATAATTTATATTCCTTGCATAATGAGTACATTACGTAGCCCTCAGCATACCTACCTATATTTAAAAGGTGCGTACCTACTGCTTATAGAACATTGTGCTTCCTTATCCTAGAAGCGGTTTGCTGCAAAATAGAAGTATCTGTATAGGTAGGAAGCTATAATTTAGTCTCTAGGTATCTATCATATTATATTACTCAATTAATCGATTTATATCTACTAACTCGCAATAGTACATTACTACAGAGGCCGGGAAGAAGGATGTTGCACGCCGAGTAGGTATTATATACGGCCGAACGAAGTGAGGCCGGATAGTTACGAGGCCGACAACTTCCGTTCCCCGTCGATGTACTCGTATGTATAGTGCTTTTCTCAAACATGCAATGAAATAAATAAATAAAATAATATTGTAAATATAATATATTTTATCTTTTTTTCATAAATAAAACTGCGATACCTATGTAGCATATATGGTTCATGTTTTTTTAATAGCTGTATTGGCAGAATGTTATAGCGAACCATAGAGTAAATATTGCTTGTACCTTTTTAGGGTTCCGAAGTCCACAAGGAACCCTTATAGTTTCGCCATGTCCGTCCGTCTGTCCGCACTATTGCTCGGAGATGCTTAGGTCTAGAGAGCTGTAATTTGGCATGAATATGCATATTAGTTACGCTAACAAAGTGGTACAATAAAATTTTGAAATATATTTTTTTATAGGGTACCTCTCCTACTCGTAAAGTGGGGATGTATTTTTTTTTTCTTAGGTACCCCATTGTGCGGCATATCGTTGAATAGGTCTTAAAGAAATATTGTGGGTTTGTTAAAACCATTTTTTGATTAAGTGATGCGTTTGTGAAATATTAAGCTTTAAAGTGCTATTTTTTGTTAGAGTCACGTGTCCCCCCCCCCCCCCTGCCAGCTAAATGGTGGTATTTGGATGGCTGAAAAAAATCACGGTTGTGGCATATATAACGTAGTTGAAAGGAAAACTATCAGAGCTAAGTAGGCTGTACAAACTTACGAGTAATAGTCGACCAACTTATAATGATGATTTTTCCTGAGCGGCAGGGGCGTCGGGCGGGCACGTCATACCACAGGCTAGCTAGATGCTAATAAGTCTTAGAAAGGTATTGTGGGCATCCTCAACTTCGGAACCCTATAATTTGCGCGTGGCCCGACACGCACTTGGCCGGTTTTTTTGTTTAAATGGCGGAATGCCAAGATGCTGTGTCACAAATATATCAAATGGAAATTAAAAATCATCATCATCATTTTAGCCGAAAGACATCCACTGCTGGACATAGGCCTCCCCCAAGGCTCGCCACTCAGACCGGTCCTGTGCTACTTGCTTCCACCGGTAAACCGGTGGTAAACCACGACCCTCACGAGGCTAATGCATGCATGCTGATGGCCGATGGGGCTGGAAAGTTCTCGAGTGGCGTCCGCGAACCGGAAGACGAGCTGTCAGTAGGCCTTCAACAAGATGGACCAAAGATAAACAGATCAGATCAGGATAGATAATGATAATAGAATTCAGAATTTTCATTCTTGTAAAAGAAGTTATATTTCTTTTTATTTTTTCAGCAGAACTTCAAGCATGAACATCGTTTTCCTGCTTCTACCGGTGTTGAGTCACGCTAGCATCACATTTGACATCACGGTTTCTCCAATAGGAGAACAAGTTAAGGTCAAACGTCATGGACACGACTTGAAAGTAGTAAGCGACGTCGAGAGACAATCCTTTGATCTCACAGACCAATCTTTGAAAGAAGCTGTGACGATAATATATCCTGATGCGAATAGTAAAGACGTTTATGTCAAAAGTCCAACGCCTTGGGGCGATTTGTACAAGAAGCATAAATGGTACCAAGTCACTAGAGAAACGATGGTACGAAGAAGGAACATAAAATCGTTTAAGAATGAACAAGTGTTGCTAATGAAAACATTTTACACTAACGCTGACGCGAAATATGTAGCCATCAATTTTGAAAATGGCACGCTCGCTGAGGTCGACATAGTTGTAAGGAATCTTTATAATGGAACTAAAATGTCCGTAAGGGTAAATCATAATATCAACTTACGACACGGCGTAAAGCCGTTGGATAGATTGAAGTTCGTATCACAATTGAATGAGAACAAATTACAGAAGATCAGTAAGACGTTTCAAGTTAAAAGCGGACTACAATTTATGTTACAGCCTCTACAAATTATTGAAGTCACTTTGACTGCTCAGAAAGTTACCATGGAAGTTCGAGTGCTTTATACAACAAGAATAACTGGCGATATTGTCGTCCATGATTATAAACCTAAGTTTAACCTCAAATATTTGAACCCTAGGAACAGGCGTAGTGTCTTCCGGGCGTATAGTGTTGCCAGCTTATTGCAGGCAATTAAAAAACCACAAGAATGGAAAGACAAAAGTGTGCTATTCATTGAGTATTATGCCAACGCTAAGTTGGTCTTGAAGGATAAAGCGAGTGGCAAGGTGATACAGTCACATGAAGTTGAGTATGCGGATTAAACTGCTCCGCGAGTCTCCTAGGAGAGCTCATGTGTATAAGAAAATGGAGATGTTGGCAGTGAAATTTTGGCATAGATATGTCGAGGTTTTGATTGCAATTCCTAGTAGTGTGTTTAAAGTGATGGACGGGACGATAGGACCAAAAAGTTCTCGAATGGCGACGCGTAGAAAGATTTACGATAGGACGTTGCTAGTTCTCCAAGGAGGTGTCATAACTATTGTATGTAACTTACCTAATGATAATCCTTGATATCGACAGCTAACAAGGCAGTCGCGCCAACTGGTGAGCAGGAAAAAAAATGAAAGTTCGAGTCGACATCGACATGCATTGATAGATCGCAATTTACCTGCTCTGCTGTTTGATTACTACGTGTGCCCTATACAAGGTGCTAACAAATTAGTCAAGGATATTTTAAGAGATAATAAATTACATTAAAACAACTAAATTTTAACTATAATTAAGGAAAAAAAAAATTTTAATTCGGCGGGAAAACGGCAGGTTCTTAAACGGCGTTTTAACGTAGCAAATTTGTTTCCTATTTTTCCCCAAAAAAACATAACAAAACCAATGATGTTTCATACTTAAATGTACTTCGAGAGCCGAGTACTATCAGCTGTAAAAATATCCGTGACTAATTTGTTAGCACCTTATATTTATGAATTAAGTTGTTGACGACTATCGGTTGAAATGATGACTGATTATTTATGTATTTAATAGTGTGGTAATCTATTTCAATCTCTGTGATAATGATTGTTTTTTCGAAGACAATATTATTGAGGGCTTTTCATTTATTTCTTAATTAAATGTGTAAGAATGAAACTGATGTTATGTCTAGATATTAGTGTTGTTAATTAGTTTTCAAATTGTGTTAATAAAATTATTTATTGTTACAAATCGTGGTTAATGATTTATTAAATGACAATCTTAATGCTTAAAATGTAAGAATTCGAGTGATCATCACTGGGGCCTTGTCAAGGACTGACGCCATTAACTTTAGTAACTGGGGCCACATTCGAGTTCAAACAATTCGCATCTCAAAAAATTACCACAGTTTCAAACCCTTCGGTCGCTATATTTCGTGGCAGCCGACCACCTTTTTCGTTTCGAATTAGGTATCTATAGAAATAACGGTTTACTGATAATTTAAATAAATATAACGATCTGATTCTCATTCCTGTGTTTATTCATCTACAAACACAGCATCCGCCGTCTGCATCATAGTTCCAGTAGCTACATCCTGTAACACAACCTTGGCATCTGTGTAGTACTCCACAACAATCATATCTGTCGACTTCTTCGCTGAAGATGTCCCCGCTGCCTCCATTATGGCTTTGACGTCATACGCCCAGAAATGATGACCCCTATATCTAGGATAATAGTTCGCAACGACAACTCCATCTAAATTGGTCTCATATTGCACCAAAACTTGCATCTTCACCTTTGTAGCTTTCATAAATACTTCAGCACTTTGCTGCGGCCTCAAATTGAACATAATATCGTCTCTAGTTTGTAGGGTCTTAATAACGCTTAATACCGTATTATTCTGTAAATGTGATACGAAATCTAAATGCTTCAACGGAGCTACGCCTTTACCTAGAGTAATATTATGTTTCACGTCTACAGATTGTTTGAGGCCTTTGACATTATTGACGACTCTGCTCACGACTGTCTTCCTCACGCTTGTAACAAACATGGCTTCTTTGTGTAACTTATTCGTGTATAGTTTCTTTGCAACAATCACTGGCTCTTGGGTAACACTCTCTATATCGACTCGTTTCACTTTTGTTTCCCTCCTTACTTCTGGCCAATCATAGGTCTTGTACAGATCACCCCAAGGCGTAGGTCTTTTCACAAAAACGTCTGTAGGTGTCCCATTGGAATGTAACTTTACAGCTTCCTTTAAAAGATCGTCTGTTAGACCAAAGGACTGTATCTCAAGGTCGCTTATTATGTCATAGCTTTTTCCTACGTAGGTGACTAAGGTGTCTTGTCTCTCTGGAGATGCTTTTATGTTGATTGTGATGCCGGCAAGGCTCAGAGATGGCAGCATTAGTAAAATCAACGGTCCCATGCTTGAAGATCTGTCGGAGAAGGAAATATTTGAATTTACCACTGAGCTTTTTGATGAAGGAATACATGGTGAGGAAACCTGCACGCATCTGCGAATTATTTCAAGGTTTTGTGTGATGTGAACTCCACAATCAGCACTGGGCCCGCGTGGCGTGAGAACTATTAGCCTAAACCTTTTCGCGATGAGAGGAGGTAGCCTCGCATTGGGACGTAAATAGATAGGCTGTTGTGTGTGAATATCAACAAAAATAGTACATTACCGCCCGTGGTTTGTCAAAAGTTTTACATCTTGCCTTGGCCAAGAAATGAGATTTTCTCTCCGCGTAGTGGGCAGAAAATCCCACTTTACGGCCAAGGATGACGTAATAGTACATTACAGACCTAGGGTGGTGAATTCGTAAATGTCCCAGATCGCAGGTTTCTGTGGCCCGAACCGAAGGTGAGGGCCATAAATATGCGATCTGGGGCTTTACGAATTACCGCCCGTGGTTTGTCAAAAGTTTTACGTCTTGCCTTGGCCAAGAAGTGAGATTTTCTCTCCGCGTAGCGGGCAGAAAATCCCACTTTATGGCCAAGGGTGATGTAAACTATATTACCTACGCTAACAAATCAATCTCTAAGTACATAATATAAAATTATATATTTACCTCTAGCACAGTAGTCTTGATACTTGAATGAATAATGTTGCGCCGTAAAGTGGGATTTTCTCCCACTTTACGGCCAAGGGTGATGTAAAAAAGTTTTACGTCTTGCCTTGGCCAGGAAGTGAGATTTTCTTTCCTCGTAGTGGGCAGAAAATCCCACTTTACGGCCAAGGATGACGTAATAGTACATTACAGACCTAGGGTGGTGAATTCGTAAATGTCCCAGATCGCAGGTTTCTGTGGCCCGAACCGAAGGTGAGGGCCATAAATATGCGATCTGGGGCTTTACGAATTACCGCCCGTGGTTTGTCAAAAGTTTTACGTCTTGCCTTGGCCAAGAAGTGAGATTTTCTCTCCGCGTAGCGGGCAGAAAATCCCACTTTATGGCCAAGGGTGATGTAAACTATATTACCTACGCTAACAAATCAATCTCTAAGTACATAATATAAAATTATATATTTACCTCTAGCACAGTAGTCTTGATACTTGAATGAATAATGTTATATTAAAACGATGAGAAATGTACACCTCTTATTTATTCTCAAGCTTGGAGACGTCATCGATGTACAGTATACCTACCTACATCGGGAAAATAAGCAGTTTTACTCACATGCTGGGATATTCGGAGCGGCAACTTTTGTTCAATGACTAAGTATTATGAATCCTCGTAATATTACGATCGTTATTTACAAGGTGAGTCAGGGCAAGCCTGTGGGGTAAGTGCGCCCAATTCTGCGACCTAATGCCTTGTGAACAGTCAGATTCAAATACTTTATTTAAAAAAATTGTACAATTTTACATGTCATTTAAAATTTATTTCTATAGCTTAAAGTAAATACGTATTAAAACTAGTTATAATTATTGGATAATGTCAACAAAACAATCATTATTTACATAATAGGGATGACGACAACTTTTTTTTCTTAGTCTGTCAGGAAGAATATTGAAAAGTATTGGACACGTATTTTTTCTTTTTTCACGTAATCAAACTTATACGGAGATATATTGAGTTGAAATGTCGCGTGACGTCACGGTTAGGTACGATTTATACCTAACGGTGACGTAGTTAGCCCCCACTCTCCAACTTTAATGCGTTTTAACTTAGTCATTCTTTGTTAATTTGATAAAACAATAAAATACGTGTCTAATATTTTTTTATTACCTGACTGACGGACTAATTAGAACTTCGATTTCTTCACCCTGTCGTCATCCCTATTGTTTTTGATTTAGATTTACACATCATTTAGTTTAAAAAGTATCGATACTAGGTACATTTTAGGTACTATTTTCCTTTTTAACAGTGCCAACTTTATTGCAGTGATTTTGTACTGATTTCTTGCATTATATCGTTAGCCTCGATACCGACTCCAGTCTCCACCCCTACCATTAACTACCTTATACCTTCTTTAGGTCCCACTGCATTTCTATTCCATTCTCACCCCCTCGCACATATTTAGGTACCTACATACCTTACTATTGTTTTTTTTACGTTTACCTGAATGACACAGCTCCTTATTGGTTTTTCTAAGACGTACGTAATTAATACGTGAGTAATTTTGTCATATACAGGAATAATATAGTAAAATTGTGACGTCTCATAATAGGTGTATTCTTTGGCTTGTATCGTAATATAAATACTGCATTCAATAATAGGTAGAACATTCAGCCATCCGCCAAGGAGGAACAAACTAATAAGGCGCTCAATAACCCTTAATTGGTAACTTATTGGTAAGTTAAACTTTACCCCTGTTCTAATTAAATTATTACGTCACCCAAAATATGTACGTTCATACTTAGGCTTTCTCTATACCGCTGTAAAAAAATACTCAGATGGCTATAAAATGTGATGAGACAGCAGTGAGTTTATATCCGTCCACAGGTCGTTTCAACAAAGAGCGAATTGGACGTCTAACTAAGTCTAGGTTCAGTCTCCACAAAACACCTCGTTTTGGCTACGGATTGGCAAAATTTTACATATTCTCTATGTAGGCAGATGGCAAATCTTAACCATACGTTAGGAGCTATTCAACACTACCGCTGTCGTCATCATCATCATTATTAATTAATTAATGCTTAACTTATTAAGGGTAAGTTGATTCAAGCACATTTAACGAACTCCTAGTCGTTAAATATGGCCGCCGAGCTGTCATTCCATACAGATACGTCATTTTGTCCCATAGTAAAATATTTAACATTAACGTTAACTTTAACGGATTGTTTGAATCAACCGACCCTAAATTAATGTACACACAGATCCGATACTTTGTCACACGCACCTATTCCCGAATATCATATTAAAGCTTTAGAGCTTTCTCACATAATTCACCTTTGCAGATTATCAGAATCATGGTTGCATTCATCTTTCTCCTGCTGCCTGCTCTGGCCTGCGCCAACATCGGAGTCAACATCGATGCCTCCAAAAACCCTCAGCTAGCTCGAGCCCAGGCTTTCGGAGAGAGAATCGACGTCATCAGTGACCGCGAGAGAGTGGCCTTCCGCCTTAGCGACGGGGACCTTAAAGATGCAGTCGGAAAATTCTCCAAACGGCGCCCCGATGACGCTTTCCTCCGCAGTCCTACACCTTGGAATGATCTATATAGGAAATACAATTGGAACCAAGTCAGAACGAAGCTCAGACCTATCAGCACTAGAGTTCTTGGTGTAAGAAGCAACCCTGTCATCGTAGCGACGAAGCATTTTGAGAACAAAAGCCCGTACCCTTCTAAATACAGCGGGGAGATCTCACAGCAAATCTGGAAGACCGTTTCCACCACAACTAGTAAAGGAGGCGAGATCACAGTAGGACAGGAGGTTTCCTATACTGTCAACTTCGTCGGCGCTAGCGTCGGTGGCAGTACAAGCTTCTCGTTTACTAATAACTGGGGAGAGTCAACTTCGAAATCGCAGACTACTGTTCTCAGTTCAGGATCGTCAGTTTCCTTTGAATTGGCGCCTGGACAGTCCGCTAAAGCTGTGTTAAGCGCTAACCAAGGTTCGATGACGGTTGAGGTCGAATACGAAGCTACTTTAAGCGGATCTGTGGCGTGTAACTATGGCAATCCACATGAAGGTCATCATTTCTGGTCGTATGATGTGAACGGAGTACTGAAGGCGGCAGGGTACCCTACCAGTATTAGGTCTAAAGAGGTGATCACTATTGGGTTTTATGCTGATGAGTTTGTGGCAGTTTATGATGGTTCAGGGCGTAAATTAGCTTAAGTCTTTAAACGACTTCAAAAAAGGAGGTTCTCAATGGGTCTGTATGTTACCTAAGTTCCTCGATTACTCCGTTAATTGTGAAGCGATGTCGATGATTCTTTTTTTTCCCATTGGTCCCATTTTAATTTGGTGTTCTGATGATGGGATCCATGAGAAAACGAGGGAAATTCTCGAAATTTCTTAGCACGTGTATGATTTTTGTATCAATTTGTAAGACTACAGTGATACTTACGTCCTGTTGTTTGGTCATTTTTTAAAAATGTAGCCGAAAAAAAAACGTCTGCAAACTCCGACAGCCTGCAAAGTTGGTGTCAAGTGAACCGACTCAAAGCTATGAAATCTTATAGTGAACTTGAAACCGACTGCAGGATATCGGAGATCGAAGGCGGCTTTTATTTTTTTTAACTTTGGTTTGTGAGATTTCCCAGTAACCTCTTTTTCAGTTTAATTTTAGAAATATGTATTAAATACTCTTACATAGATTTGAACATAACGGACATGTAGTCATGAAGAATGTCCTGTAGAAGCAAACAGGGGCTCTATTCGAAAACTGAAATAGGGACAGGGAGATTCCCTATAGCATAGCAAAGCAGCTAGATTTAAAGTTCAACTTCAGCGCCGTGACGCGTGAGCGATCCTATAGGGAATCTCTGTCCCTATTTAAGACTTCGAATATACCTGGACCTTCTTGGACTCGAGGGTATTGCCGGTGAACTACTTATAAGAAAATATGTCCAAAGGGCCGTCACAATAGACCAGCAATGGTCGAGGTGACACTGTATATATGGCCCTACAACACCCCAATAATAATAATAACCAGCTGAACTGTGGACTAACGGTTTGTATTTATCTGAATGTCATTTCACGCCGACTTCCCGGTCAAAGTTTATGGGATTTAGGGTGATGATTAAAATTACCATTTGGTATAAAGATACCTACATTTATTTGTATGTATAATATAACAATAAATTATTGCTTCATTTACTCGGTTGAAGTTTTCGTTTGGCTGTTAGGTACAATTACTTGATTATTCAAAAGAATTTACTTATGAACCCCATTTTAAGTGCTAAGATCAGTGGGGCAAATTCGCCAGGGTGGGGGTAAGTGCACCTACCATGAATTATATCGATAGCACAGGGCGGACACGGCCTATAAAAGCACGATTTCGAACACAATTCGAATGAAGTGTCAATGTTTGCGTGCGAAGACGTCTGTACACTTGTAAATGTGTGTGTACCAACTACGCGGGCCAGTGATCCACTCTCCATCTCCGGACGAAACAAATGACGGTAAGGGCGAGTTGCGCGCCGGCTAGATTCAGGCGGGTGATTCTGTGGCCATTCTGTATGTAGTACTATTAAATATTCTGTGGTATAGTATCAGCGGGTACGCAAATTTCAAGTCTACGCGGGACGAAGTCGCGGGCATCGGCTAGTATCAAATAAGGCGCACTTACCCCCCTGGCGTTCTTTCCCCGACTCATTTTGTGCACTAAGAAGATTTCCTTGTGAACATTTTTCAGCGTGTCAATTCGAGAACTATTCGAATTAAATTTACCTATCGGAATCATAGAGAAATGATACAAGAAGAGTGGCAGAGTCGATACTGTAGTGCGTGCTCCGAAACCCGGGTTAACACTAGATCGACATCTAGCGTCCAGTGGCTGAACCCCGATTACCCGACCGTTTAGCAGTTGCTACCGCTACTTGAAGCTAGATGGCGAGCCGAACGCAAAGCATATTTTATTGCTTAACAGTTTACTACTTACAACCCGAAGTCTCTGTGTAATAAGAGGATTTCAAAAAAGAGTTCTAGTTATAATATTAGTTGTAAATTGTTTAGAAATACACTTTGCGTTCGGCTCGCCATCTAGCTTCAAGTAGCGGAGCAACTGCTAAACGGTCGGGTAATCGGGGTTCAGCCACTGGACGCTAGATGTCGATCAAGTGTTAACCCGCGTTCCGGAGCACGCACTACAGTATAGACTCTGCCACTCTTCTTGTATCATTTCTCTATGTCGGAATTTAATATCTAAGGCATAAATTAGGAACTACATAATCTTGGTGTCTAAACTTTAATATTAATGAGGGCCACCACTAGAGGCGCTTGCTGTCCTGCGAGGTGCAATGTTGCCAATTTAGCACATTATGTGCCATATTACACGCTAAACTGGCAACACTGAGGTCTCCGAAACGTCAAATGTCACAGTGACGTTGCCACTACTGTATGAAATCGTGGGAAATTATTGAGTGTGGAATGTGTCTTGGTAAAGAGAGCAATCTTATATGGCGAAACAGTTAAAAACGTGTCCAGCGGATTTGATAAGCAACAAAACAAAACACAGTCTCCTCACAACCGTTTTCGCCTCAGCAGCGCCATCTGAAGGCGCTACTGCAGACTATCCGCCTAGGTGGCTTGACTGGAGTGGCAACCGCAGCGCCCCCAATCTACCCGATTTGGTGTCCACTTTTGGAACTTTAAAGATTGCGCTCCTTTACCCTCCATATATGAAATGACAAAACGTTGATAATGACAGCCACCACCTTGCAGATAGTGGCGCCCACTAGTGGTGATACGGTGGCCCTCATTATGAGAGCATAAATATAGATACAGATACAAAGTATAATTATTCGAAATTTAAGACCTACTTCTAAACCATAGAGAAACGATACAAGAACAGTGGCAGAGCCCATACTGTAGTGCGTGCTCCGAAACCCGGGTTATCACTAGATCGACATCTAGCGTCCAGAGGGTGAACCCCGATTACCCGACCGTTTAGCAGTTGCTCTGCTACTTGAAGCTAGATGGCGAGCCGTCGTTCTTGTATCGTCTCTATGTTCTAAACTAAACAATAGCAATGGATTTTTTTAAATTTTTCCCCGTAAATTAAGCACAGCGCTTGAGTGTTGAGGAAATTACACTGTAATTTCGCCTTGATCATAACGGGTTACGTTCTACAAAACTATTTGACTTAATATACGTTTTGTTTTCTTCAAAAAAACGGATCGTGACTGAAAAAGCGACACATAAACCCTCTTAACTAGGTACCATTTTGATCTATTTCGGTTGGGAAACCAAAAGGATGAATTTACAAATGAGATTATATTACAGCTACTTAAAAACATTAAGATAAGTATATTTACAAATTATATGTTACATAATGATTATGATTAATAGTTTGTATCGGAGGTGAGAATTTTACATGAATATAGTAATTTTTGTTCTTAGAATGAGTTGGGATATTTTCCATGCAGAAAAAAACTCAAGTTTTCCTTTACTCGCTAAGATATATTTCTTTTGTTTAATAAATCTAATTCAAATAATAAAGAAGTAGCTAAAAATAAATAAATATGTTAGGACATTTCACGCAAATTGACCTAGCCCCAAACTAAGCAAAGCTGTACTATGGGTGCTAGACTACGATATAAACACTTATATAGAGAAATACATAATACATATATTTCAATATTTAACATCCATGACTCGAGTAGGTACAAGTTCGCGTTAATCACACGAAACTTTCTCCTAGCGGGATTCGAACCCGCGACCGTCGGAACAGTGGGCAGGGTCTCTACCGACTGAACCAATCGGGTCGTCTGTGCAGTTCAAAATCATCTAAACACGTTCATAGTTCCCTATGCAATAAGAATCAGTATTAGGGTGATATTCCACTTGTTAGATGACTTCGTAATGACATTAAAATCAGTATGGGACGAAATAAAGAAAAAACAAAAACAAAACCCAAATAATAAAAATCTACAATCATTTAATACCTTTTTTAATATAATTATGGCTTGTTTCTTTATTAAATGTAGTCTACGTCATTTGATCAAAAGAAATCTGAATGACACTATAGTTTCATCAAAATCGGTCCAATACGGCTTTACGGTGGAGCACACTTAATACAAACATACATACGTAGACTTAAAATCATTACCCTTCTTTGGCTTCGCCGTAGCCGGGTAAAAACAAATAATAATTCAAACAAACTAAATAAAAAAAATTAGATCTTTCTAGATTTTTATTTTCATAAGTACATAAGTTAAAGGTAAGTTGTATTTTATTACATTGATATAAATATACATTAAGAAAATAATTAAGCTAGTTTAAAAAGGATCGATACAGATGGTAGGTATTCGTCCAAACCGCACCTCCGAGTTCACGTCAAACTTATATGCGAAATTATCGAAGCAAATTTAAAACATTGTGAGGAAATCATCACGCATCACAATTGGACGTTGTATCTTTCAATAGAATAATATGGCTCAGTTATTTGGTAGGAAAATCTTACCTGGAAAGTTTCCCGGGAGTTGTTAAAGTTGGTATGTTTAAAGACTTTCATATCCGCTTTCTAATTTTCAACGTTACAATCTAGCATTGCCAGCGCCGCCATATTGAAAAAAATGGCGTCCGAAATCAACTAATTTAACGAAAAAAGACATGTACTTACTATAAATAATAACTAGACATTATTTCCTACCATTTATTTAATTTTTCTTGTCATATATGTATAAACCTTCACTCACACGTCAAGGGTGGCTGACGTCTAAAGCACAGAACATTGAATAGTACTATATACAGAATGGCCACGGAATCACCCGCCTGAATCTAGCCGGCGCACACACACACACATGTACGTCCTCGCACGCAAACATTGACACTTCATTCGAATTGTGTTCGAAATCGTGCTTTTATAGGCCGTGTCCGCCCTGTGTCTAAAGCGAATATGGATCTTACACAAACGTATTTAGGGTTAGTTGATTCAAGCACAGTTGACGGACCTCTGGTCGTTAAATATGGCCGCCGAGCTGTCATTCCATACAGAAACGTCATTTTATCCCATAGTTAAAATATATAACGTTAACTTTAACGGACCGTTTGAATCAACTCACCCTTAACCTCTTTAATTACACCTTGGCTTAGACAACTTTAGGTGTTTTTGACGTTCAAAGGGTTAAACAACTTAGGGTGACAAGGACGACATATTCATTGCCAATGTAAAAAAAACATACAAAACCTTGGCTAATGTCAGAATCACATCAAGAAATAATTGATTGATCCAAATTATATGTACACCTTTTCTAAGATCTAAATCCTATTGAAAGATTCACTAACAAGTGTAGCAGTGCAGTGGCGAATCCAAAATTTAGGATGTTGGGCTTGGCCCAACCGAGAAAATAAATAAAGATTGGGCAGGAGTACACTTAGATGATTTTGGGGGGGAGGGGGAGGCTTGAGCCCCTATCCCCCCCCCCTGGATCCGCCACTACAGCAGTGACTTCCAGCAATGTCCGTGCTTCATGTAAGCATAGAAAAAGTAGGGTAAACCTAGAATGACAACCTTGATACAAATCAGCGTACGCCCGAAATAAGTGTTGAATGCGATAATAGATGTCGCTGCTTAGGTAGCCTGTATGAAAATTTGAACTCCACGAGCTACATCTAGATGGCGCCTCATATCATATTACAGGATATGTATGACAATTTGAAGGGATTCCCGGATTTTGCTCGTATACAATAGCTTTTCCGTTATACGCCGCAATGAAAGATCGTCAGTTAATGTAATATTCTTGTTTCTGGTGTAAGCTACAATAAATAATGTAAGCACTATATGAGCCCGTGGCGTTTTTTGTACTCGTCGAGGTTGAGAGAGCGTTTGGGGCCGCTCTCTTTGACTTTTGCGGACACTGGCTTCGGTTGTACGTTGGGGTTGATTTCTGAAATAGATGAGATTTTTAGGGCCTGAATATATGTAAGCCGTGGTGGCCTAGTGGTTCGACCTACCGCCTCTCATGCAGAGGGTCGGGGGTTCGATTCCGGCTCGCACCTCTAAGTTTACTTATGTGCGAAATTCAATTTGAATTAACCACCGAGCTTTTCGGTGAAGGAAAACATCGTGAGGAAACCTGCACGCATCTGAAGAGTAATTCGAAAATGTGTGTGAAGTTCCCAATCCGCACTGGGCCCGAGTGGGGACTATAGCCCAAACCCTCTCGTGATGAGAGGCCTGTGCCCAGCAGTGGGACGTAAGTAGGCTGTAGTAGTAGAATATATGTAGATATAGCACAAAATTAAAAATGTAAAACAGAAATTTAAGTATAGTATAGATTGCTCCGTCAAGATGGCTTATTCGACCGACTGTTGTTTATTAAACTCGTAGAGCAATAAAATAAATAGTAGCAGAGCCTATACTACAGTGTGTTCGCCGGAACCCGGGTTAACACTAGATCGACATCTAGCGTCCAGTGGCTGAACCCCGATTACCCGACCGTTTAGCAGTTGCTACCGCTACTTGAAGCTAGATGTCGAGCCGAACGCAAAATGTACTTCTAAACAATTTCTAACTAATATTATAAATATAACTCTTTTTTGAAATCCTCTTATTACACAGAGACTTCGGGTTGTAAGTTGTAAAATGTTAAGCAATAAAATATGCTTTGCGTTCGGCTCGCCATCTAGCTTCAAGTAGCGTTAGCAACTGCTAAACGGTCGGGTAATCGGGGTTCAGCCACTGGACGCTAGATGTCGATCTAGTGTTAACCCGCGTTCCGGAGCACGCACTACAGTATAGACTCTGCCACTCTTCTTGTATCATTTCTCTATGTCGGAATTTAATATCTAAGGCATAAATTAGGAACTACATAATCTTGGTGTCTAAACTTTAATATTAATGAGGGCCACCACTAGAGGCGCTTGCTGTCCTGCGAAGTGCAATGTTGCCAATTTAGCACATTATGTGCCATATTACACGCTAAACTGGCAACACTGAGGTCTCCGAAACGTCAAATGTCACAGTGACGTTGCCACTACTGTATGAAATCGTGGGAAATTATGGAGTGTGGAATGTGTCTTGGTAAAGAGAGCAATCTTATATGCCGAAACAGTTGAAAACGTGTCCAGCGGTTAACACTATGGCCCGGTTCCTATATCCACGAAACGCCTCGTTTTGCCTACGGACGGTTGATTTTTGACATTTGTTCCATAGAGAATCTGTCAAATTTTAACCGTCCGTAGGCAAAACGAGGCGTTACGTGGACAAAGGAACCGGGCCTAGATCGACATCTAGCCCTAGACTAGACCCGGGTTTCGGAGCACGCGCTACAGTATAGTTCTGCTACTCATTTTATTTTATTCCTCTATGTTAGACTGGAGATGTATAGATGGGTAGTTAGACCTACCAAAAAAAAATCATATATATTCACGATTTAGTATAATTCGTACTCAATTCTGACATCACGACCTTGAGTATTGATGAGTTTTATATTCAAAATTAAAAAGAAAAAACTTATCCGCTATTTTGCGTTAATCTAACCAACGGACTAAATACATTTGTAATTTTGCAAATTTGCAACACATGTACTCTCAACAGAAAGGTCGTGTTCAGAACCAAAATTGTCCAATGTGGGCTTGTGCCCACCAGTGGGATACTTACGGGGCGTGGGCATGTCTAAATCGATGCTTATGTCGAAATCGTGCAGCGAGTACATACTGGCATTGTCGTTGGAACTCGTCTTATGATGTTTGTCTGGGTCTTTAGCCTGTTGGGAAACGAAAACACTATTATTATTATTTTCATCATCATCATCGTCATCATCATCATCATCATCATCATCATCATCACCATCATCATCATCATCATCATCGTCGTTAGAGCCGTTTCTGAGATCGCTTATATAAACAAGTAATTTCACACGGCGGACACGGCCTATAAAAGCACGATTTCGAACACAATTCGAATGAAGTGTCAATGTTTGCGTGCGAGGACGTCTGTACACTTGTAAATGTGTGTGTACCAGTACGCGGACCAACGATCCACTCTCCATCTCCGGATGAAACAAACGACGGTAAAGGCAAGTCGGGCGGGTGATTCCGTGGTCATTCTGTACGTAGTACTATTAAATATTCTGTGGTAATTCCCTGACCTCTAATCTCTCCCGGTCCTGTATTTCCTTCGCAGCCTTTTCTTCTGCTTCCCTCAGTTTCAGCTCTTCTGCCGCGGCCTCCTCATTTCGCATTAATTCCTAGGAAATATATATAAATAATTAATTTACATTTTGACACGACAATTTAATAAAAGTTAGCTCAGATATATATGATGGCGCCTGTATATTAAGAATAGAACAGATATAATATACATAGGTTAACTTCATGTATTCTTTTTTTTTGTATCATCATAATTTACTCATGCGGTGTTTGCCTGTTATTAGTTGTACATTATGTAGCAGATAATTATCTTTTAAATCTTTTAGTATAAGTTTATAGTGTAACAACTGTTGGCAGACCTAATAAAATAAAATAAAATAAAATGTGTAAGTAACAACACTTCTCTAACTAAGCTAACAAATACTAATAATAATTTAATCATAAATATAGGTTTAAAAGAAAAATGAATTAAGTATACACTTAGCGTGGTGGCCTAGTGGTTCGACCTACCGCCTCTCATGCCGAGAGAGCCTAGTGGTTCGATTCCGGCTCGCACCTCTAAGTTTACTTACGTGCGAAATTCAATTTGAATTTACCATGAGCTTTTCGGTGAAGGAAAACATCGTGAGGAAACCTGCACGCATCTGCGTAGTAATTCAAAGATGTCTGTGAAGTCTCCAATCCGCACTGGGCCCGCGTGGGGACTATAGCCTAAACCCTCTCATGATGAGGGGAGGCCTGTGCCCAACAGTGGGACGCAAATAGGCTGTAGTAGTAGTAGTAATACAGTTAGCTAACCTTCCTAAAGTATTGTAAAAAATTGCAGGAAATAAAAGGCTTATTTATTTATTTATTTATTTAATATAAGTCGGACGACCTAGCTTTGCTCGTGTGAAAATAGCTAAAACATGTCATTTTATGGTACTGTGTTACTTAGTTTTTTTTTATACCAATGGTATAGGCAAACGAGCGCACAGCCCACCTGATGGTAAGTGGTCACTGCGGCCCATGGACACCGAAATCCTATGATCCCCCATAAAGAAACAATAAGATCTCGAATGCGTTGCCTACCCTGAGGCCTAATATGGAATGCCTCTGTGCCAGAAATTTATATTGTATTTTGACTTGTAATTGATACTATTAATAACTTTGATTATGATTATGATAATTACGTAGTTTCATTTGAATCTACGTGTCTATTAATATTTAAATTAAATATAGCAATGTCGTATTGCATACGCGGCGTTCTGCGGTATCTGCCTAACCCAACGGGAAAGAGCCGCGAGTTTATGTATGTAATTCCCCTCTCTCACCTGACTTCTGCCTCCCTGGTGTGATTTGAAGTTCATGACAGGTTTCGTGTGGCGTCTAGTGAACGGATCGTCTGTCTTTTTGCCCTTCATCGCTTTAACCTGAAAGAGAAACAAACATACATTTATGTATATGTGAAGCCGTGGTAGCCTAGTAATTTGAATATACAATAGGGATGACGACAGGGTGAAGAAATCGAAATTCTAATTAGTCCGTCAGTCAGGTAATAAAAAAATATTAGACACGTATTTTTTGTTTTATCAAATTAACAAAGAATGTCTAAGTTAAAACGCATTAAAGTTGGGGAGTGGGGGCTAACTACGTCACCGTTAGGTATAAATCGTACCTAACCGTGACGTCACGCGACATTTCAACTCCATATATCTCCGTATAAGTTTGATTACGTGAAAAAAGTAAAAAAATACGTGTCCAATACTTTTCAATAATCTCCCTGATAGACTAAGGAAAAAAAGTTGTCGTCTCCCCTATTCAATTTTATTGGTCTCTATTGCACACCTTACAATAGGAAAAAAAAGAACTTTAAGAATACACGTTGTTAGGTATACAGCAGGTGGTCTTATCGCTAATAGAGCTACCTCTCCCAGACAACCTTTGGGACTATTTGACCTACCGTCTCTTCAAAAAACCGGACGATCAAAATTGTCGGTTCCCACCTGTTCATAATATTAATAATAATAATATGTAGTATCAATGTGAAAATTCATATGTTAGTGTTAGGTTAGTTACTGAAGCAAGCGAAAACGCCTTAACCAATTTCTATGACATTTGACACAGTTTATAGCCTTGATTGAAAACATTGGATACTTTTTTATGAAAGTTCAATATTAAATTCAAAAACCAATTGAATATAAATTGATCACCGAGCTTTTCAGTGGTGGAAAATACCGTGAGGAAACCTGCGCGCACCTGCGAAGTTATCAAAGGTATGTGAAGTCACCAATCCACTGGGCCCGAGTGGGGACTATAGCCCAAACCCTCTCGTGATGCCCAGCAGTGAGACGTAAATAGGCTGTTGTGATGGATAAAAAATCAATATAAATAAAATAGAAAAATAATTATTATTTTGGTACATTTCACACAAATTGACCTAGCCCCAAACTAAGCAAAGCTTGTACTATGGGTGCTAGACAACGATATAAATACTTATATAGAGAAATACATCTAATATATAAAATTCCCATGTCACAGTGTTTGTAACCAAACTCCTCCGAAACGGCTCGACCGATTCTTATGAAATTTGGAGGGTATGCTCAGTAGGTCTGAGAATAGGACGTAAGCTATATTTCATACGCAAAAAAAAAATCTAACGCGGTTCGAAGTCAGCTAGTACATATATAAATACTAAACATCCATGACTCGGTACAAACATTCGTGCTCATCACACAAAGTTTGCCCCTAGCGGGATTCGAACCCGCGTCCCTCGGAACAGAGGGCAGGGTCACAACCAACTGAGCCAAAACTGACATCAAACATATCACTAACCTCTTCCATAATCGCCTTTTCCGCTGATTCCACATTCATTTTCCTATTTCTATTGTTAATATAGGAAATGCTCTGTATGGACGATGTTCTAGTTTTGTCGAGGTGGTTCGCTCGCTCTTCTAATTCTTGTATTTTGGCGTTTAATTCAAATACTGTCTCGTCGTCGCCTCTGGGGAGAATTGAAACACAATCTAATTAAATTATTATAATAAGTTTATTAGTGATAGAGTATATTGCCACGTGAAATCCTTGGAAATCTAGTAAGAAATGTTTCGAGGGTAAAAATCGTTCAGCAAATAATTAAGGGCTAGGCGGGGGGTAATTATAAGAAAATAATGAGAAAGGGGTAAATTTAAGAAGAAAATACACTTAAAAACTTGAAATTTAAATCATAACATGGAAAAAAACATTTCTCATTTCTTAAATTTACGAGAAATACTTCTTTGCTAATGCTCCTTTTAGAAAAAAAGGCCTTCTGCTTGAGTTTGTTGCGGCGCTTCTTCTCAAGCAATGAGTCTAGAAAGCGCTGGTAAATTCTTTTTCTGACGTGTAAAAGTGCCCCTATGTGGCCAATTTCCTGAATAAATGATTGAATTTTGAATTTTGATATGTTGCGATTGGCAATTTAAAGTTTGGTATGTGTATTTTCAGTATGTCTCAAACTTACCCCTGTATTATTACCGCCCCGATTAACCCTCCCTACTAATAATCCCGAAGAATTTAATTTATTTTAACCCCTAAGCTTTCCGGTGAAGGAAAATATCGCGAGTAAAACTGCATGAAGCTGTGAAGCGATTCAAACATGTTCGTGAAGTCTTCAATCCGCGCTGGGCCCGAGTGGGGACTATAGCCCAATTCTCTGGTGATGAGAGGCCTTTGCCCAGCAGTGGGACGCAAATATGCTGTCGCGTATGTACCTTAATTGTGCTACGTCCCTTTCCTTCATGAGTTGTGTTTTCTTCATCGCGTAATTGGTGGGATGTGAACGGAATCTGTCCTTTTCGGCGACCATCTTTTCTATATCTTCTTCCTAGATGGACAAAAGTTTATTCACAAATGTGCTAAATCAGTTATGTCCAAAGTGTTGCTAGCAAAAGGGCTCTTAGCCAATGAGATAAAATCCATAATATAGTACAATCAACCGCAATAAAATCGGGTCACTTCGTACAAGATTTACCATACAAAATCATTGCAGTTGAGTGTATTATAAATGCGAAAGTCACTCTGTCTGTCTGTCTGCTACCTCTTCACGCTTGGACCGCTGGATCGATTTAGATGAAAGTTGGTGTGGAGATAGTTTGAGTCCCGGGGAAGGATTTACGCTACTTTTATCCCGAAAAACGCATAGTTCCCGCGGGAACGCGATAACCGAAAGTAACGCGGGAGAATATTTTATTAAATTTGATAATTTACCTTAAATTCATACATTAAAGCTTCTTTGACTTCGCTAATCTTGCTTCTGACAAAGTCCATGGTGGGTGGTTTTTTGTTCGCGTCCTTTAAAGCTTTGTTCCATTTTTGGAACTCGCTATCTGTGAATTCCTGGAAAGAAAATATCTATTAGTAATAAATAGCGTCAGATTTCGTATGCAAATAAAAAAGTTGTAAATGAAATGAGAACTTAATTAAGAAAAGAAACGTTGCAACTTTTTGTGTAAGAAAATTCAGACAACTTTTTTTGTAAGAAAATGTCAACTTTTCTGTAAGAAAATTACAGTTTCTCTGTAGTAAAATGACAGAATCTCAGTAAGAAAATGAAAATATTAAGTGGAAGCAAATTACAACTTTCTATGTAAGAACATTCCAAGATTTTCTGTAAGTAAAATGTCAGTTTCTATGTAAGAAGACGAATACTTTCCGTGCAAGATAACTTTCTATGTAAGAAAATAGCAACTTTCCGCGTAAGAAAATGTCAACTTTCACTATAAGAAAATATAAACTATACTCTAAATGAGATTTTTTCATAATAATAGGAGATTTTTCGTGTTTTTCACGTACTTACTAATTCAAATTCAATCATTTATTCAGCAAATTGGCCACATAGGGGCACTTTTACAAGTCAGAAAAAGAATTTACCAGCGCTTCCTAGACCCATTGCTTGAGAAGAAGCGCCGCAATAAACTCAAGCGGAAGGCCTTTTTTCAAAATTTCCACTTAGTTACAAAATTTACATTACATGTATAAAATATACATATAGTACAATAATTACTGACCTGATTACTAACAAACTCCAATCGAAACACTCTGTCCTGCGTGCCATGCCTCAGCTTGAGTCCTTTATTTGTTCTTGTATTTCCGAGGTTGTATACTTTAGCAGTTTCATATACATCTATTATTTCTGCTACCTGGGGGGATACAAAATTTCATTTTTAACATACTTCAAAAAAGGAGGAGGTTCTCAATTCGTCTGTATGTTTTTTTTTGTGTGTATGTTCCGCAATTACTCCGTCAATTGTGCACCGATTTCGATGGTTCTTTTTTAATCGAAAAGTGGTATCTCCGAATTGGTCCCATTTAAATTTGGTTCAGTTCTGATGATGGAACCCTTGAGGAAATGAGGGAACTCCTCATAATTTGTTAGCACGTGTATGATTTTGGCATCAATTTCAAAGACTACAGTGAGACTTACGTCCCATCGTACCCATGTTTGGTGTCAAGTGAATCGACCCAAAGCTGATGACAATCTTATAGTGAAACTAGCCGACCCCGCGGACTTCGTACCGCCTTAGAATTTTTTTTGGTATGAGAAATAGCTTACGTCCTATTCTCATACCTACTGAACATACACTCCAAATTTCATAAGAATCGGTCGAGCCGTTTCGGAGGAGTTTGGTTACAAACACTGTGACACGAGAATTTTATATACACGGTGGGTCAGAAAATATGGCAAATAATTAACCCTCAGTATCGGCTATCGATTCTAAGTATATTGTATAGGTTTAAAAATATTTTTTTTTTTTTGGTAAAAAAAATAATTGTATATGGGATTGGTTGTGTGAGCGACGCTTGAATCCTATACAAAATATTTTTTTTTACCAACTAAAAAAAAATTAAAAACCTATACAATATGCTTAGAATCGATAGCCGATACTGTGGGTTAATTATTTGCCATATTTTTGGACCCACCATGTATAAGATTGACACCGACTTTGTAGGCTGTCGAAGTTTGAAGACGGGTTTTTAATTTTTTTAAGCATACTATTATGAATAGTCCATTAATCAATATATGTATATAGGGTCAAGAAAAACGCTGCGACGATATTTTACCCACAGAATCAGCTATCGATTCTAAGCATGTTTTTAAGTTTTTTTTCCAATTGGTAAATAAAAATTGTATGGCCCAGTTTGGGGTTTATGGTGTGAGCGATAGCGTCGGACTCACCCTATATACAGGATTGCCGTTATTGTTGCCTATGCCGATTCTGACGAAACACCCCGTGACCACGCGGGCGAAGAACGGTAGGTGAACTAGTCTCTCTAACTTAAACCTGTAAACAATAATATCAGTTGTAAGATTTTAAGTATTATTTTTTATGTGAAAAGATTAACAAACAGGTTGCCGATCAAATAATAGTACATTTTGATGCAAATGCAAAAATTTTGTCATTTTATCACGAGTCCCTAATGTTGGCGCGAGCGAAAGCGAGCGTTAACACTAGGGACGAGTGAATATGACAATTTCGCACGTGTATCAAACGACATTTATTAACATTTGCGAAAAAAAGAATAAACAAATTAATGAACAGGATGAAGCTCAAAACTTTACGCACAGGTTCGCAAAAAACAACTTTAGGCACGCCTACTAGTTGTCAAAAAACAAAAAGCTCTCGTTCGGAAATGACAAACTTTTGGCACGTTAAACAGGTATCGAAATGTTTACTTTTTGAGCAGTATTAAAAATATATTTTTTTACGTCACCCTTGGCCGTAAAGTGGGATTTTCTGCACGCTACGCGGAGAGAAAATCTCGCTTCTTGGCCAAGGCAAGACGTAAAACTTTTGACAAACCACGGGCGGTAATTCGTAAAGCCCCAGATCGCATATTTATAGCCCTCACCTTCGGTTCGGGCCACAGAAACCTGCGATCTGGGACATTTACGAATTCACCACCCTAGGTTTGTAATGTACTATTACACTCTGCTTTTCCTATGAAAAAACCAGTAGCAGCAACCCTAGGAAGCAAAACCTTTTTCTCCCAGTTAGCGGGGCATAAATGGAGATAGCAAAATCGCATTCCGCTCCCTAGAAACGGGCAACAAATACTCCTTTTTTCGAAAAATGGAGGACTGAAAATACGCCTTAGAACCCACCTGCTTAGTCTAAGCTTATTGATCTGGTCGCGGCTGTCCGCGTACCGGACCTCGACCTCTCGCTCGGGCCTCTCTCGTCTCTTCTCCACCTCTTCGGCTCCTGATGACGAGGAGCTTGACGAACTCCTTCCACGCCCTGAAAATCAAACACGAATTAGAAAAAAAACATCGTCGTCGTCGTCGGCATCATCATCATCATCATCATTTCAGCCGAAAGACGTCCACTGCTGGACATAGGCCTCCCCCAAAGCTCGCCACTCAGACCGGTCCTGTGCTATTCGCTTCCACCGGTTTACCGCGACCTTCACGAGGTCATCGCTGCTCCATTCTTCGGGCTATGTCTAAAAACCATTTGGCTTTTATTAAATGAAGGTAGGATTGCGTAAGTTGGATATCTGTACAAGTTTGTTTCCGTGCTATAACGTTTAAATTGTCTATCTAACAATATTTTTCTGTCAACTAAATAAAAATTAAATAAATTACAAATCATAGCACTTGTGTGTTGATTTTACGGTAATTTATTTAACAGACTTGCTTTTCTACTGAAGATATTTACTATAATAATAATGGTTTCTACATACAAATGTAGTTATAGTAAATGTGACGATGAAAAATTAACTATACGAAAAAATAACACAAATAATTTCCTTGTCCACTATACAACTGTGTGTGGAATTCTATGTGGAATTTTTGAAAAAAGGCCTTCTGCCGAGTTTGTTGCGGCGTTTCTTCTCAACAATGGGTCTAGGAAGAGCTGGTAAATTCATTTTGGACGTGTAAAAGCGCCCCAATGTGGCCAATTTGCTGAATAAATGATCGATTGATTGATGTTGCTATGTATTTTGAAATCCATACTTATATTATAAATGCGAAAGTAACTCTGTCTGTCTCTCTGTCTGTTACCTCTTCACGCTTCAACCGCTGGACCGATCGAGATGAAATTTGGCATGGAGATAGTAGGGGTCCCGGGAAAGGACATAGGCTACTTTTTATCCCGGAAAAACTCATAGTTCCTGCGGGAACGCGATAACCGAATTCCACGCGGGCGAAGTCGCGGGCAGAAGCTAGTATTTTATGGTATACGTATATTAAGTATATTATGTCTATATGCTATTACTATTTTTATATCTATACATTCTCTATCTATACATGGTGGGTCAGAAAATATAGCAAATAATTAACCCACAGTATCGGCTATCGATTCTAAGTATATTGTATAGGTCTTTAATTTTTTTTGAGTTGGTAAAAAAAAATATTTTGTTTAGGATTCAGGCGTCGCTCACACAACCAATCCCATATATTTTTTTTTTTACCAACTCGAAAAAAATTAAAGACCTATACAATATACTTAGAATCGATAGCCGATACGGTGGGTTAATTATTTGCCATATTTTCTGACCCACCGTGTATACATACATCGAATAAAAACAAAACCATTTTACATTAGACTTACAGATCGTTTTCTTGTTGATCAGTTCTGTTTTCGAGATTTGAATCACTGGTAAGAAGGAAGAGGGTTACTAAAAACTTATAAAATATCTAACAGGACGTAAAAAAAAATCAAGAACATGCTATTGAGTGAAAACAAAAGTCCCCAATCCGCACTGGGCCCGCGTGGGGACTATATCCCAAACCCTCTCGTGATGAGAATCCTGTTCCCAGCAGTGGGACGTAAATAGGCTATAGTAGTAGTAGAAAAAAAAGTGAAAATAAAGTATCGAAGTAATTTTATGCACGATCACTAGGTGTCAAAAAGGAAAAAGCGCTCGTTGGGAAATTTCTAACTTTTCGCTTCGGTCGCTAAATAGGTATCGAAATGTTTGCTTTTTGAACAAGTGTTTAAGAGCAAAGAGTTTTGACGGTTATTATAAAGAAGAACGGCGGGTCTCTGCCTGCCCCAACGGGATGCAGGCGTGAGTTTATTTATGTATAATCTCACCTTGTGACTTATTATCGTCGGAATCTGAGCCGGAATCGTCTGAATAAATGTCGGACGCCTTCAATTTGACGCTTTGTTTGCTCGAGCCGCCTATCAACTCCTCATCGGCGTCCTAGAACAATATGAATCCATATCAATATTATAAATTCGAAATTAACTCTATTACATCTTCACGCTTAAACCGCTGGACCGATTCAGATGTGGAGCTAGTTGGAGTCCCAAGAATGGAAAAGAGGTACTTTTTAGGCGCATAGTTCCCGCGGGAACGCGATAACCGAATCCCACGCGGGCGAAGTCGCCGCTAGAAGCTAGTAAAATTAATAGCTACTAGCTTCTGCCCGCGACTCAAGATTAACATTAATTACATTCACTACACTATCTTGATTTATAATGACTATTTTATACACTACCATTGACTATCTTGGTCAACGATGACTACTATAACTTTACTACCAATGACTATTATGACTACCAATGACTACCTTGATTGGTTTACCATCACCATTTTGAATACCATAAATATCAGTGACTATTATGTATGACTAACAATGACTACTTTTAGACTAATTTAACAGCAACTTTGCCGTGACCACGTAGTTTATCTTGACTACCATCACCAGTACTGACTACCGTGACTACCAATTGTAACAATGACTGCTCACATTGTCCTATCATGACTACAAATTGTAACAATGACTGCTCACATCGTCCTATCATGACTATAAATTGTAACAATGACTACTCAAATCGACCTATAATGACTACAAATTGTAACAATGACTACTCACATCGACCTATCATGACTACAAATTGTAACAATGACTGCTCACATCGTCCTATCATGACTACAAATTGTAACAATGACTACACACGTCGACATATCATGACTACAAATTGTAACAATGACTTCTCACATCGACCTATGACTACAAATTGTAACAATGACTACTCACATCGACCTATGTCTACAAATTGTAACAATGACTACTCACATCGACCTATGTCTACAAATTGTAACAATGACTACTAACACCGTCCTATCATGACTACAAATTGTAACAATGACTACTCACACCGTCCTATCATGACTACAAATTGTAACAATGACTACTCGCATCGTCCTATCATTTCTACAAATTGTAACAATGATTACTCACGTCGTCGTCATCTTTGTCTTTATCCTTTTGCTCTGCCTCCCGTCGTTTCCTGGCTAACTGGTCCCTGGTGACTTTGGCGTCTCTCTGCGCCCGCAACGCAGCCATAGCGTTCTGGCGTCGGTCGTCAACGTTGCGTTTCCGCTCCGTTTTGGCGCCGAACAGCGGCGACGCGGAGCGCTCGGAGGGTTCTGCGGGATAAGTGATTTTGTAAAGACCTGTTAAGAGCGAGTCAGACTCGGCTTGTGGAGGGTTCCGTGGCAGCAAATGTTATACTTATGGCTGAAAAAAAGACTCGAACGATTTTGTTTCAAACGATTTTCATTTAATTTTTTTGTAGAATTTTATATTTCCAATGGAGTCACTTTTTTTAAATCATTTTGTTATTTAATTTAAATTTACCACTGAGCTTTAAGGTGAAGGAACACATAGTAAGGAAACCTGCACGCCACTGCCAAGTAATTCAAGGATGTGTGAAGTCCCCGATCCGCACTGGGCCCGCGTGGCGACTATAGTCCAAAACCTTATCGTGATGATAGGAGGTCTGTGCCCAGCAGTGGGACGTTAATAGGCTGGTGTAGTGGTGGTGGTCGGTACAGTTAGACATACCTGAATCTTTGGGGTCGTCCAATATCTCTCCCGGACTTGGCGGGGGCGCTTCCTTGTCTTTTTCCGGCTCTTTCGGCTGTTCCGGTTCTGCTGCGGCTGTGGACGATCATCATTCATCAATCAATCTATATAAAACTCTTCAATTACTGATGGCAATGCACAGCGAAAACTACTGGTCGTAGAAAGCTGAAATGTGGCAAGGATATGTGTGTGAAGTCCCCAATCCGCACTGAGCCCGCGTGGGGACTTAAAGCCCAAACCCTCTCGTGATGAGAGCAGGCCTGTGCCCAGCAGTGGGCCGTAAATTAGGCCGTTGTGGTGGTGATCTCTCTAGTCATACAATTCACCATTATTATTAGGTATCATTGGGGATGTTGTAGGGCTATTTACATATTTATTAAAACTCTTTAGCAAACAAACAAAAAAAATGGTCCAGCTTCCTGCGTCGGCGGGCGTCGCGCCTCCGCGCCACGTGTCCGGGCGACGGTCTAGTATTATGTATGTATGTAAGTCCCGTCACCTTGGGCTAGCTGGTCCAGCTTCCTGCGTCGGCGGGCGTCGCGCCTCCGCGCCACGTGTCCGGGCGACGGTCTAGTATTATGTATGTATGTAAGTCCCGTCACCTTGGGCTAGCTGGTCCAGCTTCCTGCGTCGGCGGGCGTCGCGCCTCCGCGCCACGTGTCCGGGCGACGGTCTAGTATTATGTATGTATGTAAGTCCCGTCACCTTGGGCTAGCTGGTCCAGCTTCCTGCGTCGGCGGGCGTCGCGCCTCCGCGCCACGTGTCCGGGCGACGGTCTAGTATTATGTATGTATGTAAGTCCCGTCACCTTGGGCTAGCTGGTCCAGCTTCCTGCGTCGGCGGGCGTCGCGCCTCCGCGCCACGTGTCCGGGCGACGGTCTAGTATTATGTATGTATGTAAGTCCCGTCACCTTGGGCTAGCTGGTCCAGCTTCCTGCGTCGGCGGGCGTCGCGCCTCCGCGCCACGTGTCCGGGCGACGGTCTAGTATTATGTATGTATGTAAGTCCCGTCACCTTGGGCTAGCTGGTCCAGCTTCCTGCGTCGGCGGGCGTCGCGCCTCCGCGCCACGTGTCCGGGCGACGGTCTAGTATTATGTATGTATGTAAGTCCCGTCACCTTGGGCTAGCTGGTCCAGCTTCCTGCGTCGGCGGGCGTCGCGCCTCCGCGCCACGTGTCCGGGCGACGGTCTAGTATTATGTATGTATGTAAGTCCCGTCACCTTGGGCTAGCTGGTCCAGCTTCCTGCGTCGGCGGGCGTCGCGCCTCCGCGCCACGTGTCCGGGCGACGGTCTAGTATTATGTATGTATGTAAGTCCCGTCACCTTGGGCTAGCTGGTCCAGCTTCCTGCGTCGGCGGGCGTCGCGCCTCCGCGCCACGTGTCCGGGCGACGGTCTAGTATTATGTATGTATGTAAGTCCCGTCACCTTGGGCTAGCTGGTCCAGCTTCCTGCGTCGGCGGGCGTCGCGCCTCCGCGCCACGTGTCCGGGCGACGGTCTAGTATTATGTATGTATGTAAGTCCCGTCACCTTGGGCTAGCTGGTCCAGCTTCCTGCGTCGGCGGGCGTCGCGCCTCCGCGCCACGTGTCCGGGCGACGGTCTAGTATTATGTATGTATGTAAGTCCCGTCACCTTGGGCTAGCTGGTCCAGCTTCCTGCGTCGGCGGGCGTCGCGCCTCCGCGCCACGTGTCCGGGCGACGGTCTAGTATTATGTATGTATGTAAGTCCCGTCACCTTGGGCTAGCTGGTCCAGCTTCCTGCGTCGGCGGGCGTCGCGCCTCCGCGCCACGTGTCCGGGCGACGGTCTAGTATTATGTATGTATGTAAGTCCCGTCACCTTGGGCTAGCTGGTCCAGCTTCCTGCGTCGGCGGGCGTCGCGCCTCCGCGCCACGTGTCCGGGCGACGGTCTAGTATTATGTATGTATGTAAGTCCCGTCACCTTGGGCTAGCTGGTCCAGCTTCCTGCGTCGGCGGGCGTCGCGCCTCCGCGCCACGTGTCCGGGCGACGGTCTAGTATTATGTATGTATGTAAGTCCCGTCACCTTGGGCTAGCTGGTCCAGCTTCCTGCGTCGGCGGGCGTCGCGCCTCCGCGCCACGTGTCCGGGCGACGGTCTAGTATTATGTATGTATGTATGTAAGTCCCGTCACCTTGGGCTAGCTGGTCCAGCTTCCTGCGTCGGCGGGCGTCGCGCCTCCGCGCCACGTGTCCGGGCGACGGTCTAGTATTATGTATGTATGTATGTAAGTCCCGTCACCTTGGGCTAGCTGGTCCAGCTTCCTGCGTCGGCGGGCGTCGCGCCTCCGCGCCACGTGTCCGGGCGACGGTCTAGTATTATGTATGTATGTATGTAAGTCCCGTCACCTTGGGCTAGCTGGTCCAGCTTCCTGCGTCGGCGGGCGTCGCGCCTCCGCGCCACGTGTCCGGGCGACGGTCTAGTATTATGTATGTATGTATGTAAGTCCCGTCACCTTGGGCTAGCTGGTCCAGCTTCCTGCGTCGGCGGGCGTCGCGCCTCCGCGCCACGTGTCCGGGCGACGGTCTAGTATTATGTATGTATGTATGTAAGTCCCGTCACCTTGGGCTAGCTGGTCCAGCTTCCTGCGTCGGCGGGCGTCGCGCCTCCGCGCCACGTGTCCGGGCGACGGTCTAGTATTATGTATGTATGTAAGTCCCGTCACCTTGGGCTAGCTGGTCCAGCTTCCTGCGTCGGCGGGCGTCGCGCCTCCGCGCCACGTGTCCGGGCGACGGTCTAGTATTATGTATGTATGTAAGTCCCGTCACCTTGGGCTAGCTGGTCCAGCTTCCTGCGTCGGCGGGCGTCGCGCCTCCGCGCCACGTGTCCGGGCGACGGTCTAGTATTATGTATGTATGTAAGTCCCGTCACCTTGGGCTAGCTGGTCCAGCTTCCTGCGTCGGCGGGCGTCGCGCCTCCGCGCCACGTGTCCGGGCGACGGTCTAGTATTATGTATGTATGTAAGTCCCGTCACCTTGGGCTAGCTGGTCCAGCTTCCTGCGTCGGCGGGCGTCGCGCCTCCGCGCCACGTGTCCGGGCGACGGTCTAGTATTATGTATGTATGTAAGTCCCGTCACCTTGGGCTAGCTGGTCCAGCTTCCTGCGTCGGCGGGCGTCGCGCCTCCGCGCCACGTGTCCGGGCGACGGTCTAGTATTATGTATGTATGTAAGTCCCGTCACCTTGGGCTAGCTGGTCCAGCTTCCTGCGTCGGCGGGCGTCGCGCCTCCGCGCCACGTGTCCGGGCGACGGTCTAGTATTATGTATGTATGTAAGTCCCGTCACCTTGGGCTAGCTGGTCCAGCTTCCTGCGTCGGCGGGCGTCGCGCCTCCGCGCCACGTGTCCGGGCGACGGTCTAGTATTATGTATGTATGTAAGTCCCGTCACCTTGGGCTAGCTGGTCCAGCTTCCTGCGTCGGCGGGCGTCGCGCCTCCGCGCCACGTGTCCGGGCGACGGTCTAGTATTATGTATGTATGTAAGTCCCGTCACCTTGGGCTAGCTGGTCCAGCTTCCTGCGTCGGCGGGCGTCGCGCCTCCGCGCCACGTGTCCGGGCGACGGTCTAGTATTATGTATGTATGTAAGTCCCGTCACCTTGGGCTAGCTGGTCCAGCTTCCTGCGTCGGCGGGCGTCGCGCCTCCGCGCCACGTGTCCGGGCGACGGTCTAGTATTATGTATGTATGTAAGTCCCGTCACCTTGGGCTAGCTGGTCCAGCTTCCTGCGTCGGCGGGCGTCGCGCCTCCGCGCCACGTGTCCGGGCGACGGTCTAGTATTATGTATGTATGTAAGTCCCGTCACCTTGGGCTAGCTGGTCCAGCTTCCTGCGTCGGCGGGCGTCGCGCCTCCGCGCCACGTGTCCGGGCGACGGTCTAGTATTATGTATGTATGTAAGTCCCGTCACCTTGGGCTAGCTGGTCCAGCTTCCTGCGTCGGCGGGCGTCGCGCCTCCGCGCCACGTGTCCGGGCGACGGTCTAGTATTATGTATGTATGTAAGTCCCGTCACCTTGGGCTAGCTGGTCCAGCTTCCTGCGTCGGCGGGCGTCGCGCCTCCGCGCCACGTGTCCGGGCGACGGTCTAGTATTATGTATGTATGTAAGTCCCGTCACCTTGGGCTAGCTGGTCCAGCTTCCTGCGTCGGCGGGCGTCGCGCCTCCGCGCCACGTGTCCGGGCGACGGTCTAGTATTATGTATGTATGTAAGTCCCGTCACCTTGGGCTAGCTGGTCCAGCTTCCTGCGTCGGCGGGCGTCGCGCCTCCGCGCCACGTGTCCGGGCGACGGTCTAGTATTATGTATGTATGTAAGTCCCGTCACCTTGGGCTAGCTGGTCCAGCTTCCTGCGTCGGCGGGCGTCGCGCCTCCGCGCCACGTGTCCGGGCGACGGTCTAGTATTATGTATGTATGTAAGTCCCGTCACCTTGGGCTAGCTGGTCCAGCTTCCTGCGTCGGCGGGCGTCGCGCCTCCGCGCCACGTGTCCGGGCGACGGTCTAGTATTATGTATGTATGTAAGTCCCGTCACCTTGGGCTAGCTGGTCCAGCTTCCTGCGTCGGCGGGCGTCGCGCCTCCGCGCCACGTGTCCGGGCGACGGTCTAGTATTATGTATGTATGTAAGTCCCGTCACCTTGGGCTAGCTGGTCCAGCTTCCTGCGTCGGCGGGCGTCGCGCCTCCGCGCCACGTGTCCGGGCGACGCCGAGCGCTCGGCGGCCGACCGCCGCGCCAGACGCAGCTTCCGCTCTATCTCCCATCTGGACCACAACGGGGTTGCTTGCCTACATGCTCTAACGGTGGGTTCATTTCAACCGTCCGTTAACGCATTCACTGCCACTTCTTTTTACGAACTTTCGCCAGGTGCCACATCTGTCATTAAGGGAACATTGCAACGCACATGTGCGTTCGAGGCACTGCGGGAAAGTCAGCAAAACGCATATATGCGTTGGTGGCAGTGAATGCGTTAAAGTTAACGTTAATGCTAGATATTTTAGCCTGGGTTGATTCGAGTACAGTTGACGGGCTCCTGGTCGTTAAATATGGCCGCCGAGCTGTCATTCCGGAAAGACAGCTCGACGGCCATAGTTATAAAATACTGGCTTTTCCCCGCGACTTCGTACGCGCCTAAATATTAAAATGTAAAAATCCCATTTTTTCCCGTTCCCGTGGGTATTTCGGGAAATCCTTTCTTAGTGCTCCCCTACGCTCCCCAAGGTACCTGCATGCCAAATTTCAGCTCTCTACGACCAGTAGATTCGACTCTGCGTTGATCGATCAGTCAGTCAGTAAGTCAGGCAGTCAGGCAGGCAGGCAGGCAGGTAGTCAGGCAGTCAGTCAGTCAGTCAGTCAGTCACATCAGAATATATACTGACTGACTGATACATATATATAAGACTAGCTGACCCCGCGGACTTCGTACCGCCTTAAACCTCACGGAGCCCGAGACCTTTCCAACGAATGCAAAACCGTGGAAATCGGTTCGTGCGTTCTGGAGTTATAGCGTCAGGGAGGAAAACCCGACTCATTTTTATATAGTAGATAATAGAAAAGAAACGATCAAGTCGAGGGACTATTATAACGATACGATATATTTTAAACGATACTAAAAACAAAAAAACTATTTTTAGAACAAAAAAATCTGTATGTATGTATGTCTGTATGAATGTATGTGTGTATATCCGGATTCAACTCGAAAACTACTGCTCGGTTTGCAACCAAATTTGGTATGGGGGTAGTTTATAACACTGGTCAACATATCTACTTTTTATTCCTGAAAAACGCACAGTTCCCCGCTAGTATACAATGAATACGAAGCCGTGGTGGCCTTGTGGTTCGACCTACCGCCTCTCATGCTGAGGGTCGGGGGTTCGATTCCGGCTCGCACCTCTAAGTTTACTTATGTGCGAAATTCAATTTGAATTTACCACTCAGCTTTTCGGTGAAGGAAAACATCGTGAGGAAACCTGCACGCACCTGCGAAGTAATTCAAAGATGTGTGTGAAGTCCCCAATCCGCACTGGGCCCGCGCGGGGACTATAGCCCAAACCCTCTCGTGATGAGAGGAGGCCTGTGCCCAGCAGTGGGCCGTAAATAGGCTGTTGTAGTAGTAGTAGTAGTAGTATACAATGAATTAGCTTACCTCGTCTTCATGAGGTCTCTCCTCTCTATTCGCTTGAAGATCTCCTGTTCTCTCTCCTTCTCGGACATGGCAGCTAACCTGGCTCTGTCTTCATCATCACCCATTAGGTTCTCATCGTACCTATAAATAAAGAATTCATGGTTAAATCAATCTTCTTCTTATACATAAAAATGAATAGCCGTGTGTTAGAACCGCTGGACCAATTAGGCTGACTTTTTTTGTTCTCTGTGATTCAGGGAAGGTTTGGAAAGAAAAAAAGTTTAAAGGGAACAGATAAAAAAAAGGAAATACCTACATAATTTTGTATGGGAATAGGGAGTAGAGCACTAAGAGATAAAAGAAAAATGCTTATAAAAATTGGGACAGACCCGCGTGGGACAGCCACCCAACAACCACCTCGTGAGGCCTGTGCCCAGCAGTGGGAGCCAAATAGGCTGTTGCGGCGGTAGGTTTACTTTATGCTTAAGAGGGTTTACTCCGAAAGTGGGCAACGTCGCAAATAGCTGTCAAATATTTTGCTGTTTTCATTAATTTCTGAATATTACTGAATGAAAACATGAATTATCGCTCTATGGTTGAATAAAACATTAAGTATGGATTGCAACAGTCATCATAGGAACACGAAGTTTTTAGTATAATGGAAGTAATATCTTTTGAAAACTTTCCATCGCAATTTCAATGCATTTTAATGTAATGTTATCATTTGAATGCTTAGGCATTGGTTAGCCAACAAATATAGAACGAGACGCGTCATTCGACCATAGAACGATATCCTCCTTTTTAATTCAGAAATATTGAGAAAATCATAAAAACAGCGAAACATTTGACAGCTATATGCGACGTTGCCAACTTTCGGGATAAACCCTCTTAACAAAAAATTCAATATAACACTTACCCATCGTCAAATTCCTCTTCTGAATCCAAAGAGTCGTTATCTGACGAGTGGGATGACACCTCACCTGTCGGAAAATGAAATAGTAAAAACTGCTGTTTGTCTCTATGTATGCTTAGATCTTTAATACTACACACTATTTTGAAGCATTTTTTTTTTAAATAGATAGAGTGATTCAAGAGAAAGGTTTTAGTATATAATTTATTATAGTTTAACACTTAAATCCGTGGGAACGCTATAACCGAATAAGATATTTCATAGACGTACCTTCTTCTGGTTCACTATAAACGTCTTTCTTCTTTCCGGAACCAGCACTGTCTGTGCTTTTTCTAACTTCGCTCTTCTTCGGTTCGGGTTTTTTCCTATTATCATCAGAATGATCTGTGGAGGCTTTCCGACTGTTCCTCGGAGGGTCTTTCCTTGATGATGTGCTTTCTGCATCGCTGTCGGAGTCTGATCCGGACGATGATGATGATTTTGCTGAAAGCATTTAGGTTTTTAGGTTGGTATGACAGTTTTTATGACAAGTAGGCGGTGCTTTGATCGATCAGCCAGCCAGCCAATCAGTCAGTCAAATACAGAAATATCATGAAACTTACAATTCCTACGATTCCCTTCATTTTCTGATTCGCTGTCCGAAGATTTGCTGTTGGAATTAGCGGGTGGAGATTCACCGGGCTTCTTCTTCTTCTTTGCCAAGTTTAGAAATTGCTGGAAAAAATGGAACAAAATAAATATTACCAGTTATAACACATTTTTTTAACATAAAACTATATACATAAATGTGACCGTCCATAACAAAAGGGTCCTTATGGCAGTTTCTAGTTACGGAGATATTGACGTTTTTGTAAAATGCTTCAAAATTATCGTTTTTTTGTTTTATGCAAAATAGTAAAATATACAGATAGACGTATATTTGTAGCTAGGTTTCACTAGTGTACGTTGAGTATTTCTATATTAAAACTGGGTTCAAAGTTTAGTAGAAAAGGGTCCTTATGGCAGACCATATACAAAAATGATGAATTTGTTGATAAAAATAAAATTGTTTAATAAAAATGTAGTTGTAACTGTTTCTTATAAGCATGTTTAATTTATATACGTACTAGGTATACTTTATTTTACGGGTAGGTACAAAATTTTTTCAATGATTTTTTCTTCGGTATTATGTTTTAATACAAGATTAGTAAATAAATAGTGTTAATATAGTGCTATACTGTAATTATCAATAATTTTTGCCTGTGATTGGCCATAAGGACCCTTTTCCCAAGTGTCCCATACGTTTGGGAAAAGGGTCCTTATGAGAATTACTCTTATGATTACTTGAATATAATTTGTGTTACTCAAGATTTTGAGTAAACTTATGAAAACACTTTTTCTTCGGTATTATGTTTTAATACAAGATTAGTAAATAAATAGTGTTAATATAGTGCTATACTGTAATTATCAATATTTTTGCCTGTGATTGGTCATAAGGACCCTTTTCCCAAATGTATGGGAGTGAATTTGTGATTTTTATGTAACTGAAATCGTTTATAACTAGCAAAATGAAACTTGTAGAATAATAATAACGCTTTTGTGATACTTCTATAGACTGAATAAATATAATTTTGAAGTCACTGTACAATAATTGTTATTGTTATAGAAGAAGATGAAAAATTATAATCATTATGACATTTTAATTTTAAAAATCATAATTCTATACCTTGTGGTTTTATTTCTATCCTAAGATGTGAGTTCCAATATACCTAAATATATAGTATGGTTCAAACTACAACTTATTAAAGAACAGTCCGAAAAAATATTTTTTCTTAATTTCTTTCTTATAAGCGACTTGCTCTAATCAAAGGCAGATTTTTCACGACCTGGAAGTCAAATTAAATAAACCTTAACTTAAATTCAAAGAATAATACCTTGAGATACATAATCAATCATCATCTATGTAACTTCCAATAGGAACATACTTAAAATTAGTTTCAAACTTCTTTTAACAATTTCTCAAAAGTGCAATTTTAACATGTGTAGGTCTGATGTTTTTAAAAAAAAAATATATAAGACTTAGGGTCATGATTCTTTTTGTATTAGACAGCTCATTAAACGTAGATTTAGGATCTATACTTAACTCAATACCTGCCATAAGGACCCTTTAGGCATGGACGGCCACAAATGAACCTTGGTTGCTAGATAACATCAAGATGCGAGCCTATAAAGAACTGTGATTACAGTAGTAAAATAATTTTATATCATTTTTCATTTTGAATAAAACTGCACTACAACTGATTTTAAATTGCAAAATTACCTCTGCACAATATACAAGAAAGTTAATTCTTTGGTACAAAACCAGAGGGCGGACACGGCCTATAAAAGAATGATTTCATTCGAATTGTATTTGAAATCATTCTTTTATAGGCCGCACACAGACATCCTCGCACGCAAACATTGACACTTCTGTCACACATTGACAGAAGTGTCAATGTTTGCGTGCGAGGATGTCATGTGTGTGCCAGTACGCGGGCCAATGATTCACTTTCGATCTCCGGATGAAACAAATGGCGGTAAGGGCGAGTTCGGCGCGAGTTGCGCGCCGGCTATATTCAGGCGGATGATTCCATGGCCATACTACATAGTACTATTAAATATTCTGTGACAATATCCATATTGGTAAATAGTAAAAGGAGTTAATCTTTCACTTTTATTCAATGTTTCAAGTGTAAAAGCCTTATAACATTAATTGTAGACGCAGGTTTGCAAGTACTGAACATTCTAAATAGATTTAACAAATTACATATGTAATACTCTGGTGGGTTCAATAAAATTTCCTGCGGGATCTATGCGTTTTTCTGGGATGAAAAGTAGCCTATGTCCTTTCCTGAGACTACAACTATCTCCATGCCAAATTTCATCTCAATCAGTCCAGCGGTAACAAGACAGACAGACAGAAAAACAGAGTTACTTTCTCATTACTTTTTTATTTATAATATTAATAAGGATATATTCTCAAAATAAAGCATTTTGAGATTCAAACCTCATTTGAAAAGCAAAGTAAGTAGACATGTTTCCCTTCAAATTTACTTCCATTTTAAAATGACCTCATGGCTCATATCACTTCTCAGCACTTGCTGTATTGCAGATTGCAAAGTGAAAGTATTTTCTTCAGCACTTACATAATGGAGGAGTCAGACACTCTCTCTTTTCATCAATGAAAACTTAAACAATGTCCAAGGAATGTATTCAAATATGATCGTTTTCATCATATTTACATACGCCTCATCTCTCCAAAGGACTTTCGGCAGAGGTTAAACGTTGGTATGCGGCATTTTACAACAAATAACGAATGACTCATGCCTTTTCGATGCCACTACACGACAAAAATAACGATGTTTTCTACGCCATAACACGAAGTTGTTTTGATCATTTTTTCAGCAATTAAAACCCAAAGGTTAGTTATTTCGGTGAAAACTGCGCATTACACAGAATTAGGAACGCCAGACATTGATCTTGGCCTAAATACGCAGAGGAATAATCGGAAGAAAGGCGTCAAAACGTTGTTGCCAAGCGCGATTCTATAACCTAAGTATTTGAAAGAAAAGCTCGACTTACTGAGTCCATGTCCGACTCGCTGCTTGCGTCCGAATCCAAGAACGGCTTGTTCTTACGTTTAGCCATGATGAAGCACTTTGTAACTGTGTAAGAAAAATACCAGAGAAGAAAATTTACGCTTGATTTTGTACACTACGCAACGCAAAGACGAACTCAAGACTGACTGAACTGAAGTTCTTCCAAGCTGCAAGCTCGGGTCGGGTACGCAAGCGAATGAATGAAATAGTTCATAGACAATTGAAACGTCAGTGTTGTGTTGCCATATAGATAAATCATTTCGACGTAAATTTTAATACCGGTTTTTAGCACATCTCTTAAAATGTGTAAGAAATGAAGGTTTGTCTATGCCGTGCTGTCAAAAGTGACATATCGTGTTGTCAATTCGTACTGAGCTTCGCACATTTCTTTGAAAAATTGTTGTGTTTTTGTCCAAACGACAACAACTTATAATTAAACGGTGTGTCCTAACTTATTATGCCTAATGACTTGTTAAAACAGCTGGGAGGACGAAAAGCTATAATGGTATGCATCGATTTCGCTTACCCTATCATTTCGGTCACAGTTCTAGAACTTGCGAGGATGACTTGCAAAAAGTTTTTCTGACGCGTAATAAAAGAGAACGCGTCCTCTTTGGGCGTAGGAAAAGTCGATAAATGCTAGCTCGAAATGTTAGTGAACTATAGCCCACTTTCAGCTATGTTTACAAAGTCGTTTGTCAACAGAAAATTATCATAATAAAGTAATATGATACGTGCTTTTGTAAACGCAGAAGTATCTTATCTTCTTATTCAAGGTTTCAGTACACTGCTTCTGAGCCCTTTGTATCTTATGACACTGATATAATAAGGTTAAAAATATCAAAGCTTTGTTCTCTATTCTCTACCTCATAGTTGAAATAATTTAGTCATACTTTACACTTAACTGTTTACAACATAGCTTAGTATTATAGAAATGATAGTAAGTATTCTAAACTTATTTCTTTTATGACACGGTCACTAATGTAAGGTATGATGGGAAATTACAAGAAACTATCAAGTTGTAGGGGACTATACGATACTGAAAACAAAGTAACGATTTTATTTAGAAATTGTCTGTACATATGTAAATTTTGGACTATTCCACTAAGTTATATTTATGAAATGAATAAAACAAGTAAAAAAGTGTCAAATTGGTAAGCCTTTTTCAGCATCATTATCTCCTTTCCTGCTCATTTGCCTATACCTTAGGTATAAAAAAAAGCTATTCCACATAATGTGGGGCTGGCACAACTTGGTCAGTCCTTTCATTTTTCTATTACTCATCCCCGAATTCACACTCTTTCTAAGCATATCTTCTTTCACACAATCCGTCAACATCTTTTTTGGTACTTTTATATCCATATAAGGGTAGAGGTATGCTATACCAATACATATGAAATGAAAAGTGGCTCATATCCTTAATATTATTTTATGTAATTTCAGGCTCCATTGTCACCGACCCCCTGCGCGGAGATCAGCGACGATGAGCTGGTCTCCATCTCCGTGCGGGACCTCAACAGGCAGCTGAAAATGAGGGGCCTCACCAGGGACCAGATTGTGAGGTACAAATAGAGATTTCGTCTATATACCTCTTCAAAATTCAAAACGATTCAATGTATTTAATCCTATGCTAACCTAAACTATTAAACAAGCAATATTTCTTAATAGAAATATTCAGTGATTAGTGGCGAAGATTATCTATATACTAATAATAAGTCTGTAAAAGAAGTTGCGTCTGTAACTTGAAAATGAAAAGAAGATATCAAGTCCCGGGGACCATATAAACAATACTGAACACAAAAAAAATATTTTTAGTAAAATTGTATGTATGTGAGTATGTCCGGATTTATCTCGAAAACTTTTTTTTTTTTTTATGAATTTAATTTGCTATGGGGGTAGTTTAGAACACTGGTCAACATATAGGCTACTTTTTAAATTGAAAATGCACAGTTCTCGCGGGAACTCTATTACCGAATCCCACGCGGACGATATTTGTGTACTTTTTTCAACAAATAAAATAATTTGTATTCTATTTGGTATTTTCTACTATTTCTTTCTAGAATGAAACAACGGCGGCGTACGCTAAAGAACAGAGGGTACGCGGCCTCGTGCCGGATCAAACGCATCGAGCAAAAAGACGAGCTGGAAACTGAGAAGAGCCAGGTAACAACAATAATTATTATTTTATTAGCAATATAATTATTATTTTATTAGCACCTGCTCGCGACTCGGAGCGCGATAGCCGAATTCCACGCGGGCGAAGTCGCGGGCAGATGCTAGTAAATCTAAATATATAAAACTCAAAGGTGACTGACTGACTGACATAGTGATCTATCAACGCACAGCCCAAACCACTCGACGGATCGGGCTGAAATTTGGCATGCAGGTAGATGTTATGAAGTAGGCATCCGCTAAGAAAGGATTTTGCAAAATTCCCACGGGAACGGGAAATATCGGGATTTTACTTTTCAATATTCCTGGGCATACGAAGTTGCGGGGAAAAGCTAGTAAATAATATAATTAATAAGAAATCATCCGATCTCAAATGCGTTGCCTACCCTGACGCCTAAGATGGAATGCCTCTGGCATTTTCACCGGCTGTTGTGTTGGAGTTCTAACACCATTCTTCTCTCCCCAGGAGTGGCAGGATACTGAAATGATGCAAGATGACAACAATCGCATCAGAGATGAAATCGAAGCCCTCCGGAGCAAGTACGATGCCCTAAAGAGATTTGCCGTCATGAAGAATATCCCTCTGCCGCCTGAACTGGAGCTGCTGCCTTAGGATTAACTAGATAAGATAAGATAAGATATCATGGTCTAAGAAAACAAGGTCCGCCGATCCGGGTGACGTGTCACCGTAACGTCAAAGTCGAGTTGCCACTTTATTGCAATAAAACAAAAATGAAGGAAATATTCGCTGCCGTTATAATGCAAAATGAATTAGTAGCGCATTGTAATTGTCATTTACTTGTTTAAGAGGGTTTACTCTGAAAGTTGGCAACGTCGCAAATAGCTGTCAAATATTTCACTAATTTCTGAATATTACTGAATGAAAACATGAATTATCGCTCTATGGTTGAATAAAACATACGTACGTACGGATTGCAACAATTATCATAGGAACACGAAAATTTTAGGATTATGGAAGTACTATGTTTTGAAAACTTTCCATCGCATTTTCCACGCATTTTAATGTAATCTTATCATTCGAATGCCTAACCAACAAATATAAAACGAGACGTGCCATTCAACCATAGAATGATAACTTCTTTTTTTATTCAGTAATATTGAGAAATTAATAAAAACAGCGAAACATTTGACAGCTATATGCGACGTTGCCAACTTTCGGGATAAACCCTCTTGAGCACACAAAATGGGACAAGTTAAAATCAAATGAACGTAATAATTTAATGAATCACTCACATGATACATGGGGGTCGAGGATTATTTTAATACACCACTTGCAACACTCAGCAGTACGAATGACGTTCGGGTGTCACCCACACTACTACAGAATACCGGACTGTCATACCTGGCGATGTATATTTATTGTATCATGATAAGATATTATACAAAATACAAATCATTTATTATGGGTGGGTTGATTCAAACCGTCCGTTGAAGTTAACGTTAAATATTTTACTATGGGTAAACTTTTGAGTAAGTAAAGTACACATAATATGTAATAAATTAAGTTTCAGATTATTATTATTTCTCATTACTTTTAGAGAAAATAGCTGTTAATTATATAGTTTTTCATTAACATTACCAAATTCACAACTAACTTTTGTATCTTAATGCTGAGCCCTGTTCTGTTCAAATACATTTTCCAAGTAAAGGGAAACCTGTTATTGGCCATATAATTGTATCCTAGAATTAAGAATTAGCTAACACTGTATTAGGGCTGTTGGTTTTCTTATCAATAAATAAATAAATAAATGGGACAAAATGACGTTTCTGTATGGAATGACAGCTCGGCGGCCATATTTAACGACCAGGAGTCCGTCAAATGTGCTTGAATCAACCCACCCTTAGAAATGTGTATGACCCAAACGTAGGCCAAACGTAGGCCACAATCTGGGCACTTTTTCACGTCATTTATACAAATTTTCATTTTTGTATTTACTTGTGAAATTGCTTTTTTGGTGTTCAATAAAAAAATGAGTATTTTGTATTGTACTATTGAACGTAAGTTTAATGCCTCGATCAATTATAGTAGTTTATGCATTGATCTATTATAAGTAAGGATTCACAATCAGCCGGAGAAAAATGGCCCGTCAAAACGGGTGCCCGAACAACTGGGGCACCCGTTTGGCGCTCAGTAAATTTGACACTTAAGTCTTAGAGTGTTAGGTTTACTTTTGTATAAAATATTATCTTGACACATAATATAAAGAGGCGTTATTGGCATATTGGAACGTATTTTCTAATGTCAGTTAGCTCCATATATTTTGACATATTCTGTTAGGCACTGTTCGTCCATATGTTATTATAGGCCAATGAGTTTATGTAATGCTACATAATAAATGAATTACTTAATAATAATAAGTAAATTGTCTGCGAGCAATCATGTGAGTTTTATTAATTTATTTATATAACCTTATCGAATGTTAATAAATAATTTTACAAATATCAAATTTTTAATTAATTTGATTCAATCAGTATTTATTTAGAAAATTAATTTCAATGTCCTTTTGATTTTTTAAATTCGCTGATGCGTGCGTGTTTTTTTAGCATTTTTAACCCCTCCTCCCCCTTGGTCATACGTGGTGAGGTTTAAGACTATGCGTGATGATGATGATGATGATGATGATGATGATGATGCGCGCGGGGAATTCGTTCGTTGCCTGGCAACGGCGACACAGATTATTTAATAGTACTACATACAGAATGCCCACGGAATCACCCGCCTGAATCTAGCCGGCGCGCAACTCGCCGTGAACTCGCCTCACCTCCATCCGGTGGAGAGTAAATCGTTGGCCCGCGTAGTGGTAAACACACATTTAAGAATGTACACTGTACAGACGTCCTCGCACGCACACAATTGACACTGCAGCGCGCTGCCCGGCCTGCTGCATTCGAGCTGTGATCGAGATCGTGTTTTTTTTTATAGACCGAGTCAAGGTCACACTATGCCACACGGCCTATAAAAGCACGATTTCGAACACAATTCGAATGAAGTGTCAATGTTTGCGTGCGAGGACGTCTGTCTGTACACTTGTAAATGTGTGTGTACCACTACGCGGGCCAATGATCCACTCTCCATCTCCGGATGAAACGAATGACGGTAAGGGCGAGTTGCGCGCGGGCTAGATTCAGGCGGGTGATTCCGTGGCCATTCTGTATGTATGTAGACATCTTCTACTATCTAAAGTCCCGCGCCTTCACATTTCAAAACGCTTCAATGTATTTAAAAAGCTCCACCAACACTCTCAACACATCTGTGCGTGCTGAGACAGCCATCAACTATGCGTTGAGTGTTGGTAGTGCTTTTTTTTTTTTTTTCTTATGTTTTTTTCTACTTGCAATCGGTCTTTGACCATAAGCAGGTACTATCTGTGTTAAGGACTTGGGGGTGTATATGATCCATTGACCATTTACCCTGGCATACAACTCCATTTTATAGGACTTTCTTCCTTTTCAACCTTTTCACGTCATTTGACGTGTTCAGCAGTTTTGTTGCCAGTGGATTCACATGATTTTCCAGTTTAAGTATATATTTTCCTTTTCGTGTCTCTATCTCTTCTTTGATGGTGGGAATCTGTAGATATTCATGCAATTCTGTAGTCTTAGTGAACAATGGGGCCTTGCTTATCTTTCTCAGGATGCTGTTCTGGTATCTTTGCAGTATTTCTATGTTTGAGTTGCTGGCTGTGCCCCACAGCTCTATTCCATATGTCCATACTGGTTTGAGGATAGATTTGTACAAAAGTATTTTGTTCTCTAAGCTGAGTCTAGATTTGGAGTTTAAGAGCCATTCCAAGGTGCGCGTTTTCAAGTTTAGAGAATCTCTTTTCTGTTGTATGTGATGTTTCCAGGTTTGTTTCCGGTCAAGATGCATACCCAAATATTTTACAGTATCTACATGGGGTAGTGGTAGATTGCCCAATGTTACTGGAGGACAGTTACCATGCCGAAGGGTGAAGGTTATGTGTTGAGACTTGCTGGCGCTGGCTTTGATTTTCCACTTCTCCAACCATTCTCTCAGTTTGTTCAGATGTGCTTGCAGGTGGTTAGTTGCCTGCAGTGGGTCTTTGCTGCTGGATAATGCAGCAGTATCATCAGCGTAGGTAGCAGTCACGACATCTTCACACTATGCGTTGAGAGTGATGGTAGTGCTTTTTAAATGATAATAAAAAAATTGTAGCGTTTTGAAACGTGAAGGCGCGGGACTTTAGATAGTAGAAGATCTCTAGTACCTACTATTAAATATTCTGTGACTACACGCCGCTTTTCGGTTCTTAAGCGTTTGTCGGAAAAATAAATACACGTGGTATCTTACCTACAACCCCCTTCCCTCCCTGTGATATTTCGTGATTTTTGCCTAACCCCCTCCCACCCCCAGCGCTTATATCCTTGCAACAATATAGGCTTTATATTAAAGCCTAGCTAGATCGATTTAACTCTCCTCAATCCCCTATATATTCCAAATTCCATCTAAATCGTTAGAGCCTAAGCCTAAGATTACATAGCTATAGTTATAAAAGCACTCACCCCACTTTTCCATCCCTTAAGAGCCGACCAATAAATATTTAATCCCAACGCGAAAGTGCCCTATAGAGGTCCCTTTGAACCCCTTGAAAAGCCATAATTGAATTCATTTAGAAGATTTTTGCGAGCCCTTTAGTTCTTAGTGGAGGCTTTTGATGCCACGTTAGTTTCGAATGACCTTTGATCTTTCGTTTCGATTTCATTCTGGTGTAATATTAACGAGCCCTCCTCCCCCCCTCCTGCCCGGCTCCTCTTGTGTTAATGTTCAATATTTATTCTAGATAAACCGTCTTTTTGTTGTCTTTTTTTTTAAATTGTTTTAGTAGTTCCGGAGTAAAAAAAGCCGTGGTGGCCTAGTGGTTCGACCTACCGCCTCTCATGCCGAGGGTCGGGGGTTCGATTCCGGCTCGCACCTCTAAGTTTACTTACGTGCGAAATTCAATTTGAATTTACCATGAGCTTTTCGGTGAAGGAAAACATCGTGAGGAAACTTGCACGCATCTGCGAAGTAATTCAAAGATTTATTTATTTATTTATGATTACAAAAATGACACTTACCTACAGCTAGAGCCAGTCATGACATTAAGGTTAAAATATTATATTGTTTCTTACACAATAGTGCTAGGAGCTACAATGGATTCTAGATAGTGACCAGCTGTGGCTAGAAATTTCGGTTCGGAGTCAGCGAAGATGTCGAGCGTGTCGTTCTCAGTAAGTATCGTGTTGATGAGCCGCAGAGCGAGGTGGAGTGGCGTGTTGGTTAATGCGACGGTGTTGGCCCTCGTAGTGCTGAGCTTAGGCAGCGGGGGCGCAGGCGCTGGCTGTGGGCGGGAGGCGTCTGTATCGAGATTTGGGTGAGTAGGAACGGGTTGTGGATGTTGCCTCGGATGAGCCTGAAGAAGTATTGGACTAGGGTGAGATTCCTACGAGCTTCGAGTGTTCTATGGCTTACCATTCCTAAAATATAATGTGTGGGATACATGTATGGATAATAATAATACATTTTTTTGTATAAAAATCTGACGTAACTTTTTTGTATTTTCTCAACCATTAAAGTATAATTTTAAGATGTGTGTGAGTTCCTCAATCCGCACCGGGCCCGCGTGGGGACTATAGCCCAAAAACACTCTCGTGATGAGAGGAGGCCTGTGCCCAGCAGTGGGACGCAAATAGGCTGTAGTAGTAGTAGTAGTTCCGGAGATTGAGTTTAGCAAACGGAAAAATAGAAAGAATGAGACTAAAAACTACTCCAAATTAAAGATAAGGTACTTAAGCAGTTTTCCTTTGGTAATATTTCAAAAGGAGTTAAGTACCTAAGTACTTACATACATTTTATCACCATGAAAATAATATAAAAAATAAATGGTTTTCCCGCAAACAATCCAGTGTATAATTGAACGAGCGTAAATAAGGGACACTTATAAACAAAAAATAATGAAAGCAGAAGGAAGCATAATAAATAAATAGGGGGAAAGAAATAAAGTAATTTGTCTTTGCCTGCTTCACTGCTCGCGGCCGCGGCGACTGCGAACTTCGGTCAATTTTATTTTGAATCATTCGTTCGATTTTGAATCATTCGTTCAATTAGTACCTACTAGTGCGTATTGGCATCCCTAATGTGAGAACTATGAATTAGTTGCTTTTCATTACAAAGTACAAATATTTTGAAATACGTACTACCCAAAAGTAAAGTCATAACATAAACAGCGTTTTGTTACGAGAAACAAGTGCCAATAAAGTGAAAGAAAAATGTATAATAATAATAATAATGTTTTGTATAATTCAATAGAAATTTTACATGTACCTAAGTAGTTGTATGGGAGGTTACATTACAGGTCCTCCACCGCGTCTATCTTGTCGCGATAAACTCAAAAACTGCTGAACATATTTTCATGCACCTTTTCACGAGGAATGTTTATCTAAGATAATCGTGCTCTAATACCTGTGCAAGCATAGCCTGGACGGGCAATACATCACATTAAAATTCAAATCGTGAATTTAAAAAACAAGTTTAGAGTTTATTTTAAACTAGCATGTCCCCACTTCGCATAGGTACTTACATATTTTCAATCCACCTTTTACCCCCTTGTAGATGGAATGTTTAAAAAATCTTTCTTAGCATATCTACGCGTCATAATAACTGTTAGTCTGCCAAATTTAATTCCGATCCGTCCAGCAGTTTGAGCTGTGCGTTGATAGATCAGTCAGTCACCTTTGAGTTTTATTATATTGTGATTTGTAGCTCCTAAGTCCGGTTGACGTCAAAGAGATGTAATACACGTTTGCACCCTAGTATTGCGTTGTATGGAGGATCACAAGTAAACATTTTTTTTAATGTACTTAAGTGGTTACCGGCGCCTAGACATTAGTAATACCAGAGGCGTTACCAATCCGTTGCCGATCTCTAAAGGGAAGGAGGATAGGGCGAATGGGATAACGGGGGATAGGGGACATGGGATTAGGGAAGATGGGATAGGAGGATAGGGAAGAGAACAGGCCCCCGGTCCTCTCACTCACCGTATGAAACGCAATAGCGAACTATTACTTCACGCCGATATTCTGTGAGAGTGTGGTACTTCCCCGGCCGAGCCGGGCAATTCGATTTATACATGTAATGCAAATGTAATTTGCAACTATATAGAATTAAAAAAAAAGGCCTTGTGCTGAGTTTGTTGCGGCGCTTCTTCTCAAGCAATGGGTCTAGGAAGCGGTGGTAAATTCTTTTTCTGACGTGTAAAAGTGCCCCCATGTTGCCTCAATTTGCTGAATAAATGATTAGATTGAATTGAATTGAATTGAATCGAGCAATAATTTAATATTATTGCAAGGTTCTACCACAAAAAACACCAAAACAAACATCGCTGACATTGACTGTAGGTACTCATTCCTCGAAAACATAGCAAGAATGTTCCCAAGTCCCCAGCCACCGCGCCCCGAAATTCCACTAACAAATGACTCAAGACGGCCATTGTGGAAATATTAATTAATTTCCCAAAACTCGCACGCATTTCGCCTGTTTGCATTGACTCTGAGAAATTCGTTCATTACGTCTGAGAAAATGGGAACGTGCTATGTTCAAAGATTTGTAAACTTTGATCCCGTATGAAGTGCTTTTATGTAAAATGAAATTGTGTTTAATAATATTACGGATTAGGTACATAAGTATGTTTTTAAATAGGAAGATGATGATGTTGACGGTAATCTATTTTTATTACACTTGGTATATTTTCAAACACGATTTCTTTGTATACACAACTCCAAAAGATGCTCAATCTATATTTTAAGACTGCATGCAAATCGGCTGCACTGCATCGGCGGCACTGGGCCCGCGTGGGGACTATAGCCCAAAAACACTCTCGTGATGAGAGGAGGCCTGTGCCCAACAGTGGGACGCAAATAGGCTGCAGAAGTATTTTTTTTTTCAGAAGTCCATGCTATTCTACTATGGAGTCACTGCTTCATACTACTCAAATAAATGCAAAGTTGGACTTGTCAGATTGTCGCATCATTTTGTATGGGGACAGGGGATGTGTTAATTTAAGGCCCGGTTCCTATATCCACGAAACGCCTCGTTTTGCCTACGGAAGGTTGATTTTTGACATTTGTTCCATAGAGAATCTGTCAAATTTTAACCGTCCGTTGGCAAAACGAGGCGTTTCGTGGATCTAGGAACCGGCCCTAAATGTATTAAAAAAGTCATGTTTAGAAACATTTACCTATAATAACATAATAATATGGACGAACAGTGCCTAACAGAATATGTCAAAATATACGGAGCAAACTGACATTAGAAAATACGTTCCAATATGCTAACAACGCCTGTATAGTATGTGTCAAGATAAATATTTTATACAAAAGTAAACCTAACACTATAAGACTTGAGTGTCAAATTTACTGAGCGCCAAACGGGTGTCCGAGTTGTTCGGGCACCCGTTTTGACGGGCCATTTTTCTTCGGCTGATTGTGAATCCTTACTTATATATCAATGTTTAGAAATGAACAAGTTTTATTCGTCCAAATGATACAGAGTGGACGTAATTTACTTCGCTTCCATGATATCACAAGTAACCGTGCTACATGCTAATATGCCCTTTTTTTCAAGATACGCTTCGAAGCTGTAGATGTACCTGAAAACATTTTTTTTCATTAGGTCACCTTTGTGTTTTCAAGTTTATATTGAACTAGCTTTTCCCCGCAACTTCGTATGCGCAGAAATATTAAAAGGTAAAATCCCGATTTTTCCCGTTCCCGTGGGAATTTTGCAAAATCGTTTCTTAGCGGATGCCTACGTCATAACATCTACTTGCATGCCAAATTTCAGCCCGATCCGTCCAGTGGTTTGGGCTGTGCATTGATAGATCACTATGTCAGTCAGTCAGTCACGTTTGAGTTTTATATGTTTAGATAGGCATCCCCTGGTTAAGCGTGTTTCACCTTAGATTCGATCATCATTTTCCATCAGGTGTGATTAGTTAGGGTCAAACGCAAGTCCATTTCCAATAAAAAAAACGCAGAAACCATCATTTTTTATTTCTTGCTACAAAATATGATCGGAAGCGTCTATTGGCTTCTATGACTTGAACTAGAGGGTTAAATGTGTTTGGCTATTGGTATGACGATCTTGCTAGCAAGTGGCCTTTTATTCGTTCTACGTATTGCATATTTATGGTTGAACAATATTGAGACCTTCCAATACTGGTTTCAAATATAGTCCCTTTCCAAACAGTTACAAAAAGAAAAAAATATAAGTACTCTGCCTATCTAACATAGGTACCTACTTATTGACACTTGTATATAGACACTAACCTGCCAGGTGTGACCATAACTTTGGTGAGGACCCACGCGAAATCCTGGATGTTTATATCTGCAGTTCTATAAAAACCCTGTAAACAAATTAAGAAACAT